>UFQX01000393.1:207501-420526 GCA_900497675.1 Arapaima gigas | reverse complement strand
CTTGTTGTTTATGCTCCCACTCCACCACCCTAGACAGGAGCCAGTAGTGGGGGCGTAACAATGTAGTTTAGTCGGGAGTATAAAAATGTGACCGAAGACCATTTATTGGGACCCATATTAAGGACTGTTATGTATGTAAACAGCCCCGATAGTGAATTCTTGCTTTAATGGTAGAGTAGAACTTAACATGCTGTTTTTGTGGCACGTTTTTGGTAGTATTTATGAGACTTTGTATATATGACATTTTGGTTGAAAGCATCACAAAGATGTTGAACTGCATGAAATGTTCATAATGGGGGGAAAAAAAAGAAAATGATTTTTGAGTCATTCTGAATGATTTTATTAACTTGCAGCATTTTACATGCAACATAAAACCTTAGTTTTACAAACTTCTGCATGAAACATAAACTGTGAATATTTGTTTCGTTTTAACATAAAAGTAATTATCTACCTCGGCCTATCTAAAATACGTTCATGTTCCTTCAAAACAAACTAGACTTTTCTCTGTAAAATGCCAAGTTCTAAAGTGCGTCTGTGTATATTTTTTTCTTTATATAGCATATATATATATATATATGTATAATATATGTATTTTACTTTTAAGTGTCTCTTTCAGTCCATCTTTTGCATTGAAAGGAAATTGTATATTAGAGGCCTTAAATAGATGCAAATTCAGTTTTTCTGGGTATTATCTGTCATTTAGATGACCTATGCGACACAGTTTCTTCTGATCTCATTATCTGTCCCTGGGAACTGAGGCACAGTGAGGCAGGGCCTGCTGGTAATGCAGCAAACACACATTAGTCTCTCTCAGACAATTACTTATAGAAGCATTCTGGACAGTCTCCTGGTAACTTTACAAAAGTTTAATTAAAATCACTTAGCATCTCCAGGACTGAGAAAACAATGTTACGCTGTTATCAGCACCTACAGTAAAATATGTGTAGGGTGTGTATTGGCCGTCTGAGCAATGTGATGAGAACTGTGTCACTGAATTGCATGGGCATCTGGTACAGTGTTATTTATAGTAAGGATAATGAATTCTAGCTTGATTACTGTAATTCCATGTTGTAAATGTCAGTCATCAGGGTCTGGCAACTCGGCAGCCACAGGGAGTAATGCATTGTGACAGTGTTTGGTGTAGTGAAAATCGCAAAAGGCAGTAGTGTTCAGCCCTTGAAACATCTACACGCTTGGGCATGGTGTAATGTAGACATGACAGCTGCAGTCCAGAAATGACTTTTACTGCTGCTGAAATTAGGACGAACCCTTCTGCCACCTACTTCCTGACTGTGTGGTCATTAAGATGTGCTTTTATATTTTAAAGAAGTCAAGTGAGCTTACTTGTTTCCAGCAGGGAGGTCAGGGAGTTTAGATTTTGGAGGTCTTGAGTTTAATGCACTGTTAAACAGTGCTGGCAATTATAAGGCTGTAGTAAAGCCAGAGAGAGATTTTTAGGAATTATTTTTTTTCCTGTTTCTTTTTCTGGGCCAGTGTAATAAGCTTTGAAAGGCCTGCTGCTCACGTGATGCACTGACTGACAGCTTTTGAGATTCACTTCAAGTTCTGTTTTGTTTGACGGAACTTGCACTGATCCCATAACTGAGGCTCATACCTGGATGAAACCAGATCCTGCATGTGGTTGTCAACCGATCGTGACTGCCCCCGTCGTGTGCAGGTGCTTTGATGGATATGCTGCCACATCACCATCCAGATGAAATGCTACATGGTCCCCAGCATGAGCCCCCTGATCAAGGTGACATAACTGACAGCCCGAGTGAAGAGTACAGCCGTCTACGCAAGCAATTATGGCTGCTTGTCATGGAAGAAAAAAGAAAGTGGAAATGATGCATTATTTACCCCCTTGTGTTCATTACTCAAATTAATATTTCACCACTACGTGATGACGTTTGGTTCGCGTATTCTGAACGATCTGAAAGCTTTTCCGAGGCAATCGTGTCAGTGAGAAGTGCGAAGCATAACTTCCTACCAAACAATTTTTTAAGGAAGTGCAAAACAATGCCGAGAGATTTTTCTGTCTGCATGTAACACATCTCATTTTTACAATTTTTCACTTTCCAGAAAAAAGAAGTTGGCCATGCAGATACATGCATATTTAATTTCCACTGGAAGTGTATTCAAAGTGGACCTGTTGCAGGACTGGCACCGAAAAAGAGGAGGCACACAGCAGCCACCAAGGGATGCACTTTTCCCCATCCTTCTGTGCATTTGCCTTCTTCCTGTCGCAGGCTTTGTTCCTGGCATAACTTTTCCCCTTCAAGGGTTTCCCGAGGGAGTTCATTAAGCTTAATGTTAGCCAGCCAGGGAACTAGGTTAGTCTTTTTCCACTGGCTGTGTGATCAGCACGGAAGGATACTTTTCAATGGACTTCTGTGCATTTTACGTGAAGTCTTACCTCTCAGCTTCTAACATTAGTGTATGAGTATGAATGGAGCTTCCAGTGTCAGCAAGCAGCTACGTGTTGTTAATTATAGTAAAACCCTGCCATAATGCAATAAGCGGGGTCTAAAAAAATTCATTTGCGCAAAATGTAGGGTTGCCTCAGTGTAAGGTTAATGGGGGGTCAGCCAGTTTACTGTTTTGATAACATGAAGGGAAAAATGTTTTCATTTGTTTGTTTTCATTTATTACATGTGTAGGAAGATTACTAAACATGAATAAGACTAATGTAACATGTACTAATAGTTATAGACACTTAACAACCCACTTCGGCTGTGCTGTCAGGAGCATTATGAAAAAAGGCACAGGAGATTGAACTGTGAGAGTAAACGTTTTGTTTCTCTGCCGTAAGTTTAAACACCAGTGCTCAGAGCGCAACGTACCCACCCCAAAACTCTTGAATGCAATATACACGGAGAAGGTTAACAATCCTCCTGTAACTCCTCCCAACAGTTAGACACAACTATGGACAAACATGCAATAGTAATACGTTATTGCACAGCTCTCCCCACTGCTGCTATACCACTAATAAAACTAATAGAAAATTTTACCAAAACACATCGTCTTCAGTAAATCCAACCACTGCAACATCAGAAAAAGACCATGGAAGGACACCATGGAGGAAACCACTGCTCTCCCAAAAAAACATTGCTGCTCACCTGATCTTAATCATGTGTTCCACATTGCTTCCTAGACAAGTTTCTGTGGGCAGATGAGACAGAAGTTGAACTTTCTGGCAAAAATGCACACTGCACACCGTCACCAAAACCTCATCCAAACTGTGAAGCATGGTAGAGGGAGTGTTGTAGTTTGGGCCTGCTTTATGCCTCTGGGCCTGGCCAGCTTGTAATTGTTGAGGAAACCATGAATTCAAAATTGTATCAAGACATTTTCCAGGAGAATGTCAGGGTGATGGTCCATCACCTAAAGCTTAATAGAAGTTGCAAGATGCAACAAGACAATGATCCAAAACACAAGAGAAAATCTGAATGGTTTTAAAAGAAGAAAATTGAAATGCTGTGACATGACCTGAAGAGGGCTGTTTATGCAAGTTATCCTAGAATTATTGATAAATAATTTTCTAGGGAGAAATGGCCTAAAATTCCTCCTCACTGTTGTGCAACTGTGACCAGCAGCTACAGGAAACATTTTGAGGAGGTTATTGTTGCTAAAGGAGATTGTCCCAGTCATTAAACTCGTGGTTCACATGCCATGGTTGAAAAAGCGTGTTCAGTAATGACATAAAAAGTAAAACATTTTTTTGTAAGCTATTAGGTCAGGCAGCCTTTGTTTGTCTACTTAGATGAAAATCAGACTACATTTTATGAATGACTAATGCAGAAAACCAGGTACTTGCAAAGGTTTCCCAAACTTTTTCTTGCAACTGTATGCTAGTATTTGTACAAGTAATAGAAGTAAAAAGAATCAGTGCAGTTGCAGTATTGTGTCTGTCATTGTTTTTATATGAATGGATTCACTGTTGTGTAAGTGTAAAACCCAACATAAAGTGAATGCCATACAAGACTGTTATGACACGACTGCAGTGCCCACATATAATCAACAACCAAGTCTTGTGTCTCACGCATTGTTAGTTGTTCTCACTGTTATATCACACAAAGAAATGAACATGGTGGGTTAATTCATCACGTCTGCCTGACCCACACTGGTCACACCACGGACTGATGACCAGCCATCAACAAGCTCAGCGGGTTTAACCATGGGACAGTCAAAGAAATCACATCATTTGAGCTTACTACTTTCTGTCATACGGCACGGAATACTGAAGCATTTAAAAAACGTTACGATGGTATATACTTTTTAGAAAGAAACTTTGGCAAAGAATACAGTACTGGGTTATTTCATAATGGTATGGATAATACACGATACAGTGGTCAGAAATAAAACAAAATGGGTCAGAAATATCAACAAGTGTTCGAAATGACGTTCACGTAGGGTGGGCTTACACACTTATGTTACTTTGTCACGAGTATCCGGCCTGCAACCGATCTGTCTCACGACTTCACCATTGCTCCCTTATTAGTTGTAAGTCGAAGACAGTCTGTATAGCTGGTTCACGTAAGCTAGATTATTTATATGGAATCTATAGCAAAAAAAGTTAATGTATTAAAAAGTTTGACCTGTATATGTAGTAAACAGACCAGTGATATGGGTCTAGATTTAAGGAGATTGTCTGGATTTTTCTTCATTCTACAGTAAGTGTGGTGCCTTCCTTTGTCTAGAGAAGATGTTGTAAATGAAACGGAGCTGAACCTACTGAGCTGGATTATGGTTACTGGGAGCAGAAGAACGAAGTTGCTGAATTGAACTGCCAGCCATGTAGATGGATATTTTTGTGACTTCTGGTTGGCATAATTTGTTTGTTGGCATAATTTGTTTGTGTTTATGAAATGAACAGCTACAGCATTGCTACATTGACTTTTGGTTCTGCGTATTTGCCAGCAGTGTTTTAAGTTCAGGCAGTTATTTGTGTCTATAAGGACACTTTGATAGTTGTGACCATTCTGAACTTTCAGGTGACATTGCTGGCATTCAAAAAAAAAAAAAAAAAAAAAAAAGTCAACCGATTTCAGTTACAGGGAGGCACGGTGCCTTGGTGAGTAACGCTGCTGTCTGACAAAATCTGGGTTGTTCAAGCAAAGGTTTGGATCCAGTTCAGTCTACATGGAGTTTGCATGTGCCTCGGGTTATTTGGTCACTTTAAATTGCTTGTGTGTGTGTGTGTGTGTGTGTGTGTGTGTGTGTGTGTGGCTATCCTGTGATCCAAGGGTAGTTTCAGGTGCCCAGTGTTTCTGGGATTGGCTCTGGACTGTCGAAACTGACCAGGATGCAGTTATGGATGAGTGATTTCAGATACATATATAATATGTGTAATATTGCTGGGAACAGAGAACTGTTGTTTTCATTGCAAGACCAAAACTGGTGTTTCTTGAAGTGGTTACACAAGACTTGCTTTATCAGTCTTAAAATAATATTAGAAGAGCAGAAGAAGGGTGATGGACATGCAGTCAAGAGTTTTGAACATTTGATTTGGATTCCAACGTTATTACACCATGACTCAATCTCCCATAATTTTAATGTACTATGATTATTATCAAAGTCCTAGGATATCTAATGGCAGGGAACTTTCTGAAGTATGGGTCAGTTTATATGAAGTGCAAAAGCCACCTCCACCAATAAGCCTGTCTGCCCATAAAAATTAATGCAGAGGAGTAATACTTCACTTATTTTCATTCTGAGTGCTTTCTGTGTTATATCACAGTTGCATTCTATATGGTTTCTTGTCACTGTTATTTATTGCCTCAAGGCTATATTCATATTATCGTAGGGATATTTCACTTCATATCAAAAATACACAACCGTATTGATGAAAAATCCCTGATCTTTTGCCTGTAGCAGGGAGTCATGGGTCTCAACAGTAGACAGAAAGTGTCTGACTTTAACAGGAAACAAGACAGAAAGGAAAAAAATATTTTGCAATTATGTTTGTCTCAAATTTGTCTCAACTATCTCTAGCATGGCTAAGGTGAATGAGTATATGATCTAATGAGTGTTTTTTCCAAGTATAAAATGTATAATTAATTCAGCTAATACAAATGGCACTAATGGATTCTTTATGTCTACAGTTTATGAAAGCTTATTTTTTCTTTGTATTTCTAGGTGTATTCCTTATAGAGTCAAAATGTTACATTGGCTTTGAATCATAAGAATGTTTCAACTGAAACACAATCTTCATATCAGGAGAGACAGAAATCGTAATCTCCTTGTGCTGCTAGACTTTCTGGTTTTAATTTCAGTTCAACTCTTAATCCCTTATTCATAATTGGCGAGTTTAACTGAATGTACATGATTCAAATCCCAACTGATGGTAATAGTTAAGGAGTCACTGTTCCTTTTCAATCATGTTAAACCACTGTACTCAGCATTACTGACCTCTAGTCTGTGTCATTGTCCAGCCATTGCAAGTGACAAGTTTTCTAGTAAAATTGAGCCTGTGTAGTAGTTGTTGTCTTTGAGAATATGAAATCTGTGTTGAATAAAAACAATTGATTTAATTCATGAAAGATTAAGCATAGAAAAAAACGCTGTTATAAAACACTTCTATTTATATAATTACCTATTTTCCCAGTGGCATAATGGGTCAAAGCAGTGGGTAAAGCTGCTGTGATTTGTGCTTAGATATGAGTTCCTGTCAGGATGTGACACATTTTCATGTTCTTTCTGTGTCCACAACCAAAATATGTGTGGAAGAAGGCAATGGAAAACCACTTCAACTCATAGCTACTACTTGCAGTGCATAGAATTCGACTTGATGGTACTCATCTTACTATACAGTATGTTTATCATTTTCTGCTTTGGGACTTTCTTCACAAGATACAGTGGCTTCCATATTGATACCTCACTGTACCTGGCCAGGCCTATGGGTTTGAGTCCAGCCCCTGCACCATCTGTGTGATGTTTACATGATTTCTCTGCATTTAAGTGGGTTTCCTGTGGATTCTCTGGTTTCCTCCTGCTCTACTATGCTGAAGTGATGGCCTTAACCAAGACCATTCTGGTTTAATAATGAAGCAATCAATTAGGCACCCAAATGATCTTATTCTTTTGGCACAACTCATTTAATTTGTTTTCTGAGATCTTTTTTCAACATGGGGAAAGCTGAGAAGCCTCATGGTCCTTAGCCCTGCGGGTAGTGGGTTAAATAAATCTGTTGTACCTTATAGTTAAGTCACTGAATGTGTGAGTGTGCTGTGATGGGGCGTCACCTTGTCCAGGTTATAGTTGTTTGTACCATGTGCTTCTGATAATTTTGCCACAGTGGTTAAACGTGAATGCTTAAGTCTTTTTTTCAGCTGACACTTTTCTCCAAAGCAATTAATAAAGTGAGGTTGTACAAAATCACTGCTTTCAATTTTTTACCCATGTTGGACAACTGGGCAGTTTTTACCAGATCAATTCAGGGTAAATATCTTGTTCAAACGTTCTGCAGCAGGAATCAGAGTCCTTCTGTTGTAAATAGATGGCTTTAACCACAATGTGACCTGCTGCTCTGTGAAAACCTCCAACAATATTTTGGTCTTTTGGGACAGGTCATTTATGTTTCTCCATGGCACTCTTCTATATGTAAGACTACATATCCTCCTCTAATGCAGTATCATTTGTATTTTTTTAATTATTTTCACCTTTAGTCACATCTAACATCTAACGTGACACGATGCTGGGTAACACTAATTTGTCTGTCTTTGCAAGTCGCATCTTCCACAGATATTAGTCCACTAATGTGCAAATTAGTCACAAATTGAAGACTTCACACTAACAGAGCTCATATTCCCATCTGGAATTATCCATATTATGTTGGTTACTAATTCTTTCTGCATAACAATTTGAAGTGGTTGAACAGTAAATTTGTCATGAAAACACATTTAAGCTTCTGTTTTACACCGTTTTGATGGCTGCAGATCAATGCAGAATAATGGAATTTTGATGACACATGCTGTGCTTCATTGATGTACTCATTCCATCTTCATTGAACTGAAAGTCAGTTGTCTTTTTCTTCTCCTTGGTCTTTATCTATTCCTTCTATTTTTCTGTGACTTGTATGTTACATTTTTGAATGCTCTATTGTACAGATATTTATATGAAATATGTTTTATTCAACCAACGATGCTTCGCTGCTCTTTGGATATGGATTCAATTGTTCAAATTCAGCTTTCTGTGGGTTTCTTCCAGTTGCTAGTTTTTTTCCGTCTTCGTAAATGTTTGCATCTATGCAACTTCCTCACTGTGGACTGTTGTCCCATCCATGTCGTGTCCTTCATTATGCACCGTGATTCTGGGATAGACCCCAAACTAATGCAGCTCTGCAATGGAAAAGTGGTTAGTGATAAAGGATGGTTGGATGGAGGGATGATTGGATTTTTTACTCAGTTTACATAGTAACATATTAACTTTCCCACCTTTTTCCCTTCTTGCAGACATGACAGGACAGCCGACTCACTGGATCTCTTGTGGTCACCCCTTTACCGAGTCAACACTGTGGAATCCCAAGTTCTGCATAGTTACTGACTGTCAGCTGCTTTTACTGGACAAAGAAAAGGTATTTTTTCTCCCAAAACAGAAAAAATGCTTTAACAGAATATTCCATCAGACAAGCATTCCCCATCTGTGCGCTGAAACATGATGATGTAAAACGTGACAGTTCAGTCTGTGGTCTCTGTTTATACAATGACAGTTTACCCTCATAGGATTAAAGGTAAAAATTTGTAGTGTTATTAATAAATGATATTGCTATAACATTCCTTTGCTGACATATCCTTAAGGTCCTTAAAAGCACCTTCATTTCCCTGTCCTCTCTTTTCTTTTATCTATTCTTGTGCCTTCATCTTTCTTTCAGTTGTTGAGTCTTTCTCATGAACTGTCCTGCACATGCTTTCTCTTTTCCTTGTTTTACCCTAACTTGCTTCTCCTGAATCTGTTAGTAAAAAATGATCCAGGACCATGTCTTCTTGCCATAGTTGATCAAGCTGACCTGGCATCAACATTCCCTGCTCTGATACCCCCTCCCATAAACCTACATTCCGGGATGATTGTGTTACAAGTCCTGGTAGGGGTCAGTGTCATAATTCACTCCTTTGCAGCTTGTGACATGTGTGTCTGTGCATCTGCTTCTGACTATGTCTCTTAACAATGAGTGTGTTTTGGCCTTTCAGACAGGCCCTCCTGTTTGTGATAAGAAGCACACACTCTCACACACCCACATTTGCTCTTGTGCTCCGACAGATACGGGCTCTTCAAACATCATTTCAGTTTATTGCTGATTCTCTGCATTTGGCTATATGATAAGATGGAAGGGGAGGGGTGTCGTGAATATAAACTGATTGGCCACATAGAATGCAGACATCCTCTGCATTTTCTTAATGTGACAAGGTCATACGATGAGTACCTTAATAAAATGCATGTGCAGGGATTTGATGTGTTTAGGGATTACTTGCATTTCACATAGTACTGTCACTGTCATGTTGACATTTACTATCGATTTAAAAAAAAATGACCAGCAGAACCTTTCCCTGCAGTGAGATAGAAGGATTGAGCAGAATTGTATTTACAGTGTATGCACTACTGGAAGTGCAGTAGCTCTGAAGGTTGTATTATGTCTCTGTGAGGAAGGGTAGCACTCCCTTATAATTAATTTTGCCAGGGCAAAAAGATAGGCTAGTGAAATTGTTTTGACTTGTGGGTCAGAGCTATGTGACACTGGGGCACCTCACATTAGTCAGCAGAAGGAGGACGTTGGCCTGCATGCAGGCTGCAGTGGGAGATAGGTTCCAGAAGCTGGCAAGTGGTTCCCAGAATTCCAGATCAACCAGTCATTGCCAGTCTGACAGGTCTATAATCTTTGCACTGGTTATTTTAGCTCTTTAGTTTCAGTTGATTGATTTCATTCTACGTAGGACTCTGGAAGAGATGCTGAGATTTACGTAGCAGTTAAAGTAATAAATTCAGATCAGGCACACCGTGTGAAGAAACAGCTTTTATAGCCGGTGCCATTCCACTTTATTCCAGATGTCGCCACGTTGCTATGGCCGACAGCAGCTCAGAGCGCAGTACCGGTGAAGAGCTGACGAACACAAAAACGGTCCGGCACCTACTTAGCGTTCCTGTAACGTGCTGATGTAGAAGAAACTCATTGCCTGCTTCACTGACAGACGACGGATTGGCCCCTCGGCAATTTATCCCACTGCCAGGCAGGCGTCCCCCCCCCCCCCCCCCCCCCCCCCCCNTTCCCCCCGCCAGGCAGGCGCCCCCCCCCCCCCCCCGGCAGTGAGAACATCTGCAGCGTGTTTGCGCATCCCGGTTGTCGCAGTCCGTGTCTGAACTCCAGGTCGCACACGAGAAGCACAAACCCAACAGCAGCAGGCCATGCTGGAGTCTCACGCCTCAGCCCCGCTGCCAAATGTCTAATTGCCTCAGTCAGAAACGTCACTTCCTAACTAATTTGGTTACATGTACTGAATGGACTTTAATAATTAAAATTCAGCACTGGTCCCTGGAGCTTGGAGAAATTAAGCAAACAGCAATTAGAAATACTCCCTTTCCATTATCTGGAGCAAGTAGGCAGGCTGTAAGGGAAAGACAGCATCTCCAAAGGACATGGGTTTTCATACCTGTGCTTATGTGGCCATGAGTAGCTTGACAGTCGATTCAGTGGCTCTGTTGACTTTTCACATGTTGCTGCAGTGTTTGGGGTTTTTTTAATATTTATTTTTTTAACATGGTTTGAACTTTTTTACATCCAACTGTGGTCAGGTTCTTCCTTAGAACATCGTTGAACCGAGCATGACAAACTGACTCCCAGTGGCCTGTTCTCCTGCTGTATGGAGCACATGGTATCAGCAGACAGGTTTTTTTCCTTGGTATCAGTGCAAGATTTAATCACAAACCACCATAGATGACATGGGAGTAAGTATAGAGGATGCATAGAGTTTGCTCCATGCTTCTGCTGTCTCTCCTCTTCCACTCCTACAGAATGCTGCTGTTTATGTTATGCATTCTGTTTATGCTACAGTCCACTGGTTCTGAGCTCCAATCTCACCACTGGCTTCATCTTTCTGTACAGACCCATTTCAAGACTCTTTTAGTGACCGGCAGCTTCCTACATAGATTTGCTCCTCATTACCTTCAGTATCTTGTCTCTGGCTGTCTTCCCCCTTGAAACCTTCATTCTGATTCTTGCCTCCTCCTTTATATCTCCTCTATCCATGTCGACTAAAAAGGATCACTCATTCTCACTCGTAGCCTTAAACCAATGAACTTACCTCATTGTCATATGTGCTCTCAGTCGCCTGACCTTCAAGAAACCTCTTCAAGATTCACAACTTCACATTACACTTCACATTAGGAGGCCTGCTTAACATGAACTCTTCACTGACATTCTGCAGCCTTCATCTTCCTAGTCTTGCTCTTTAATACCTCTATTTTTTTAAGTAAGTTGATCTTCTACTAGCTGAAGTATAGTGCGTCATCTAAGAAATCACGAGATCGTAAGACCAGCACTCTGTTTGTATGCTGATATTCTCAGTTGCCTTGTATGAAGGCATTTGCTGAAAAATAAATGATGATAATGAAAATGGGCAGGAAGATTTTGCCTGATTTTGAAACACTCTCTGTTTCAGTACTGTGCAGGTCTTCACTCTCTGGTTTTTTGAGTTACAATGTAAAATTAGAGTAAGAAAAGAGAACTATGAGAATTTTTATTATGTTTATTTTATTTATTTCACATTTTAAGGCATAGAACAGCATGGGACAGGCTGGAGCAAATGTTGTTTGGGTCGTAAAGCTTCTGGGCTACGGCTTGAATCCTGTTCCGTTTGGGTGTTTTGTGTGTTCTCTCAGTGTTTAGTTAAAAGTTATAGTTTTCTGTTAAATTGGATACTCTACTAAATCACTATTGCATGTGTATGTATACATTTGTGTTTTTTGTGTGATTTCCTTGTGATAAACTCTAGGGTGTACCCCATCTCATGCAGTGTGCTTCAGGCATTGTCTCTGCTGCCAATCCGCTGTTGTACCACATCTCAAGATGCTCTATTGGATTCAGATCTGATGACTGGGTAGGCCGTTGAAGTTCACTGAACTCATTGTCATGTTCATGAAACCAGTTTGAGATGACTTTTGCTTTGGGGCATGGTATATTATCATGCTGGAGGTAACCATTTGAAAATGGATAAATTGTAGCCTTAAAAGTATGCACATGTTCAGCAGCAATACTGTGGATGGACTGTGGCATTAAAATGATGCTTGATTGGTATTAAGGGGCTCAATGTGTGCCAAGAAAGCATTCCCACACGATCATTACACCACCACCAGCCTGACTTGTTGACACAAGGCAGGTTGGGTCCATGGCTTCATGCTGTTTAGGGTAAATTCTCACCCAACCATCTGCATGTCACAGCAGAAATCAGAAAGATTCATCAGAGCAGATGACATTTTTCTAATGTTCAGTTGTCTGGTTTTGGTGAACCAGTGCCCACTGTAGCCTCAGCTTCCTGTTCTTGGCTGACAGGGGTGGAACCCGATGTGGTCTTCTGCTGTTGTATCCCATCTATCTCAAGGTTTGACATATCCTTTAGAGGTGTTTTTCTGCCCCCCACTGTTTAAAAAAAAAAAAAAAAAAAAAAAATGGTTGAGTTACTGTGGCTATCCTGTCAGCTTGAACCAGTCTGGCTGTTTTCCTCTGACCTTTTTCATCAGCAGCAAGGTGTTTCTGCGGCTGAACTGAATACATAAATCCAGATTTACCTGAACCTTGTAATTGTAGATTTAACCTTAATCATTTCAGTACACTTGCAAATCAATCACTGGTTCATGCTTAAACTCATGCAAGTTATGATTATGTATCATTTCCACAGAATTTGCCTTGTTGTCCCCTGAGATTGGCTTTGTGTGGACTAGAGCATATTCATTATTGTCACCGTAGTGATTATGTTTGGTCGTTTATGCAATTTTTCCTCTTCCAGATTTTCTGGGCAATTGAACTGTTGTGAAAAAGATTAAAGCAATGTGTGTGTGATTTGCCAATGGATGACTTTGTTAATGGACTAAAAGAACAAAACTCTGTGTTCCTCTTGCTATTTCTCCTTGAACAGTGAGGGAGATTTTTTAGATGCTGCAAATTTAACATTTTAGTGCATGCAGCGTTTACAATGGGACATGATCATGAGCAGGCTGTACTAATGTAATGGCAAATTATGATTTACACTATAAATCTTAAAGGAGTGAAAAGCATTTTAATGGTTTATGCATGATATTGCTTGATAATGCTTTTTAGTTTTGTCTGTGCAGGCATACAGTGTGGTGTTTCAGTATTGTAGGCCTTTCTGCTGAACAGACTGTTTCCTACATCCTCACCACTTGATGCACTTCTCTCTGGAAACTTTCAGGTTAATTTCCCAGAATTTCTTGGGTTTGCACCCCAGAGCCAGTACAAAGTTAGCTGTGCTGCAACCCAATTTAAGTAGCAGCAGAAGGAATTCTGACGGAATCCCAGTAGTTGGTGTTGAAACAAGGGCTAAGTGCTGGCCAGGCTTTCATCTGGAGGTTAAACAAGCAATTGTCTCATACAGAGGATCCACATCTGGACCCCCTTACAACCTGGAGTAGAGTGACTAGTTAGGCTGGAAGAGACTGTCACTGAGCTTCTTCTCACACTGACCTCCCAGTGCAGCCATACCATTGACTCTTCAAATTCTAATTTATTGTCTTTTACAGCCCATACATTAATCTTGGAGTCGATGCACATGGTTAAAGGGAATCCACAGCATTCTTGACTGCTGAATGAATCATGTAACCTCTCTTCCTTTGATACTCATTTTATCTGTGGTGTCAGGAATAGTAGCTCTTCAGGGGATTAAAAAAGCACATTGACTGGGTCGCAGCAAAAACAGCAAGGCCAACTGCTAAGTTGTCCGATGTGGACTGTGTGTGTGTGTGTGTGTGTGTGTGTGTGTGTGTGTGTGTGTGTGTGTGTGTGTGTGTGTGTGTGTGTGTGTGGGGGCGGCTTGGGGTTTTTTCAACTGCATTTACATTGGAAAGCTGTCTGTGCCTCATCATGACAGCTCACCCCAAAGACATTTGTAAGCACTGTGAATAAGAACATAGACTTATCCTCTGTAGACTGTCAAGTAGTTTAAGGTCCTGTTTTTAGGCTCCAGTCTCTTTGGAAGCATGGGTTTGAATCCCACACCTATATAATACATCTATGAAGGCATCTTTGTTTGAGGCTACTTGGTGTTTTAACAGCAACCGGTAGTGTAACAGTTGCAGAAGTCAACTTTGCACTCAGATAACCCAGGTTTAAATCTCTCTTCTTACTGCGGTAGCTTTAAGCAAGGAATCCACCCTAGAAAATTACTCTGCTGTATAACTGGGTGAAAAATAGTCATTGGAAAGAAGCATCATATAAAATAGTGTCTCTGAAAATTATTCGCATGCTTTGATTTTTTTCAAATTTTGTGTCACAGCATGAAATCATGATGTATTTAACTGAATTTTTTCTGCTCATCAAGTATTCTATAATGTAAAAGTGGGAAAAATCCAAATATTTTTCTCAATCCATTAAAAAAAACAGAATCTGAATTGCCTTGGTTCCATGTGAAAACTGCAACTCTTCTTCAAGTTACATATCTACTTGAAAAGAGTGCACCTGTGTGCAGTTGTTTCATATGACTTAGGAATGAATTAATCCATATCAGTGAGATTCCCCACTTAATAAACGTTATTAGCGACAGAGCTGCTGTGTAACTGGGTGAAAGTATAAGTAACCGTGGTGACAAGCATCAGGAAGACAACAGTATTTTAATAAAGCAATTGCGTGTTGGGTATTTCTGTAGAATGACTTGACAGTGATGAAGGTGACTAAGTAGAAGTGGGAACTCGCTGTAATGTACTCTGATCACTGAAGGGGGACATGTCGCACTTTTTGCTTGGGCCAAAATGTTGCCCAAATATTATTCACTAGTCGTTTTGTTCATGCTTGTGTCTCTTTGTTCATTTATCTTGTACTTACCCCTCAATGTACCCCCACCCTAGGCTTCCCCCTTCCTGCTGCCGGATCATCGGAGTGCAACGTGCCGCACACGGCTGCTGCGACGCACCATCAGCGTTCCGGCCGAGAGCCACCTGCATGACTACGAGGCAGAGCTGTCCCCAGGGAGCGGTGAGTGGTGTTCTGTCAACCAACCCCTGAGTCTACCAGAGATTTCACTTTGGGTGCTTTCAGATAGATGGATAATGGAACACTGATGTGAGTGTCACTATAAAGAGCAGGCACAACTGACTGCTCAGCGGACACAATAGAGGTGCCAGGAAAAGATCCCTCAGTCTGTCTGTATGCTACCTTTAGTTCTTGGTTCAAACTTCCTCAGGCTTAAAATTTTATCCCTGACCCAGCCCACCCCAACAGCTTTGAACCCAAAATTGATTGTGAACAGGGTGTCAAATTTTAACATCAAGCTTGGCTTGATTCAAATATTTACTTCTTAATCTTACCATGAAGTCCATACATCCATTATCTTAAACTGCCTGTCCCGTTCAGGGTTGCGGTGGGGCGGTGCCTACCCTGGAATCACTCTTGCCAAGGGAAGGAGAGTACACCCTGGACGGGACACCAGTCCATCGTAAGGTAGCCACAGACAGTCACTCAAAGACATGCGTACATTTTGGCCAATTCAGAGTGACTGATTATCCTGAAACGCATGTCTAGGACTGTGGAAGGAAACTGAAGTACCCAAAGGAAACCCAAGCAGACACAAGGAGAATGTGCAAACTGCACACAGACTGAACTGAACTCGATCTCATTCACAAACTGCCTAGGTTTTATTTGGCTGCAGTGCCCTCGTGACCCCATGCCATCCTAAACATGAAATCTTCATCCATAAATAGTAGCCACCCATTTAATACTGTTTTCTGCATTAGCATGCATTATAACAGCCGTTCAAGTTATCCTTCTGTATTGTACCCTGTCTGATGTAGTGTGTTAAGATATAAACCTACCTGGGCCTAAGCTCTGCGATATGTTATAAAAACTCACTTGTTTGCCAGGAAAGAACAGTGTGGGACATGACAGATGGTTAAATTTCCTCAAGGTGCTTAAGTAAACACGTATAGTGGACCCGTATGGTTTATAAAAGGGGAATTTGGGAGGCGCGTCGTACAGAATGACTGTTAATTACGTATAATTGTAAATCATTGTTAACTGCAACCGTAAGGGTAATATGAGTGCGGCTTTTGTGAATCAGGCGCTACAGGCCAGGGAGGTTGCCTTCGACAAGATTAGTGGCCCGGAGACATGGTCTTGTGGAGGTTTGCTGTTGTACACTCCAGGCTTGAGCAATCGCTATAATCCCCCATGGTCTGTTTAATCAGCACATCCCTGATGGGTTTAGGCCATTCTGTGCCATTTCAGTGACCATGCTGAAGGGGCTCCTTTCTGCTGTCAAAGCACATATAAGTCACTGTGCAAGCAGATGAATGTTGGAAACAGTTAAAGCTGCATAATGACTTGTTGGAAGACAACTTCCCTACATCTTAACAAGAGATGTATGCTCTCTCAGCTGAACCCTTGGCCTTGTGTGTGGATGGATGTTTGTACAACCGTGCAAATACACATTTTAGACTGGATCTGATGGCTGTGTTACTGAACCAAACAGGATTCATTAGAAAAATTACCGAAGCACGAAGTGCGCAGATGCTCCTTTGGCCCTTTCAACCAGCAGAGGGCAAAATTGTCTTTCTTATGCTTCCCTCAGTTCTGGCAGCGTTCTGATCACTGCAGCGTAGCCGTGCGATTCTCCATCACAGATGTGTACACAACCGCTTGGGTGCCCAACATGTCTGCAAGATCTTTGTTTATAAGTACTTTTGTGAATGTTAACTACTGTCTGGCCTGTGGTTTATGCAGTGAGGTTAAATCATTTCTGTTCAACAAGATGCTCACAGACGTCATCTTAGTTCTTGTCTACCTTCTGTATTACTCTTTATCTCTCTAAATAGATATCTGAATGTTTGTGAATGCGTGAAGCTGCTTACATATTTTGCATTGTTCATTCCACATCGTGTTACAGTCTCACATTCAGGGGAACTATTATAAATGCTTTTAAACTGAGCTGTCAGACTCAGAAATGATTTTCCCGGGGTCCAGATATGCACAAAAAACTTGTCATTGGTACACAGTGCAATGTCAAGTTTCAGTCTTTCTTCTTAAACCTTTTTAACATTGTTTTTAAGCAAATAAAAACTTTTTTAACATGTTTCTGATCAATGATGCACAGTGTGCTAAACATTTAGGCATGAATGGAGATAGAATTTGTGATCAAAGTTTACAGGTTCAGGCCCCAGGAAGTGTCTCGCTGATTTGCCCTTGAGCTCCTTTGCCTTGAGAGTAATTGCTGCAGTAAAACAGCCAGTAGTAAAAGTTGGGAAAAGCACCACCATCCAAGGAATTTGGAACAATCATCCAAATGTAGATGTTATTCTCTCACAATGCCCCAGACCGTCTGAAAACTATTGTCCTTTACGATCTACTAACAGATTTAATAGCATATAAACACTGTCATCTTGTTCTGTATATGTCACAAAAGACTATGCACGTCTCATATGAGAATATATTTACATTGTACCAGGTTTAGCAACTGTGAGAACAGAAAGAGTGAAACTTGAATTTAAAGCTAAAGTGACACAAAATCATTTAACCTATTTTAAAAATGGGTGAATACTTTTCAAGATCACAAGCTTTCAGTTCAGAATAGCAAATGTCCTTATGTAGTCATGAAAAAAGTTATTTTCCCCTTCAAAATTCTCTGATCAATATCCCCCCCCCCCCCCAAGTTGCATTTGTAGAGAGAACTGTCTGGAAGAAAGCGAGGTGAAAAGTACAACACTGAGAAGACTTGTGATAGATAATTAAACAGTAGACAAGAGCGTTTTTGGTTACAATGCAGAAAAGTAAAAGCAAATGCATGATAATTAAAACTTAATATATACACTATGTAAATATGGTTATACCGTTTTCCAAAATCAAAAACAGTACTTGCATAAAATTAGTTAATAAGTAGGCACACTAAAGCGCTGGATGTTGTGTATGTTCAATTGGACTTATTTTCTGCATAATCTTTAAAAAAAATGCAGTGCATTTGCCTTCCTATTACTCGTCCATTTCTAAAGAAGCATTGTGGTTATCCACCCTCAGGCCGTGGGTGGTATAATTATCTGTTTAACTATTTGCATTTGCAACACAGCTTACTTAAAACTGAGCTAATTGAACTTTGCCATCAACTTAATTATTGGTATGATTTTCAGTCTGCTGAGAGTAGCTATAGCGTGAATGCCCACGTCATAATAGCTTCACTGGCTCAACCTAACTGGTGAACCTCGCATGATGCTTGTAACAGCCAAAAGCCATTTTAAAGTTTCCTCCACTCTGAAAGAAATAGTTGGGACAGGCAGAGTTGATTATAGTTCCTGGAAACCTCTGTTTTTGGTCTGTGCACAAACCTCCTGGTCCCATAATGTTTTGGCAGAAGCCAGCTGAAACATTTCTTTTTGAGATGTCCTCCCTTCTCGGCTGAACAGAACTGGAATCTCATTTGTCCAGAAACTGCAAGTAATTACAAGGAAGCTGTGCCATGTATGTGGGATGCTGAAAATTAAAAAGGACTTTTTACTCTGGAAATACCTGGGTTTGACAACTTTTGAAATGAACTCTGGCTAATGTTTACATTATCTTGCCATATCTTATGTCAATCAGAGGAACAGGCCCTAAGGTCACAAAGTATACAGGCCATCCTGGACCTCAGGCCTAAACAAGTGAACTTTTTAATTTGCCCTGACAGTCCTGTGTTTCTTGTTTATCGAGTTTACATCCTTTTGTCCATCTTTAGAAATGAGCGTTGAACAGGGAAATTCTTTGCATTTGGGGAAGCTGCAAATGAAACAATTTTGCGGCAGCACGACACAGTTGATCCTAAATTCTAGAGTGGCAATAGAAGAGGAAACTATTAGCACATAGATGAGCCAAGAAGGCTTTTCTAGTAATTCAGTGCTTGTGTGGATAATAGGCTTAGGACCACTGTCAGGGCTATCAGTGCATGCAAGGAATGTGCTAGTCTATATCCTCAGCAATACTTTACAGCCCTCCTGGAAACAATACTGAAATTGCACATTCTTTCTGCCCGGCAGTTTTTTTTTTTTTTTTTAACAATCTTGCTCCCACTGTGTCTTTGGCAGTATTTGTGCACCGGGGAGATGGCCTCATCTGTTTCCTGTGCGTAGGATGTCTTGGGCTGCCCTTAGCTGACGTAGAACTATTCTTCTCTCACATGAGTAATCTTTGAGATGAGAAAGAGGCATGCTGTGGTCCTCCATTGACGTTAACTTGTACAAGTCAATGAATTGTGACAAATCATTTTAATTTGCCACATATCCAGCCATAAAAAGAGCAACCTCACACCCCTTGCTAGTGGGAAGATATCCAGTAAAGCTTCTGCTGCCTTCCCATGTTGTAGCTCTCAATGCGTGGCTCATGCTCTGATTAAACCCAGAGCCGGATGGTTCCCGTGTTCCTCTTGATTCCTTCTGACAGGCTCCACTCTGCTGGGATGCAGAGCTACTGATCTCCACGGTCATGCCCCTGACCCACTTCTCATGCCCTTCCACGTGCCTGAGACTGAGTCATAAACATTTATCATACAAATGTGTCTTCATCTAACACATCACGTTGGTCCATCTGGTCTTCCTTAATGTCTTGAGTCTTGATGGAATTTTCTTTACGGTTGATTGGTCATGCTAGCATCATCTGTATTGCATCTGAGCATGTCCCATTATGTCGCAGTGGACTGCTGTGTGTCTCCCATATGGGTGCCCGTCCTTTTGGTCTTGTTTACCATCTTGTGTATGAAAGATGTCTGAGGTTTATACTTAGATGGCCATTTCAAGTGTTCCTATATATGCTGTGCCTCTCTTTTCCTCACTCTTCTTCTATATATTAGGTTTTTCTGTGACTTAATATTTTGTTTCTACATATTTTCCATTCTGTCAACTTGTATTTCATTAGCTGCATTTTAGTTATTGTGCAAAGCATAATTAAATTGATTAAATGATTAAAGTTGTAGACTTTTTCTTCATTCAAGCAAAATTCGTAGCACTTGAGCTGTCACACTCAAACTGTTTTGAGTTAATCCCGTGCTATGTCTCACTGAGAAGAGGAGAGTGCTGATGGTTTCTCAGGCATGTGATGTACATACGGTTGCAGATTCATAACTGGCTGTGTCATGGGTTGCTGTGGGTCAGTGCATGCGACCTGGGCTAAGCTAACCCACAGTGCTGCGTCACACAGGCAATCTGTGTTCAGCACAGACATGCTCAGTGTTGTAGTCATTTTTGCAAGAGCTCCACCCACATCAAACAAACTGTTTATAAAAAGACCCAAACTGGATGGCAAAAGTGTTAGAATGAGTGGAAAGTTCCGTGCATTAATAAAATGTGTCTTTGTATGATTAAAACAGAATCCACCAAAGAAAACCGCTTGCAAAGTATATGGTCATATATTTTTAGAGAAATGCAGCTCCTCCATTGTAGATAGGCCAATATACTCAAAAAAGATTATTGTGGAAATTTTATTAGCTGGTAATAGATGCTTGCATTGCATATAATTCATTTGACTATATGAATTATTCTTCTGTTTTCTGGACATACAAGCAGCTGAATGATGCACTGTTCATTGTAACATTATAACAATGTCTAAAAATCATGTGTTGCAATTGAAATACAGGTTTAATTTTCAGACCAAACACAAAATGTTATACCTGCACATTCATAGAGAAGCAGGGATGGATTATTTGTCATATGATGGCCAGATATAATTAAATGCTCTTTCAACAGGTTTGATTGTATTTATTTCTCCATTTTTACTGTTTGTTTTCAGTATGTTGTAAATGGCTAATGGCAATAAATAAAGCATTAATTCAACTGAAATTAACTGAATGAGGCATTAAAAGCACCACTATGTAAAACCAGTCATAACTGAAACTTGTATATGACAATTTGCAAAAATTTTAGAAAGGCTTCAAAGTGTTCCTTATTAAACAGAAATCATATGGCAACTTTTATAATAACATAGTTATTCTCTAAATTGCATAATTGTCTTTACTAACATTTGGCACAAAAAACTTCTGTGACTTCAGTTCTAGTTTAAGTCGTATGGTGGGTAAGTTCCCCACAGTGTACTTGACACTCATTGTTCAACACACTTTCAACAGTAGTTGTTGTTACGTGCTGTTGAGTTGCTGTGAACTGGTGGCAGCCATACATAGATGGCCTCCGAAATGTTCTATCCTCCTCTTGTTGAAAGGAGTGCATCCATCATTGCCTTGATTGAGTTCTCCCATCCCGTTGATGTCTGTCTTTTTTTTCCTCAAATTTTTCTGAACATTGTCATCTCTTCAGGAGAATCCAGACTTTTGTCATGATGTCCAAGTCATGGTAACCCTTTTCATTATTTATGCCTCTAGTCCTTTTCTGACTTAATTGACTCAGACAACAGTTGTAAATGATGCTAATTGTTTTACTAATGCGATACTGTAATATGGCTTACTGATATACTGTAACATGTTTTCAGTATGGGAAATATGGGAAAGAGCTTTCCAAAATCTTTCATACCTCAGTCTTTAATACTTACATTTAGTAATCTTTGGGGTTTTACTCAAGTTGTGTAGAAAAAATTAATTTTGGTTAGGTTCCTCTTTGCTGAGTCATATATTGCATAAAATTATTTTATTTTATTTTTTTACATTGGCACGAGCAGTAAAGGAGCGTAACTTGACATTGCTATGAAATTCATCAGATTTCGGCAATGGTTTTAATGCAAGGTGATATTTGTAGGTTAAAATATTCACTCAAACATGATTATTGGCATCCCCACATTAAACTGAAGAGGTGTTGAAAAGAATCGCACCCGTACCTGTGATCATTTAACAAATACATTTTAAAAAATAGCTGCCGTGTACAGTACACCACTCTTTACCTACAACAATGCAATTACCTGGCATCTTGTCTGCCGTTGAGATTGACACGTTTGACAGCAGGCCTTGGTAAAATTTATCCAGAAAGTAAAAATGCACGGCATAATTAACATAAAAACTTTAAGTAGTAGAACTTGGCATGATAGTACATTTTCTAGAAATGTTTCTGTGGTTAAATACCTTTGCTGACAATGAAGCATGTGTTACTTATGTTTTATACTCTGACATTTCTGACTATTCACCAGTGTTTTCTGTGCTTTTTGGGGGCTGGAGGACCTGTCGGATAAGAAGAGTGTTGATGGGCTAGACAGGAGTTGTCATTACCTTATACAAACCCAGTATACTCTGGAAAATACTAAACATGCTCAAACCAGTGTCATGGTGAACCTTTTACCATGTTTAGGAAAACAAGGGCACAGTTCTCCTAACTAATGATTTTTCTGCCACATACGAATGCTTCAGTGAATTTCTCAATGTCAGACCCGTATAGTACAAGTTTTGTGTGTTTTAATTGCATAGTAAATATGCTGCTTTAGTTGAAATATGTGATCAATAAACAGAATAGACAGACAATGACATGCCAGTATCCTTAAATTTAGTTTTCTGATTTTGTCTCCTATGAACCAGAAATGAATGGTCTTCTGCATCTGTGTAAATTTAATTTATTCCCATGCAGTTGTATGCCTCCATCTATGAGAAAAATGATGTAGCAGCAGTGTTTTGAAAGTGTGCCAGTGTTGGGACAATCTTTAATCTTCTTTTAGATGAATCTGAGCATGACACCCCCATTTCTGCTTACTAATCCTTAGTAACAGTAGGTGACAGGGATGGAAAACCTGCTGCTGTTTGTCAGAAATGCTGTCATATGAGTGCTTCATTCATTTTGTGGTCAAGGTTTCAAGATCTTGCACTGTGACCAAAATTTTTAAAAAAAGAAACCATTAGCTTCACAGTTAAACTGAAAATATTGGTTAGAAAAAACAGCAAGTATCTTTAATTCATCCAGTGCACTCTGTGGAAGTCAACAGCTGTAATTTTCTTTTTTCCAAATTTTATCCAGTACATGCAGCGTTATTTAGTATGTGTGTAGCTAACAAGCATGCTGAACTTTTGTCACAGTGAAAGTGAAAGGCTCGTTGCACTGCAGAATAGTCACATGTATATCTTCCATGTTTCATACAGTTCTTACGGCCTCATAATACTGCCACCTTGTAGTTATATATAGTGAAAAGTCACTCGGCTCCTGGGGGCTTGGAAACAACGCAGTGTGTCTGGTGCATGCAGGGCTCTTCTGCATTATTCAAGGTGGAGAAGATAGCTAAGCAGGATGTCAACTTGGCATTGACCTTCAACTATATACAATAAGGTTCACAAGAAGAGCTATAAGCAGTTTCTCTTCGACCGATGTATTTCCATTAGTGTTGTGCTGTTTAAAATTGGACCCCTGTCTCCTCAGCTCTGTAAAAGTACCCAAAACATTTGCAGTAGAGACAGTTTTCCAACCAAAATGGTTGTTGACTGCAATTCAGCTGACAGATTGGGACTCTTCGTAACACCAGAGTATCACTAGAAACCTGTGTCTTCCACTTGTCTCCCTAGTGTTCAAAGTGGTGTGTCCNTTATTTGAATTTGAATTACTATGGCCTTCCTGTCAGCTCAAACCAGTCTGGCCATTCTCCTCTGAGCCTTCTCACATCAACAAGGTGTTTCTGCCCACAGAACTGTTTTTTTTTTTTTTTTTTTTTTCACCCTTCATGTTTCCTAAGCGTTAGTCTTTTCAAGAAAATCAGATGTTTGCATGACATGTCCAAGCACAATTATCTCAGGACACTCCCTGTTTGTTTTCCTTGCTGCTTTAAAACGTTTCTCCAGAATTTCAAAAATGAAAAGCATCATGATTCCAAAAAAAAAAAAAAAATCACACCCAAGAGCATGACTCAGAGGTGTAACAGTCAAGCGAAGGCCAGTACGTGAAAAAGAGCACTATGTCTTTAAGAGCAAACAGCTGCGGCCGGCAGAGAAGGGCCTGTGTGCAGCTTAAGCGATTCGTCCCACTGGAGCAGCAGCCAGATGCCGAGCAGTGGGCAGGATACAGGCAGTTAGCTCTCAGCGGAGCGGCAGGCAGATGCTGCGCGGCAGCAGGAGACCTGGCACCCCACTAGTGGAAAAGGTGAAGTCCACCCCTTGCCACCATCACCCCTGGCTGCTGTACGCCTGCTGGTTTGAACATGTCTGATTTTACACTCTGAAGTTATGGAGCCATATAACACAGAGGAGCAGGAGAGCTACAATGGTGAGTAGAGGCAAGGAGTACTTTCTTTTGTGCCCAATCGAGCATTTTGAAGACTAATGACTAAGACTGTCACTGAAGAATCGCCGCGTTTCTGCACCGATTCTTTTTGTTGAGTTTGTTTTAGTTTGACAGCTTTGTTCTGGACATTATGCCTGAAGAATGGGTGTGACTGTTAAAGTAAAAGCAGATATTGAAACTTTTCTCAACACTTTTTTGGTAGAAAGAATCTTTAAAGAATTTGGGGGGGGAAATTGCTTTTTTTTTTTTTTATTTTAGAGAACTTATTGAAGAACTCCAGCTTCTCTATGTGGTAGCCTAATGGAGAATAATGCGGTAATAAAGATAGTTTGAATTGCACTTTTGTTGGGCCAGTTATTTTTCCTTTTTCTTTTTGAAGTGGGAGACAAGTCCTTTTCGAAGCCAAAACCAAAACATCGACTTTGGTTAATTCCAACTGTGTTTACCGGTCTAGTGGGTTTTTGAATTGCGCCTTTTTTGATCTGTGGTTGTAAAACTGCCAACCATCAACATATCTTTCATATTTGACACTGAGTTAAAGTTTTAGGAGGACATGGTAGAAGGAACATTTAGGCGCCTAGCAAAATTTAACCAAGTGTGAAGTGAAGAGAGACATATACTGCGAGACACAGGGTGTGTATGCGAGTGTAAATTATATCATAGAAGCTGACACTACTGCAAATAGTCTACAATGGAGCGAGGGTAGCTTGCTGGCTCTGTTTCCACAGAAACTTACAATGTAGGAAATGTCTAAAAGTGTTGCAGGATTCATCTGTTCTTCTACAGTACCTAGCATTAGTGAACAGTGTAGAAATCTGCATGTTCATGTGAAAAAATGTGGTTAACAGTGAGTCAACGTCAAAAATATTTTATTAGACTTAGCTTGGCTTACTAACCCTACAGGCTCTGTTTTTCCCCCCTTGGAATAAACCAGCAGAAAAGTTGTCAGTTTTCAGTTATTTTACAGCAGTGACATTGCCATGGGTATTCAGAGAATGGGTTGTAAGAAAAACTTGTGCTTTAGTTATTTGTATAACTTATCTGTTTTAGGTTTTCATTTTATCCTTTGTAATTTGGAATTTAAGAAGATGAATCAAGAACATTAAGATTTTTATTTTGACACGACAGTTATTTTGCTCATACCCTGTTGCATTAATCTGCAATTTACTTTTGTTTGTTATGGTAATAAGGCCTTATTTTTATTTGCTAATTGAAAGTTCATGTTTTTCTCCACTTTAGCTTATTTTGGGAAAGGTTATGATATTACAGATCTTGTGCTATCAGTGAATCACTTAGCCTTCTCTAATCTGTGTGCCCTGCCAGCCTCCAGAGGCAAAATTGGAGGCAGTGTCACCCACGCGGGAAGCTGTCCTACTTTGTACTACATCCTCATATTACTGTACTGTAATTAGAAAACTGTATTACTGTTCACTATTTTATTTTGCCAAGGCACTGGCAATGTGACTTTTGTGCAGCAAATTAAATTTTGTTGTTTTAGTGCACAGTAGTCATGCTGGAAAATGGTTTTCTGGCTTTCTGGAGATCATTGTCCAGGTTCACCTGGATTATCTTGGACATTTAGTTTTGGATTTAGCTGCTCTGGCATAAACCTCCTACAGTCACATATGTCTGTGCTTGACCTGTGCCAACTGTTATCTGTGTGACCAAAAGACGACCAAACTTTCTGGATCAGTGACAGTTGCTTTGCATGACTCTCAGAGACACTTTTGTCTTCATCGTTTGCATGTTTCTAATTCAGTGTGTTTTGACTCGAACACTGGTAAACTCAACTATGTTTTGCTTTGGGATTTGGTGTCAGAGAGCTGAGTGTAGTAGTTAAGCTGCATTTCAACAGATATATGTGCGTAAGCACCCCATACTGAGCTGTCTGGCGCTCTCAGGTTCATGGTTGCAGCAGTAACAGGTGCAGTGCTCCTTCATAAAGGACTGTCTCTCCTGCACACCACTGTTTGACTCTGTGGGGTAGAGAAACTTTTCTGGGAACTGACACTGATAGTGATGTGAAAAGGACTGTACTGGGCAGAAAATTATGCGTATAGAGTTAGATGGATGGTGTCTGCATGTACAAACGCAAAATGAGCAAACAGCAATCAAATACTAATGAACATAACCACACCTTTTCTACTTCATTTCCATTCTTTTTATTGTTACCTCTACAGCACATTTCATTTATTAGAATTACTTTGGACGTAGTCTTAATATAAAATATGATAAATAAAGTTTTTTAATCTCTAAGTCTGCTCTTTAGCCAAGTGAGTGTCCACAATTGATTTATTTTTGTTTTTGTGGCATTACTTTAGCAAAAGCAAATCTCAGTGTCTTAGGAATTTCCCTGATATATCTTGATTGCTAAAATGAGGTACACAAATACATTTGCGTATATGCATATATGAACACACGGGAAGCTTCTTAATTTTGTTCTTTTTCATCTTTATACTTTAATTCATGCAAGTAATGTTTTTGCCTTCACTAACATCATAAATGCACCGTCTTCCGTCTCTCCATCATTATAAGTTGTTCCAACGAGGGTCACAGTTGTCCAGGGCATTTTCCAGAAACATAACAGTGTAGAACTTTGACGCAACCCCTGTATATGTGCAGCATGTAAATGTAGGGAAAAAAAAAGCCAAACTTACAAAAATAATCAGTTCTCCCCAAATATTGCAGAACTTTTTAGTTTAAATTTTAAAAAATCTACAGGATATGTCAAGGTCTGTCACATGGCTTCTGGCAATTTCTAGGCATGACTTAATGGCTTTTCTTCGAAGTGACTTGAGCCTTGCAACTCCCCCATTGAAGTGACATCTGTGTAGCTCAGAAGAGACCCCCCTCCCATTTCAGCCAAAGAAGTCTGGCAGTATTGTAGCTGTTATCACTTCAGTGACAGTTACCCTTCTCATCTAGTTGTTGTTTGTTACAGTCGACTGATCTCGGTGCTGTTTTAGTTGTTCTGTGACATTTTCTATTTTGTTAAAAATGAATAATTCTCCTGAAAAATTATGAAGCTTTGCCAGTTTTTTTCCAGATAACCATTCCACTGTTTCACATGCTATTAACTTTTTGGAGTTCCAGGCACAGATCCTTGGTCTTCATGACAACAACTGCATTTTATCCACCATTTTAGTTATGAATTTTCATTAATAATATTGTATTATTAAGTCCTCAGTTAAAATCCAGGTGGATTCCAAATTTTCACAGTGGGACCTATATACATGTTAATGTGCATCCTGTGAAAACACAGACTACAAAAAGAAAGAGTGAAACAGACCAGCGGAGGATAGTTTTTTTTGGAGGACACATTCTTGTTAACCATTAGATTCTGTCATCACTTAATTTGTCTTCATCCATTACATAAGTTGTGGAGATCTGCCAACCCTACTGAATTATATTAAATTTCTTTGCTACAATCACAGTGTTTACATGGAGCACTCACGTGAAAAATGCAGATCTCGGCTTTTACGTTTTTTTGTAGTTTTTCCAGCGCCCCCCCCCCCCCAAAAACAGTAATCAAATGTATTCGTAAGCATGTTTCACTTTTCTCCACTGCATATTTTGTAGCTACATGTTAGCTATTTTTATTATGGTAGTAAAGGGTGGGTAGTTTAAAAGTTATGCTTTGAAATTTCAGTCCCATGTCACCATGGTATCTTGCTGCCCAACAGTTTTCCAAGGTAGGTACAGGAGTAAGAACAAAAGGGATATCTGTTCCCTTTACCATTCTATGTTCAGTCGGAAAGTGGAAGCTTGAAGGTAATGCACTAGCTTTATGGAATGAAGTGATGCATCTTACATTTCTGATGCAGAATAAACAAACATTTAAAAGTGGGTAAAAATAAGGAAGTGCTTAGCCTGTGGTTTTTAAAGTTGAAATAAGATATGTTTGGGGAAATAATGTAAATAGCACCCTAGAAGACCAGCACAGACTTAATTCTGATGGATAAAATATGCAAAGTGAAAAAAACACGCTTGAGTTTGTTCTTGACTCCTGAGATAAGTTCTGAGAATCTAGACATATGTCAGTTTGAATAGCACGGTTTTCATGGGACATTGAGAGGACGTTATGGTACAGCTCCATTAGAACAAATTTGCCTGGGTTTAAAATGAATAAAAATTAATTTAATTAAAATGATAAATGTTGCTTCAGTTCATGTGAGTCAAGGTCTTTGGGGTAATGAAATTGTGTAGAATTTCTTCAGTTTTTCTTTTTTTCCTTTGTCAAAAGGATATTCAGTTCAAGGCCAAGTATGCAGACTAACATTGCAAGTGTGACATCTTGGGAAAAAAACAGTATACCCTTTTTTCTCAGAAGAAAAGGAATTGGTTACATCACTTTACATGAATATGTTAAAGGCATAGCTCCTTTATGTTTTCAAGTTTTATGTGCAGAGCTTTTTTAAATTATTTCTTTTTTGTACCTTTGGGTTTTGCTTTGTCTCAGTTGTCTGCTGTCCTTATGCAGTTTGCTTTGATGCGAAATTTTCTTTCAACTAATCATGTGTATCACTTAAAAAATTACATTTACAATATATAGATGGAGAACTCCTGTATCTGGTTGTAACTTGTAGCTGTCTGCATACATGATATAATTAATTTTAATTATTTTATAGCAGACCTGTGTTGCAGTACAACTTGGCATATTTTATTTTATGAAAATTTTCTGCAGATGTTTATAATCCACTAAATATGGATAAATGACAGGCAGCAGTGGATTTAATTGTTTGGTGGCCTAAGGTAAAGAAAGGAATGGTGACCTCATCAGTCCCGTTTCCCCTTCTTTTTTACGATGAGTAGTTTAAATAATCAGACCTAGTTGTGTAAAAAAAAAAAAAAAAAAAAGCCTTTTCATTGGTCCCCTGGACTGCTTAGTAAAAGAATTGCTGTAAAGGTCCAGGCTGTATTTTACTAATCTGTGAGAAAACAATGATATTAAGTCAGGTACAATAATGACAAGTTTCTGTTGTTAAACCTGTTTCTATGAATAGGACAGTTTTATAGCAGTGTGTAAATCTAACTGTGGTTTACCAGTATTTTATCTATGTCTGTGCAGGTAACGGGAAAGAATGAAAACTTGAAATAAAAAAAATTTTTAATGGTACCTGCCATCTATAATGTTATCAACCTGTATGTTCTATATGTTCTGACTGTTTGTTATAGCTAAATTATACAGACAAGGTTAGCACTTGGCCAACAGTTGCATTAGCTATTGAAATCTGTAACAGATGTGCAACGATATTGTTAAAATTAAAAACTCCACTCCTGTGTAAAATATAGATTCACGCTGTTGTACTACGAGGTTGCTGTCTTCGCTTTGTTAATAGTAGTTTGTCAGGTACAGTGGCACAGTAACATGGAATAGTCTACTAAAGCCTGGACTGAAAGGGGGCTGCTGAAAATAATTGCTATGAAAAGATGGGTGCCTTTTTTTTTTTTTTAAATGTATCAGTAAATTTCCATTTACCAAACGGTGGGATTTTGGGCTTGAATCTTCTCATGCTACACAGAGGTGAGAAGGGGACCACACATGGGTCTGCATTCTCTTAGGTAGGAGAGGTGGCTGGGTTTCTCTCCCCCATTACTCACAGCAACACCTATGAGTGCCAGGCTCCAGCTGGATCAGGTGTGCTGTTGTCTTACAACCACTGACACAGCCTTCAGCTCAAGTCATTACTGACTATTATATGTGCACAGCTTTACGGGGTTTAAAATGTGGCCTGGTGAAACTTACTATAGGCTCCTTCTTTGCTATTAATTCGTTTGCCTCATAAAAATTCCATCAACACATAGATTGGGAATGTTGCATCTTAATAAACATGTTGGTATATCTAGAAAATTGCTGAGCAAAGAAGGTGGCAGGGGTTATGAAAATTAGTACATGGCGCATTGGAAGGTTTCTGACAAGTATTCAACCTGGTAAAGGTTTCTTTCCATCGAGGTTTTCTATGGAACAAATAGCGGCATATTTTTGGCACTATTTTGAACCATTATTTGAATGTCTGGGTAGATCAACTTGGTTCATTTTTGCAAGATAAAATGTGACAGTTTATACCATGCAATGAAGTAGTAAGCAGCGTTCACTGCAGTCAGTGTTTTAAAGTTGTATAACAGCTTCACAGGGAACCCAACTGTATATGGGGTTTTTTAAAATTAGCTGTTGCTGCATTAACAAAGTAACCTGATTTGAATAGTTCCCAGCATGGATCCAATTTATTGTATTTGTTCCCAGTAAAGACCCTGCTGTGAACATTGTGTGTGTGTGTGTGTGTGTGTGTGTGTGTGTGTGTGTGTGTGTGTGTGTGAGAAAGAATAGTGAGCCAGCATGAAAGGACACTAGCAATAGCTTGCAAAAGAGGGAAATTCTGGTACCCCTGCCCTAAATCATGTTTATACCCCCTGTTTGTCATTAATTTCAGTTATCAAGATGTCAGTCTCTATATGTTGAAGTCTAAGGGGTGTTCTTTACAAAATGTTTTAAATGGATAAGTTGATAGACATTTGTTCTGCTCAATAAAGAAGTTCTTTCGAAGCTATGAATCCTGCTATTGCAGTCCTCCTATTATTGCATATTTGTCATGCTGAATGGTTTCAAATTTTTAGATGTAATATTGGACAAAAGGAATCCAACAAAACACAAAACCTGTTTTTTAAATTATTGCTTCATTTTTATAAGGAACAAAGTTATCCAAAAACTGTATTACCCATGTGAAACAATATTTGCCACCTTAATAGGATGCACTAACTATAACACTAACGGTAACCAAACACTAGCTATAATACATCAGTTTTTCACATCACTGTTGAGGAATTTTTTTGCTCAATCTCCTTCTTGTTGTCTAGTTATTAACACAGCTGAGGCTAGAAATGCCTGCATTACTGGATGTTCTTCTGGGATTTTTTTTTATGACTTCCTGGATGAGTTGTACTCCTTTTGAGTAATTTTGGCAGATTGGCAACTCCTGGGAAGATTCACTACTGTTCCAGGTCTCCATTTGGAGATAATGGTTCTCACTGTGGTTTGGTGGAATCCCAGAGCCTTAGAAATTGCTTGGTAACCCTTTCCAGTCCAATTTTTTTCCTCATCTCTTCTGGAATTTCCATAGATCATGGTAAAGTGTTCTTATAGAAACTTTGTAGTGACTACTTCACTTTCATGGTAAGGTTATATATAATGAGGTTTAGATTCAACAGGGCAGCTGCAGTCAAGCCTGGCTGTGTTCAATCAGCAGAATGTAATTATCTGTTAAATTTGGTCAGTTGATCAATTGAGTAAGTAAGGGTACTTATCATGAGTAATATGAATGTTGGATAACTGTACCATTAATAAATTATTGCTTAATTTTGATACTATGTTATGTGCTTACCAACGTTTCATTTGTCTGATAATGCTTTTTGTCTAAAGATCTGAAACCATTCAGTTTGTCAAATATACAATGAAAAGGGACATCTGGATGGGGCAAATACTTTTTCACAGTGCTATGTATCATATTAAACTAAATCACTACTGATCTATAAAGATGTCTGTCAGTGATACCATAAGAATCACGTAAGTTTTTTTTTAATGGATGTATGTCTTAATATATTTATATATTGAATTAATGACTTTATTCAGTTGCATCTGATACAGTCATTGGGGGGGTGAAGCAGCAAGAACAACAGGTTTTTGGGAGCTGAAGAACTTGCGTGTTGGCCTGATTGAGGGAACTCTGAAAAGTGACATAGGAAGGCTCTTCTAGAACAAAAGCAGTCAACAACTGTGCTTTGTAGTCATTTTGAATGTATTGCAAACAAGACCGATGTGTCAGAAGGAACGAGACACTCTGGGTGAATCAATTCATGATGAAAGCAATACATGCGGTAAATGTAGGTTCTTTGTGATACATTTTCTTTTATATTTTAACTTTTGTTGTGCATTATTTGTTACTATTCATTTCTGCTTGTTCTGGGGTATCATTCATATGATAAAGCCAGAGTAAAAATGTACTGATTTTATATGTACTGTTTTGAAAGCATCTCTCAATGCACTAGTAAAATTGATTTTTACAACTATAGAATATATTATATAGTGTTTGGAGTCATTGTCATGCTGCGGAATAAATTTGGGACCGATGAGATGCCTTCCTGATGGTATTGTGTGATGAATAAGAATCTGCCTATAATTCTCAGCAGTGAGGGGGCCATTAATTTTGACCACATCACCAACTCCATTTGCAAAAATTCAGCCCCTAACCTGCAGGGAGCCTTGTCCATACTCCACTGTTTTCTGCAGACACTTATCCAAGTAGCTTCCCAGCACTTCAGCAGACAAACCGTCTTCAAATTTTCAAATTTTGAGTCATCCATCCAGAGCACCTGCTGCCATTTTTCTGCACCTCAGTCCTCGTGTTTTCATGCGTAGATGAGTCGACTGGCTTTGTGTCCAACTTGGAGGAATGGCTTTTTGCTCACAACTCTTCATGAAGACCACTTCTGACAAGACTTCTCCAGACTGTAGATGGGTGTACCAGGGTCCCAGTGGTTTCTGCCAGTACTAACCTGATAAGTGCTGGACATCTTTCAATTTCGAAGGGAAGTAAGCTTGATGCATCGTTCTACTGCACTCAGTCTCTGTGGCCACCTACTGTGTTTCTGGTTCTTAACCTTGCCTGTTCGTTTATGCTTCTGCAGAAGAACTTAGACAACACATCTGGAAACGCCTGTCTGCAAAATTTCTGCTTGGGAAAGACCTTACTGATGCAGGATGACCACCTTGTGTCTTGTTGTTATGCTCACTCTTGCCATAGTGTAAGATTTGGAGGTTAAACATCTAACACTTTTGCAGCCTTACCTTTTAGTATGGTTGTCCTTCGCCCAGATTTATTCCCTCTACATGGTTGTTTCTGCTTGTTAATCAGTTTGGTTCAATCTACCCATTATTCTATTGAGCATTAGCACCTGTTTGTTATATTTCGTTTCATTATCCACTGGGCTGTATGCCTACAAAGACATACAAAAATATCACTAATATTTCATTTTTTGGAAAAGGAGTGTTTTTGAAATCTGGAACTTGCTCTTTCCTGTTGACACACTCCTGCAGAAGACATAACTGTCTATATGCTCTACAATGCCTGAGACCTTTTTACAGTAGTGTATATACTGTTCTAATACAGATTAATCTTTAATTCTTGACAAACTCTCACTGGAGAACATCAATGTCAAAATGTAAATTTAAAGAATTAGAATGATGACTTCTGTGTTTATCTTCAGAACCCAGCAGCTGAGATATTAAAAAACTGAGGTGTGGAGTTCAGTGTATGTGTTTCACATAGTATTTTTTTCACGCATATTTAAAAGGTTAAGGATTATCTTGTATATCATTGGGAAACATAGTGTGTGTTTTCTATAAACATGACATCTCTTTAAATTTGTTTTGAAATGCCTGCATTGTAGGCTGAACAGAGGGCTGCAATTTAAAACGGTTTGGTGGTTTATGGCAATTTGAGGCAGAAATGGATATAACTGAAAACAATATTCTATTAACAGAATTTAACGTGGCATTTTATATGCATAAAAATCATAAAAAATACAACTTGGAGCTGATGGTTCCTTGAATTGTAAAGAACAATGTACTGTATGAAATAACTGCCATGACACACAACTAATGAAATTATTTATATTATGTTTTGCATTATGAATACACTTGGTGGTGTTGCGTGAAATTCCTTGGCACTGGTGGGAGAGGTTGGTCTCACATTGTGGAGAAATAGTCCTCAGGTGAGGTGTTACCTGTAGCATGCTGTTTTAGTGCGGTCATGTTTTGTTTTGCAACACTTGTGCGCCATCACGCACATCAGAGCAATGAGTTTGTTGCAAAGATATGAGTATTGGAATTGAAAAGATTTATTTGGAATGCTCAGCCTTTTGGAAAGCATGCGCTTTGGTTGATAACACTGCTGGTTTAGGATTGACTCAACGATATCACAGCAAAGGGGCTGTACTGTGGAAGAAGTAAGGGCTGGTAATTAAAGATTGGATATTTCTTGGTCACAAAGATGATTAACTTTGTATAATCATTTGCTGGGTCTTGAATTTTGTCCCATTGCTGCTGATAATTCCATGCAGGTTTATCGTTCCATAGGCGGGGAGGCACTTGTGTGTAATAATCCCAGTACAGTTTGATAACTATACATGTGCTCCCTTTGTGGTGGGTATATGTTGAAGGTTTACATTCTCTATGTAGCAAATTGAGGGTCGACCCTGAATGTGAGTTGTGTCATTCCGAATGAAATGATAAAATTTGGATGAAGATAGTGGAAAGCAATTTATTACTAAAGCTGTGATTAATGAAATAAAGGTAATCCTCTCATAGTTATCTAAAATTGTGTTTTGTGAAGCATATTTATTTCCTTTTTCCAGCAAGCAAAACACAAAATACTGATGAACTGATACGTTAATATTTTTCTAAGGTATGCTTTAGTCTCACTTTAAAAGAAAGAAATCTTTTCACTAAGTTTAATTACTTTTTCATTTGAAGCTCAAATTCTTTGTGCTTGTAAAACATTTTCTAAAACAACAGTCATTTTCTTCATATAATTAAAGGAAAAAGGTTCAACTGTTCATCTGTAGCAGCCATCACGAAGTAGAAGAATTAAGCCTGTAATTGAAGCTTCATGTATGCAAAAGGAATCATAACTTTGCAAGAAAAAATCATCAGTAATATTTTGTCATTGGATAAGAATTTTTCCTGAAATAGTATTGGGTTGACATTAGATTTATATAAAATGCACAGATTTGCAGTGTATTAGATGTCAGCAATTGCTTACACAAATTACATATCAGTGTGATATCCCAGTGAATCGGTGGGCGTAGTACAGCGTGACAGTTTGTTGTCCGAGGGACTCCTCGCAGATGTGTGCCCGGATGATCGGTATATGACAAGGGAAGATTTGCCCCTTCCGGTCAATTTGAAGGACGGCCAACTGTGGGTTCCTCACTGCTGCTTGGAGAAGGCTATATTTAACAATGGTTCATCTTGCCTCGTCTGTGCAGCCCTGTGAAAGTGTTTGGTTTTAATCTGAGCTGTCATTAGTTTCACATGTGGCCACGCTGAGGCCAGAGCCACATCCTGGACATGAGCTGAACCCTGATATGGATCTCAAAACATACCAGCCCATGAAAGACACTAGGAAAATTAAATATTTAAGACCACTTGTATGCTCAGATTTCAACCCAAGCAATAGTGCAGTTATGAGTAATACACTTAATTTCTAAAATATTTCCATAATATATATGAATACTTGTCACTCTTAATTTTCAGCTGCATAAGAGACAGATCGTTCGTTTAAAAACAAGGGGACATGGTTTAGAATAAACAATTACACAGATTGGGATCTCTTACTAGAATAGCATGCAGTTTTTTGAGTGCTCTTTTTTGAATTTTAGTCACAGTTTTTGATTAAAAATATCATGGCCATCATTTAGTTTAATGCAGCACACATTGGACTGATATAGAAGACTTTCCACTTTTCATAAAACATGGAGCGTTTTCATTTGGGGAGTTATTTAAAAGTTGACTGCATGGATAAAAAAGGCAATGAAAACGGATCCCTGCAATGAGTTTCTGAATTAGGAGGGTGTTGTCACTGAGTCCAGGGATTGGTTGTATTTTTATATCATTGGTATTTATAAGCAAGACACCATCTTTATAGCATAGCTGTAAATTTAATTCAAATACTGTTAGCAGTCAATTAAATGTTCTATCAAAGAGGCTTTACAGTATTACTATATCATCTTCCACATTGTTACACTTGTACATTGCAAAAATACTGATGACGACAAGTAAATGGCTTTGGGAGGGAGGATTGTCTCCTCCCAGAGTTAAACTTATAACTTTCTGACACACTCCCGCTGTCCTCCGGTACGCAGCCCAAGCTGCACCCCTGGCTGAAACAGGCACAAAGTGGTGAGATGATCTGGGTGCCTCACCTAATATATGCTCTTAAAGCCAGAGTGTTGACGGATTGCAAATCTTAAGTGATAAACAGCTTTTGCCTCCTTTAGCAAAGCACTTCTCAGTTGTGCTGGAACAACTGAAGAAAGTGCTATATTGGTGCCACATGCAGAAGGTTCTTAAAGGGGTTTGGAATTAGCTCTGTTGGCTGTAGATTTGCTTTATCCACCTAGATTACAGATAAAATTCAACCTCCAGAACAGATTATACAGGTACTTGCATTATAGGCCCCATGAGGATAATGTGAGCACACCCACTGTCACTGTTGCCATGTCTCATTATCAACAAATATTCTTCGCACACACTGCAGTGTTCATTGTTGAAAGGATTGACAATGAAGGGACAGGCAACATTTTGGGAGTGCTTGACATTTTCTCTGATTCACCCCCCCCAGAAAATCAACTCAGTAAGTCAGAAGTAAGGCAAATTTCACCGGTTATCATCGTCAATGTCAGATAGAGATCGATATGTCCAGAAGCTATAAACGACACTTGAGAAACTGCTGCCCAGGACCATTGGTTTCAAGGGCGTGTTTTCTGAATGTGTTGTATCCTGTCTGTCTGTAAACATTAATTTGCAGTACTGGTTAGAACTTATTCTTACAGCCAGATGTTTGTTCTTTGTAGAGTACTGCAGGACTTTTAATTGTCTTTCTTGGACTTCTTTACTGCTGGAAATAGAGCCAAAGTTGCATTGTATGGAAAACAGAATTCCTTTGGGGTTCCAGTCTTTGCAGACAGAATAGTGTCCCATGCAGCCCAGCAAAGGAGCACCGTGTCTCACAGATGACCGCACAAGACTGGAGGCATGAAACTGGTGCTGAGGGAACTCAGGGAGGGGAGATGGAATGATAGCAACATCCAGATGAAGTGCGGTGCTGCCCACTCCTTGCTGTGTCTGACCGGAGAAAAGCTATATCGCACTAAAGGCCTCCAGAACGGCCCTCAATCTTATGTCGGGACAGCAACTTGACCACCCCCGTTTGAACAAAAGGTCGACCACCTATGGCCTTGTGTCCCATCTCTGACACCTTTTTGTGAACTCTAAAAGCTGCCTGTTTTGAGTCCTTGCAATGCCTGCATGATTAACGCCACTTGTCGAAGCCTTAATGGGGCCTACGCTGTGTACACACACACACACAAAAACACAGAGGGGGAGGCACCACCGAGCGAGATAAAGGGAGGTCATTCCAAGCCTAGTTCTTTGTGTGTCAGAGGACAATACTTCTTTACCTGCAATGCCTCATGGTTCTACTAGGCATCTTCTGCTATTAAATCACCTACATACAATCATGCTCTCAGTATAAGTATGTGTTCGGATCTGTCATTTTGGAATGTTGAGGTTGGAGTGTTTTGCTCCACTATCACATTACAGCAGAAACATGAGAAGGCTGATCTCCCAAGAGCTGAAGGCTAATGGGGGAAACTTTCTCAGACCAGCAACACAAGTGGCACTTTTCTTTGCAGTTAAGTCCTCTGTTCTGAGAAAACATCCTGCAGATGTTCCCTTACAAGTTTGGTGACTTCTGCCACCTGGGCTTCCCCAAGCCCAGGGCTGTTACCGGAGTCCTCTCCCCTTTGCGCCCCACTGCACTCCTCCTCCACATGCTTCATGCTCCCACTCCAGCACACACACTTTTCCTAAGCGAGGGAAGCCAGGGCCTCCCCACAGCTCCTGCTGCGATTGGTTGCTGTTCTGCCAGGAATTTGGCTTTCTGAGCAAACGTATTGAAACCCCCAGCCCTCCCCAGCCTGTGTGTGTGTGCTGGAGCTGAGAGGTACTCTTTCGTCTGGGAGGGGGGAAAAGAGGACGAGAGAGAGAGCAGTGTAACCCGGCTCTCAGTGTGGGCTGCCTCTCCTGCTGCCATCAGGCGGTCACACACTTTTCTCCAGTTATTCAGTCTTTTCCTGCTTAAAAAAAAAAAGAAAAAAGGGGAGGACCTAGATCATGCTAAGCTCAGTTTTCCTGCACGAGACGCCTCTGAACAGGGATACATGTGGTTCTCGGACCGGGTGAGCAGAGCCGAGTGGGGGGGAGTCAGTGAAGGACGGAAGAAGGGAACTTGTTACCCTTGGTTTTGTGAGAGGAAGATGAGGAGCATTCTGAGGCCAAAGCAGCAGCAAGTTTGAGGTAAGCTGGGTCATGCCACAGTTGCGGGAGCAGGACATTAGCCCACACAGAATCACCGCTGCTGCTTAGGGGGTCTTCCGAGGGGAGGTGTTAAGCCCAAAACAGTCACAAAGTGTCCGACTCGTGGGAGGTTCCATAGGCTTTTCGACATGTGATTCTTTTCCCCCTTTGTTTGTTTGTTTATTACATGAAAGTTTTACATTCTAGCATGGGAATAAAGAGCAGAAGAAGCAGTGCAGTCAGTGTAAAGACTGAAAAAATGGTATGCAGTTCAATGTACTTGTTTTGGCTTAAACTGGACTTCCCGCAGCACATGGAGCAGCAGAACAATGTTCTACTTACAGCAGACTGAGGCACACGCGTGTGAGCAGCGAGTATTAATGTGTCGTTCATTTATAATGCAGCACTGGGACCCAAATTACAGCACTAAAGCTGTTTAGTGAAATATTCAAGGTCTTTAACAGTAAGGGGGTTATTTGAGAAAGAGCACAAAGTTTCAAAGTTTAAATGGCTCTTGTTTGGCAGCACTCTGGCTTTTAATGAATTTAGTAGATATAAGTATGCTTGTTGAGAGACTTTTGATGGTGGATCAGTACTGTTTTGGTTCCTGGTCGTAATCTTTGGTTAGCCTTCTTCCCCAGTCTGTAAGTTTGTGTCTCGTTGCCCTGGCATCCAGCTGCATTGAGACTGGTGAGGTCTTTGGCAGTCCAGGTGTAGGTCTGTGCAAGCTCCTGCCTCAAGTTCCAAGGGTATTGTTGTTCTATAAATAGTGTGAGGGCAGCAAAAGGTTGGGAGGAGAAGGAGGAGGAAGTACCTGAGGAAGGGTCATTGCTGAGATGCTGATAGCAGCAGTGCATGGACCTTCGCCAAGGGTTACAGACTGACACTGGCGCTGTCTCAGAGGTCTCATTGATCTAGGGTGGCTGCAGTCTGTGCTTGAGTGTCCCAGAACAAGACCTCTGGAACCTTGAGGGGCAGGCCACTGGACCCTCGCTTTACTTGTTTAATGATTACCAGCTAGAATATCTGATAACATTGCTAATGTATGTAATACTGTTACTCTTAACTATCAAATGAGTCCCCTTTTGAAACAATAGGAATTGATAGATGTGTACAGTACCAGTCTCTCGTTCACTCACTTTTCATAAGTGCAAAGTCACTGCAGTCTAGAATCTATACCAGAAACATGGAGCACAACCTGGGCGGGATGCCGTTTCATCACAGGGCAACCAGAAGCACAGGCTAAGGACAGTTTAAAGTCACCAATCCGTTTGAAACACACAGAATGTGACAGGAAACCAAGAAAGATATGGGTAGATCCTGCAAACTTCACACAGCCAGGGTTGGATCCACAACCACACACACGAAACAAACTAGGTGTGGTAAGGTGGCAGTGCTATCCATTGCACCACTGTGCCACCTATATGGTACCAGGGAAAGTCAAATGTACTTCAGGACAGTTTTAATCATGAGGCCCTGGGTTAACAAGTCTGATCTGGAAATCAGTAACATGTCTTTTCAGATCTTCTGCAGCAGTTCCCAGATGTCAGGCACTTGTTTCTTTGCTCTCCAGTTTGCCCCATGTAAATGTTGCCCAGGGGTAAACACGCACTTCTTGGGTACTGAACCTTACCTCAGCAAAGTGAACTGACATGCTGCAACTTATTTTAAACTAACAGTTTGGTTGGACAACCAGGAGGCTGTGTTTCCATCTCATGTTGTTAGGAATAGTTTATCCATTGTATATGAGACATTTGCATACACACGCAGCTTTTTCACGTGCTACAGCTTTCCTGTACTGATATGTTGCTTTAAACAATCTGTTCAACCAACTGTACTCAGTTCTTATCTTTGAAAAGTCTCCTTCCGACAGCTTGATTTAATTTGTGTATATTAACTTGCATCCTTGGATGTGAAAGTGCTCAGAGGTGGTGTGGTGGCCTAATGGCGGTCCTCGACAGGGAAGTGTTGTTCCAGATATCATGGTGCACGGGTACTGTTGTTTGTTTCCACTCCAAACCCAGTGGCCAACATGGCGGCAGTGTTGCGTCACTGGGCCACTCGGCTCGCCCCAAAAGCCAGACAACAGGAAAAGCCTCCTTTGGTTTCCACACTGACCTGAAAAGTCCCTCCACATGCATACACACAGCAGCACTACAAAAAGATGTGGATGACAGGAACGACCCACAATATCTGCTCTGGACACACATTCCTGCAAATGAATGGGAACTGATCAACCAAATTTTATTTCATGCAGCACATTTTTAGATGCAAGTTGTCACAAAGCACTTTACAGTGTATTTGCCAGAGAGAGAAAAATGTAAAGATGTAGTGTTGCAACTAAAAAAATGAAAATTGTTCCTTAACCCTGGTGAAGTCAGATCAAGAATCATTGTCGAACACAGCTGTATACAACGGGTATACAGCGAGCACGGCATGAAGTGAAGATCCTTGGGTCCATGGTGCACAGAACGGGGGGGGCATAGAATAATAATACAAAAATATAATGTAATAAATAAATACAAAAAATATACAAGTACACATACATGTACACACACACATACAAGTATGCAAACAATATGTACAGATAAACACATACGGTGGGCGACAGAAAAATAACAGCAGTGTGTTTTTTACCATATTGGAAAATGGAGTTGGTGCAGTGTTCAAAGTAACAGTGACTGTGAATATTAATCCCATTAATAAGATAAAAAATAGTGTTTATACCCATGGATGAAAACAGATTCAACTTGGTGCCCTTTGCCAAAGATTAAGTAATAGAGCACAAAAATAACATACCGCGAATGTCGTCTTCTGTTGCAGTTTTCGTGACTGTAGTACTGCAGTTTTGTTTGGGAATTTTTCATACCGAAAGAATTATTTTTGCAAGTTTGTGGATCAGCAGTTCTTTCTGTACAGAGAGGTTGTGAAATGTGGCGGCTGGGTATGCCCAGTGTGCGTTTGAAAATGATGACACTGTGCATGTAATTATGCGATGGCAGATGGGATATCACCGACAGAAACATGATGTAGAGTTGCTTCTGTTAAACATTTTAGCATTCCAGTACGAATGGTGGGCGGCGTGGTAGCAAAGTCACCTCATAGCACTTTGGTTGTTCAGGCATAGGTTCGAATCCACCTTAGTGTGTGTGGAGATTATAGGTTTTCCCCATGTCTGTATGGGTTTTCTCTAGGGGCTCAGGTTTCCACTCACAGTCCAGAGATGTGCGTTTTATGTCAATTAGTCAGTTTAAATTGTATTTGTGTGTGGTTATCCTGTGATGGACTGGCTTCCCTCCCAGCCTAGAACCCAGGGTAGGCTCCACACCACGGTGACCATCACAAGAACAAGCGGTGAAAGTTAGTTAATGAAAGCTAGTGAGTATGAATAGACATGATTTTCTTTCCAGATATTTACAGTTGTTCTGTGGTCCATTGTTTATGAATGCCCCAAGTTTTTTCTTTCTTTCTTTTTGTTTGCATTGAGATCAAACTTGTGATGTAGTTTGTCTAGAGAAAAACACTGCTACAAAAACTGAATTTTTTGGTTTGTTCAGCTTACAGTATTAATACAGAATGTTACTCAAGGATGTCTCATTACTTGCATTAAGCTTTCATTCATCCCACGTGTTATATAATATGGCCAAAAACATCTGGAAGTTGCATTTTTTAAATATCATTTTAGAAATGCAGTGGGAAATGTATACATGAAAATATGCAGTTACAGACCTGGCTCTGACCAGTTGGGGAATTTACCTGATGGACGAGACTTAAGAAAAGATGCAAAATAATTGTTTGCCACAATGTTGCATGAAATGTAAAATAAAATTGACTTCAACTTTATTACTTATGTAGATGATTATTTTGACTTGGATCACCTGACTTTGTGATACTGCCTGTGCACTGCTTGTAAGCTGCTTGGACCTCTTTGCCAGATCTTCTTGAGTTTTCTTCATCGCTCCTAATATCTGGATTGACTGGTTTCTGTTGTACACCAGGTGCACAGAAGAGCCATGTATGTGGTACAAGGAATGTCTGCCAAACATAGGCAACAGTGACGAAAAACCCATCAGGCCTCAGTGACCTGGCAAAACAAATATTTAGATGGATGAGTTTAGTACCAGGAGCAAGGAGGGTTGTGGAATGTGTGTGTGTGTGTGTGTGTGTGTGTGTGTGTGTGTGTGGGTGGGTGGGTGGGTGGTTGGGGGGGGTGCTTTCTCTGAAAGTGATTTTAAAAACACAACAATTGGGGGGGGGGGGTCCAGTGGTATTTGCAGGACTAGGGCAACTATTCCCACTGTCATTCAGAAGTTTCCATGATATGTCCTGTTGATCCCAAGCAGTTTGTCTCTCGTGGATAGGCAATCTGTCTGAGCCCAGCAGCTGATCCAAAGAGGCAGATCTGGTGCTGGGCTAACAGGGAAGAAGTTCTGTGCAGTCAAGCCCTAAACAGCACTCTCTCTCTCAACTGTATATATACACACACGCACACACCCTGTCTCTTCAATTTGTAGTTTTAACAGGAGGCTTCTTTTGATTATGTTTGAGCATTGGATGACCAGCTGTTTTTCTGAGAGTATAGATCTCATATATATATATATATATATATATATATATGGATAAGAAAAGGGACATCATTTAGAATGATCTCTGCCTATATGAATACACAGATGTTTTTTCTTAAATCCAAAAATACTCTTGTTTCCACACTGCCAGGGCAGAACTGAGCAAACTAGGTGTGGTATGTCCAAGGGTCAGGAGCCCAGAGAGAAGCATTGGGGTGGTGAGGGGACCTGAACTAATTTCCCACACATCCTCTTTGACTCGGCATCACACTGCAGGACCCTCTAAACATCCAAACATAGCACGCAAATGTTTTGTGGGTCGCCTCTCTCTTATAGCTTCCTGGGGCGCAGTGCAATGAGTTTTTAAAGTGTCATTTGATATTCTCTAGTAGTAGAATACCTATTGCTGCTGACTTTTTACAGTGTATATTGCAAACCATGATTCTGATTGTACCAACAATTTTTCATCTCTACAAATATCAAGCATGTGTATTACGGAGGGGCAAGTTTTAAGTAAAGCTGTACATAGAAAGAATTTTAAAAATTAAATTGTACACAACGTGGACAGTAAGCATCAAGTCAGATACTACCCTCTTCTGTGGGCACAGTGTCTTTCAGGACACAGACATATAAGGGGTAGGACAGGCACTGGTAGTGTACCCTTGAGCAACAATGGCTAAGCTGGACTGCGCTAATAAAATGTATGTAAATGCACAAATGTCACCACTACTATGAAAAGCTATTCAATTGAACAATATTGATCTTAGTGTTTAATTCTTCATAGCACGTGTTGTTATTGTACATATTATTACTCCACACGTGTTCATATTATGCCATACTACTAAGAGTGCATGACTGTACTTTAAGAAACACTCATGTCCTGTTGAGTCGTTGCAGAAAGCATCTCAGTGGCACTCTTCGGGCAGTCTCCACTGAGTGCAGGAAGTGTCCCAATTTGTCATTCCAGCAGACAAAAATGTGTACAATCCTGAGGACAAGCAGTCGGGGTCACGGCATCGTGGACTCACTGTGCATTTAACATCACAATAGGAAAGTCCAAATTAGTCACGGTCCCGGCACGACGGGGTTGGGGGCTGCTGGGGAAGGCTCCTGCGCTAGTGTACTTCCTGGAGATGACATCCTCGCTCGCTCTAGCCATTGTGTGTGGATCCCACCCGGGTCATGAGGGGCGGGAGCCACTGAGAGTCTATTCTTGGGAAAGACAAAAAAAATTAAACTGAAAATTTATAATTAGAGCATTGTTTAAAGAGGCAGCATTTTTGCATATGTAGCTTGTGTGTTTGTTTGACTGTTTTTTAGAAGATGTCTTTATTCAATTTTTTAAAATATTTTAACGGGCAGTTCTGGGCACACAAAGGCTCAAGTGCAGGATCCCTGAGAGTTTCAAGTAGTTGTTATTGGGAGGAGGATGAGTTTGGGAGCATCTGCTAGAAACTGTGGAAGACTTGGTATTCCATTATGTGTTTCTGAAGACTAAAATTAGGTTAAACAATAAGCCCCCTGCTCAAGGGGAAGCCCCTAGTATACAATTTAATATGTTACAGACAGTTGCATATTAAAATATTACAGTGCTATTTTCCATCTCTTTTACTCATCTGCTTCTGTTTTTTAATAAAAACTGGGGAATGTGTCATTAGATCCTTTAAAAAATTTGGTGTTTAGTCTGTACATTCTTTGACACAGAGAACTGACAAGATGGAATAAACTTTATTCTGTGGTATCTTCACTCGGCACAGGTTAGCGGCTTCATGAGATCAGTGTTTTGGCTCTGCAGCAAAAACGTTTTTTATTGTCCCTCATATTTTTTCTCTCCATGGCTTCCCTTCATTTTGTGGACCAGATGGTCACTAAGCAGATGGTTTTGAAATGCAATGTACCGTATAGGTTGATCCCACATTATTTGCATTTTTTTATATGAGAAGGGCACAAAGGTGTTGAAAAAAGAGCTCAAAGGGGAGTGTATAACATTACTCCATAGATATCTGTATGCATAGGTATTTTTTATCCATGAACTACTCATAGCGTGGTCAGTATGTCTGTGACTTTATTGTATCTAACAATCTCCTTTTTAAATACCTTTTAATTTACAACACCCCCCCCACAAAGGTTTGCTTAGAAGGTGAAATATCTGGTCTTCAGTTGTGAGCCCATTTCTGAGCCCAAATTGTCACCATTCCACTGTTTTGATGGTGTAGTCCTCCAAGCATTTCTTCTCAAATATAAAACTTTTTTATGCCTTCTTAAAAAAGGCAAGCAACCTTTTGTACCCTTTTGTAGAAAAGCACCTTATCAGATGAAGTGTTTCAGGGTTGATAAATGGTGCCAGACCACCAACATCGTTGTGAGGGGGTTTGATGGTATGTTGAATAGTGGTGACCCTGGCTTAGGTTTCTCAGTTTCCCTCTGCTAAGACAAAAAAAAAACCCTCAGCCCCCTTCTACGGGGAGCTGTAATCTGTGAGAATACCCTCTCCATTTGCCCTACTGTTTAAGATGAGCACCTCAGTATGATACACAACTGAAGTTTATTTTACTGTCTCTTTCCCAGAGGAGCACTGACTGTGAAATTCTCCATTCCTGTAACAATGATAATCTTAGGAATCGAGTTACACATCTTTACAGGCACTTGTCTTGTGTTTCATGTGTGTGAGAACATACAGAAGGGTACGGTATTTAGTGCGCATTCACCCAGGGCCTGCTGTTTAAAGGTCTTTATGAAGGTTTCAGAGGGCTCGTATCGCATGGCCCTCTTCCAGACCCCAGTAGTGAAGGTGCCTGAATTGGAAGTAGCAGGTGCTGTTTGCTGCATTTGGTTCTCTCACACAATGGAGCAGAGACCTATTTGTTTGGCCAACCGAATGAAAGGAAGCAATCGGGAGTACTGCCTGGCCGGCAGTTTGAGCTCCTCGTAGGGCCCTCTGACATCCCTGGCTTGTTTTTAAGCCCATAGTCTGAACAGAAGGCCTGCTGCAAAATCGCTGTACCCGTCACTTTTCATCCTTTTCATGCGACTGTGGTGACATTGCAGCAGACTTGTGAATCAAAGTTATTTCACATGGTGGCAATCTGTGCACTATCAAACTGACTTATTTCTATGTTGTCTTGTTTAGTACCCACAGCAGTAATGTCTTATATCCTGTATTGATCATTTGTCTGAGGTGCATAGCTTTTTATATTTATATGTGATTTATGTAAATATTTAAGTAAGTGGCCTACTTTGGGAATATAATAAAATTCATGTCGAATAACTAATATAGACAAATAATGAATACAGAAATCACTTTGAAATCTGGAGGCAAGTTTGTACTTTGAGTGGAGTGTCCTGACTCTTGGACTGTGAGGTTCATCTTTGTGATCCTCAAGTGAGCTTCATGTTTCTGAGCACAAGTGTTCTTCAGAATGACTGATCCCATGGCTGTGATGTGCGACGAGGACACAGAGCACACAGCACTGAGCACGGACAGTAGTCGTGGTAGAGGTTTTGATCGCAAATTGATTTGACCACGTTGCATCCTTGTTTTTGAACCTGCAAAGCTCCTTCTGCTTTTTAATGAGTGGAAAAAACCAGAATCCTTTTCATATTACTGTGTTAATGTGTGGTGTTTGTGCTTTGTCATCTTTGTGGGCATTGAAGCACCTGCAAAATGTGGAATGAATGCTCCTGGCACATGGACTAATGGGTGCTGTTAAACCACCTTGTGGAAGGAAATAAAGAAGGCAAGATAAACCTCCCTACTGTTAACATCATTGATCCATAAGTTGGTCACAAATACTGACCTTTGGAACTTTCTCCGTTTCCTGTATTTTTCTGAAAGAAGCAGTTACAAGAAACTTTGATTAGCCAAATTATTTGTGTGTTTCTTCTAACTTTACTTCAGAGTAAAATGTGTGATTAGATGTAGGATAAATGATATAAATTGTGCTAGAGGTTATGTGTTGTCAGCTCTAATTGAGACCATTTAATGTTGGTCATGGAGCCATAGCAGAATTGGAGAAATTGCAGAAGAAAAATGTGATTTTCTACTGAAAATTTTCTGGGTGGTTTATTCACTCACGTTTCCTGGGGTTGGGAATTAATTTGAGTAGTATTATTATTATTATTATTATTATTATTGTTATTGTTATTTTCCCTTTGAGCGTTTTCAAAGGTTTTTTTTTTTTTTTGGTGATAGACCACTTGTTAAGAAATCTCTGAATGTACAATGTGTATGAGTCACTTGACTTTATCAAATGGGTTGCGAAGCCGTTGACATCTGACCAAATTGTGACTGCACTCAGATTGTTTATGACAGCCATGACTGTGTCCAGGGAACACTTTACTGGCTGGTGAAAAGTGACTTAAAACCAAACTTTTAAGACCTTGGGCGTTTTGCTGTGCAGTAGAGAGCACTGGGTTCTGCTGAACGCAGTAGCGTTGAAATTACCAGCGTGGTTTTTCATGTGAGGAGTTGAAAGAGAGTTAGCCTTTTAATGAGCGCTTGTTGAATTGCTCATCAAACATCTTTAATGAATAATTAACACTTCCTGTACTGGCGTCACACAGCAGCGTGTAGCGCATCAGCTGCGGCAGACTGAGATTTATCAGTAAACAGGGAACAAGCGAGCCACTTCTGATGCAAACTGGGTCAGCCCTAACGGCACATCGCAGGGATTTGAATTCTGGGTAAATTTGCCTCCGGATCTGTACGCAGTTGTTGGCGCAGAAGCCGGGCTGTTGTGGGAACCGGATTTGGATGCTAAAGTACGTTGAAGACGACGGCTGGAACTAACAGCAGAATAAAGTATGTCCTTTTTATAGGCTTCAGGCTTTGTCTACCTATTTTTATAGTCAAGAAACCCAAAAGTCTCCACAAAAGTCTATTTGAGATGGAAACCAATATGTGTTCATTTTTGTGTATTATATTATACTTTCATTACTTATTTACAGCTTTGGTCCAAATCAAATCAAAATTTGTACGCAGTTATAGTGTTGGCTGTTTTTCTGCTGCAGCAGCGGCTTCCTTTTTGGGACTTGCTCTAACAGCCTTCTGTTTGGAACCCCTTTGTCCTCACACACGACTGCCTACAGCCAGTTATATGCAACCCAGCTACCTGGAGATTGACACACCAAATAGCGTGTCTATATTTGGTTTGTTTGAGCTGTGAGTTCAACACACGCTTGGTTTAAATCATTGCGCAATAAAGGACCATTGTTATGCCTACGGCAAAGGAGGAAGTGCTGTAATTTGTGCAGAACCTGAAAAGGACACGTGCTCCTAATACCGCTGAGTCAGCCTTATCCCGTACAGTGTGAGGTATTGTTTTACATTTGCTTTCCATTTCCTGTGTTTCTGATTTGTTATTGAGAGCAGTTAGGGTGGGACTGAGTTTCCCGCATTTAAATGTGAGACCGGGTCACTTCACAGAGACAAATTCGTCCCCACCTCCCTGCAGAGGAGAAATTTCTTCATTACCTGAAATGGCGGCATCATTTAACACAAACCACACACTGCCCATGGTCTGGAGAAAGCTGAATGAGAAAGACTTGCAATGGCAGCTTGCTTCATGCTTGGGTCTGTCTCATTCTCATCTGTGTGCGTTTTGAACTCTGGTACAGTAGGACGTTGTTCTGATTTGGGCTGCAGGACATGACAGAGCAGACTGGCCAGAACCTGATAGTTTGTGTTTATGTGATCAGGCTGATACAAGAAGAGGTCCACACTGTGTTCTGTCTGGATGGGTTGGGATGACAAGAGGTTGGATGATAATCAAGGGGAGAGATGATGTGGTGTGACAGCATAGTGTTATGGAGAAGACAGCGCGTTAGACCATACGGATACAAGTTTATAACCATGCTTTTGGCTGGGTTTCTCCTGTGACTTTGATTGCAAACTGTTTTTCAAACCTTTTTACCTTTTACCGGTAAGATCACGAGAATTACGTTATGCAGTAAGATGCCTTGTTATGAATCAGGACCATTGGTATCTGTATATAGTATGATATCTCTGTACAGTCTGTATCGTTTGCATTAATTTTTCACATTTATAATATTTCAGAACCTATTTCAGGCTGCTGTAGTAGTGGGATTAAGAGAACTGTGTAAGTGGTCAGTTCAAGTGCTGGGTTGTGCCCTGCCAAATACTTGTTCCATTAACAATAGCTTTCTGAATAAATGGGTGCATTTTACAGTCGCTTTCAAAAGAAGCATCAGTTAAGCAGAACTGTGTAAAAGACAAATGCATGTTAATGCAGTGATGCAAATTCCTGTAAGTATATGGTTTCAGTGAAGAGTACGAGGTCAGTGTTAAGAGGTTTGACGCCTCAGTCTGTCAATTCCTGTGATGCATGTGCCTCTAAGGTCCACATTCCTTCAGTGTTAGCCACCAGCATTAGAAGAGTGATGTCACCCATCGGTATCATTTTACAAATGCAAAGACATTGCCTGCGAGTTGTCAGTAAAAGTAAGACTTTTAACTCATTCTGTTTGTTGCTGAAGATTCCTCTTACGTTACCTCTTGTTAGGCACAGAGCATCGGTGCTGCCAGTCAGGGTTTTCTGTTGCTCCACTGCCTGCAGGGCTTAAAGGTAGACGCAGTTATTGTGGGACGCTAGAGCAGGACAGCATGACCTCATTGCTAAGCAATTGCGTGATAACTGGTCCAGATTTTTGTTTCAGTACCCTGTTTATTCCAAGGGCAGTCAGAATAATCTTTAACCTGGCTACCTGGTAATTTGTTTTGTTTTGACTGCCTGAATGTGAATTACACAGTTATAGGCTTCTATGTGCAGAAAGTGTTCCTGCAAATATTGTTATTCAGACGTCCATTTTTGTGAAGGAAAAAAGAGCGAGGTATGTGAAGCCACATCTGCTGGGTTACACCACAGTACATCTTTATGACTTTATGTTGTAGTGGATTTATTAATTAATATGTACTGATTTATGTGCAGTAAGAGTGCAAAACTGATATCAACAACACTGTAGATTTGTGAACTTTTTTTTATTAGTTAACATCTTTTTGCTGCCAAGTTGTTAAGGTAACAAAGTTCACCTATATGTAAAATTATTTGCCATTTTGTGAATAGGCTAGTGCTCAAATAGATCGGCATAAGAATAGTAGCTAGTGCTGTGAATCCCTGACTGAGGGGAAATGAATGAAAGGAGAAGGGCTGATGTTTGGCATGAAACAAATTGGCTGTTTTACTACATTAAGAACAGTGGAGGAACTGGGTTGGAATCGACCAGATAAAGCAGCTTTACCAGCCCAGCCTTTTTTAATGTTTACCAAAGACTGGAAATAATGACGTGACTTTTGTTTCCGAAACAGACATGAATTATGAAGCCATCTATGCTTATGACTTTTAAAAATAAACTGAATGTCCAACCCAGCAGTGGAAAGTAATTAATATTAGAAACAAATATATAAGTAGTAATAGTTACAACAGCTAATATCAAATATCTGTGCTTCTCATTTGCAGATGTAACGTTACATATGTTTTAACAACCTGCTCACAAGGTGTCATGATAAGTAATGGCATGCTACCGAAAGCACTTCAGTCCCGAGTGATGTAATTGTAACTCCACTGGTGTTCACGGGTCAGGAAGCATTATTTTTGATTTCTCACCTGTAACATCATCTGTTGAACTTTATAACTCTTGCCTTATTTTTCTCAGTTACATGTTGCCATACAAATCAGTTTTTATATAATGCGTCCCTATGTGCAATATTGTCTTATTGCCTTATGAACTTCTACGGAGATGCAAGGTTGTGAGCAGATAACAAAATAGCATTTTTAGAGGCTTTCTCAAATGTCAGATATGCAGTTACACAGGTGTTTTGTTTTCCTACCTAGTTTTAGTTGGACACATTCAGTGTAGTGGCCTCAGAAGCTGAGTAGGTGTGTCTGTGTACTGCAGGTTCGTAATTGGTGCTTTAGGCCATTATGGGACCCACGGTTATAGGAAAAAAAAGCTCTCAAAGCATCATGGTCCTGCATGACCAGCAGGTGTGCTACTAGGTATTTGACCAGGCATATCCCTGTCTGCGTCAGTCAAAATCTAGTCATCTGGACTCCACCTTCAAACCCTGCATTTCATCATTTCTGTTTCGCCCCAGTTTTCTTTTGTTTTTAGCTGTTGACATGTTTTGTCATGCAACCTGTTTTCATTTCTGTTCATTCCCTGAGGGTTTGTTATTGGCTTCTAATCATTCATCTGTGCAGTTCTTTAAACACTGGAATGTTCTCTCTACTTTTTTGGTAAGACATGTAAGTTCAATGGTAAGATTCAGTAAGACATGCAAGTACAAGTTGTCAGCCTAGCTAACCACCACTGTTTCAAACTTTAAATATAATTTAAAAGATGTGGTCAAAATATTAGGTCTATCCATGCTGCATAATTTAAAATTTTACACACACACACACACACACACACAGAACAGTGGTATTCAGTGCCTTAATTTTTTTTTGTGCGTCAAACTGTTTGGAAGGAATATTGACTTTTACCTCTACATTAAATGAAAATAATACACGTGTTAATGCCATTTATATATTATATGTTATATATTCAAAGACTGAACTTAAGAGGTCCTTCCACCGGCACTACAACAGAAAACAAAAGTCATTCTTCCTCTGGTTAAATATGAGAGTCAAAACCATTTTGGCACGGAGCCATTTTAAAGTATTATGCTTGACAGTAATGGGTCTAACAGAAGAGCCCATGCAGTGTGTCCCCATTGACAGCTCTTAAATATATGTCTGATTCTGAACTCGGCATGTTACCAGACAGATGAGAGGTGAGCTGATTCGGTCACAGCAGAAAGCTGCTACATCTGGTCTGGCCTCCTTGGTTATTCTAGATGGACCATCCAGAATGTAAAACTCTAAAATGAAAAGTGTTTCTGGGAATGTTTTCCCAGAGTCAAAAACACTGTCATAGCATTTTAATATTATTGAAAGGTGTGGCTATTAGTAAATTTGAAAATGTAGTTTTTAATGTTGAAAGATTTGAAATCTTTTACAGAAATGAGTATTTTTCATACTCCAGTATAAAAACGTCCTCCTTTATATTGTTCTGCTACTGGTGTTTCGACACTGAATATATAGATCCTGGTTGAAAAGTAGTAGCTGACTTTCATTGGGTTGTTTTCAGTGATTTGTTCGTAAAACAAACATGCGTGCCGCTCCTGTTTTTAGTTTCAGCAGAACATGAGTTGCATTACAAGCCTTACAAACAGGTAAGTTACTAAAGGGAAGGGAAACTGGACATGTGGGGAAGACCTGGCAGTCCATTTAAAAATACATATTGTACACATTATAAATATCAGCCATTGTAAACTGGCCTGTGGGCACAGGTCTCTGCTGTGAGCAGGCTTTTCACATGTACCTCTCTTCCAGATCAGCCTTCTGAGCATAATAACACCTTTGATACTGGAAACAACAGAAGCAGCAGCCATTTGGAGAAATTTCAATTGCCTATAGATGCGTGTCTTAGTGATGAAACCGTCAGTGCAGATTTCCCTTTTGGGCCTCCCCAGATGTGACCACAGTTTACAATAAACATCCACTTTTGCTTATTAATTGTCTCTGTGGGTGAATAATGCCCAGGAGCACAGCTGTGCCTTTTCTGGGAGCTGGTTTTTCCGTTTGCTCGGTGCTCTTGCTGGTCTCCCTCAACAGGTGCTGCCGTGTTGCCGGCGCAGTCGAATAAATCAGGTGGTTTTGTTCTAGTTGTGCTGCCTTGGGGCTGTTGGGTATTAGTGTGAGTTAGTACAGTTGCCTTTTCCTTTCTCCTTTTGTGAGGGAGCTGCTCCATCCGTGGCAGCACAGTTGTAAGAGAATAGCGGTGGTTGTTTTTGGGATTGACCTGAAATATAATTGTCTGTACTGAATTTTAAACAGTACTACAGATGTTTGTTGGATGTGCCTTGGGCAAGCTGTTTGTGCTGGTATCAGGGGGTTGAGTTAGTGAAAAGTGTACACAGCGCTTGTTTGTTTGGCTCAGGCGGGCGGCTCCGTCGCCAATTTTCCAGCCAACTCTGATCTACAGGCTGGAGCAACGAGACGTCTTCTTTTACTCTGTCTGTGCAGGGTAGTCACAGAGGACCTGCTTGATGTGGTAGCATCTTAGTGGGCATAGTTTTGTAACTGCAGTGGCCATTTGTTTCTCATACCCTACACAGACACAAGGGTCCAAATTTGAGAACAGGGATGAGATGCAGCATCATTTCTGACAGTAGCCTAGTCTACACTGCAGGACTGAGAGGTCAGGATTAATCATCTGTCAGCTTCCTACAAGTGAGGATTAGATTCAGCTCTCTGGATATGTGGGGAAAGTTGCCTCTCTTCCTGAGGAGTAGGGAAATCAAACATTATCGAATGAGAGGCTCTGAAGTACACAGCGAAACCGTGACCAGCCGCACTGTGGATGTTGGATATGATTGAATGTTTACAGGATACGTCCCTGTCAGCTGTTTTATTACATCTGTGTGCCATAGCCCACGCACCAGCATGTCACAGATGTGCTTCTTAATTCAGAGCTCCTCATACAATGAAGATGAAAGGAGGTGGATTTAGGGCATGCAGTTTTATGAATCAATGAGTTTGTTCCTGGGTATTTTTGGGCATTACAGACTGAAATGTTGTTGCTTTTTTTGTAAGAACGATTTCTAACTGTCCTGTAGAATTAGGACTGAAATTCAGTGGATGCTTTAATTTGAAGCTGGATGACTGTGGAAGCGGTTTTGTAGCCATGGCAACATGTCTGCTTTAAAGTACTTTTTCTTGAAGTTATTTCACTGCTCCAATTGACCTAGTAGACAGTGTATTACTGGTAAACCCTTGAAATTTATGCAGTTGCACAACTCTGTCTTGCTGAATTGCATAATGTTCATTCATATCTATAGTGACATAAAGGGTGATATAAGTTAGAAAGCATTTTTGTAAATAAAACCATTCAGGACCAGTTGTCCAGGTTTAGCTCAAGGTGTTGGCCAAGAATTTCACGAATGTATCAATCTTTTCCCAGTACCAAACATGAAAATCCCTCCTTTCCTCATCTCGTGTTTTTGTAATTCTTTGTCGAGAGGAAATGATGAATCAGTCTCGTCTCACTGGCAAACTTGTTTCCCATCACATCCTTGGATATTTGTTTTAATTAGCAAGGCATCATTAGTGGTATGCAGCTATTCTCTTCTTGGATTTTTCTCTCACTCTCCCTATTGTTATTTTTTAATTATTTATTGGAAGGCCTAGTTCCACAGCCAGAGCAGTACAAAACCCCTTATTCTTTCCCTCACGTAATGAGGTTAATTTATTTCTAAGCTGCAGCTCAGACAAAGCAAGTTTGCAGCTGCCCTGGTTTGCAAAGCAAAGCTTGCACAGATACGGGTAAGAGAGGTATAAATTTAAGAGCTGCAGTGTCTTTCTGACTGGCTTCTAAGAAGGGGGTGGACAAACGCTTTTGAAAATTGCATCTTGGATGGGATGCCAGTCCATCACAGGGTGGCTACTCACTTACTATTTCACACACTGGAGGCAAGTTAGTGACTGATTAACCAGAAACATACCTTTGGACTGTGGGAGGAAAACAGAGCACCCCGAGGAGATTAATTCAGACACAGGGAGAAATGGAAATGCCACACAGAATAAGCTGTGTTCAAATTGCACAGTCCAACAGCCCAGGCGGTGTGAAGTGGGCGCGAAAGCCACAGCACCACTGTGCTGGTCACTTGAGCGTAAAATGGATGATTTATGTGTTTTAAAAATCTGAATTTAAAAATCCCAGTACGGAAGTTTAAAAAAAATGCAATGAAGACTTGCTCTTTAGTACTGAAAAACACTCTCCAGAATGGAAGGGGTTTTTTTTTAATCACTTTGAGTACAGCTTTTGACACACTACCACTGAAGTACTTTTGTCAAATTAAGAACTCACAATAATCACCCTCCTTCAGTTGTTTCTGGCCTGAAATGAAGGCACGTAACAATTTACTTGGTACTTTATACCATCCACTAATATATTTCTGACTCATTCCCCATTTTTTCCTCCAGATCATCTTGTTTGATTTAAAAAAAAAAAAAAAAAAAAATCAGAGCTCAGATTTCATGAGCTTTTCAGCAAATGCTGGCGTGTCACTGTCTTTTTAGAAACATGAGTTGTCCTGCATTCCAATCTTAGCATCCACTCAGTCGCATTGTCCTGTATGTGACAGCTCTGACTAATGGTGTCTGTTGACCAAACCATACTTCTCAACTGAGGTAGTGCCTGGATGTACGTTTACTACCATGTTTGGAGGGTACTTTGGTGGTACCCTTAAACAATGGACTTTAACAGGTCCAGCTGTATAAACATGCAGACTGTATGCTACACTGTAATTATTTAAGTTTCACTGGCTTAGTTGCTGAGCAAATAAATCTTTTTTGTAGATCAACTGGCTTTCAAGGTATAACATATGTGAACTGTGTCCAGCCATATGGCATTCAGAGTCAGGTAGACATAAAAGCATGAGAACTCACCCTGCCCCCACTTTCCCAGCATCTTGCATGGTGGGTGATTTTTCCAGGCTACGCTCACCTCACAGGTTGGATAGAGGGCGAATATGAGACCTGTCACTGTGATGGTTATTTCTGAATTCTGCTGAACACCAAGCAGGGGGTTGGTGTTCCTGTGTTGAGTGTTGCTGAGAGAGAAAGGAGAGCAGAAAGGAGAGAAACACTCTCGAGTTAGATTTTTCACTGCCTTTTATTCATTCTGCTGGTGTTCCTTTTTGAAAGGTGCACACATGAACATTGAGTCAAAGTGTTAATTTTTACCCATTTAAAAGTTTTCTTCATAGCACAGTAGCAATTCTTAAAAGTTGACATTTATAGGTCCCAGCTATTAGAATACCACAGTAAAATGTCACCCAAAAACAGAAGAACTTTTCAGAATGGAATTGTCGTACTGTAGTAGCATAGGGTTAGTGTGGAACCACCTGATAGAAAGAATCCATGCAGAACATCAGTCACTTGATCATCATTGCGATGTACGCTCACTGGCCACTTTATTAGGAACATCATTTTAATACTGGGTAGGATCCCCCATTACTCTGTGAAGATTGCTAGAATTGGCTTGGACATAAAGGCAGACAAAGTTCACGAAAATGAGGTGAGGAGGTCCAAGATGTAATTTTGCTCATTATGGGTGCATCCTACAGAAACAAATGTGACACATTGTTGGGTGTATGGTTTGGGCAGCTAGCAGTCAAGCCAACTATGCTCTTCCATAATGGCTCTTTGTCCCAGTTCTGGTTTTGGGATCACCATGACATGCAGGGTCAGTTTAGACCACAGGATGGAGGACAGGCCCGTGTGTCAGTGAAAAAGGATGCTTTTATTATTGCTATTTACAAATCAGGTAAATGTTAAAAGAAGCTGACTGTCTCTGGGATGTGCATATCAGACTGCGTATATTTCCAGTATTTTATGAGAAAAATGTAAAATAAATAAATAAGTAAAAATTTTGTTGTTCTTTTTAACAGAAGTTCAAATTCATGTCCATATTGTATGAAGAGCACTGTTGTTCAAATAGGAGAATGTTTAGTCTTCAGTGAGCACACTTTCAGCCTATACATGTCTCCTGAATTAGATTATTTTAGTGAAAATGAAGGGCATAGGTGCACACAGGCAACTAATAAAAATAAATTCTCTCCCCCTTTAAAACAATGAGATGACCTTGTTTTTTTGTCTAGTTGGAATAAACCTGTTTTTAAGTTTCAGCCTTTTTTTGTACAGAAAATTCCAAAAACAAGTACTTCATAAATGATCCATTCTCAGTTTCTTCCAGTATACCACCACCCCATTCTCTTCTCGTGTCATTGTCTCAGTGGCCAGGTGTTATTCCCCAAACATGCAAAATCCATGTATAGACCAACTTATACTTTGTTCTGCCCCATCCAAATCACTCAGCTGTAATTACAGGGAGAGATATTGTTGTGCTCTTTTTGTATTAAAACAGGTCTAACTGAATTTTTTGGCCTAAGGCCTGCATATGCTGTCAGCAGTCATCCAGTTATTATTACCCACTTGTTTTTGATAACTCCAATAGCTGGTCAAGTAATAAATGTCTTTCTGTATCTCTGCATTAATTTGGTTTTCTATCTTGTCACAGAGCAGCTGTTTATATTTAGTCTGTTCTGCATGACATCTGAGGTTTTTCAGGGATCATATTTACCCCGGTCTGCTGCTTTGCCTAGGAGCGGTCTGCTGGCTGGCAATTTTCTCCACATTTAATGGCATGGTAAAAAAAAGAACCTTGGCCGTGTTGCAAACTAGTGCATTTAGACACCCCCCACCACCACCAAAACAAAAAATGTTTCCTGAATAGAAGTCAGATGTAACAGTGCCACGTCTATTGCAGTTCAGTTCTTCTGTAGGAAATTTACTTGACTGTTTACTTCATATAAATACCAATTAGGAATTGTTGTGGCTTCCCAATAGATGATGAAGCCCTCTGATTAAAGATACTTGCTTGTATATGCCACATATATGCCAGAGGTTTGAACCAACTTTTTCTGGTTTTGCCTTGGGTTTGACTAACATAGACTAATACATATTTAACTTGTGCTGAATTTGCTTTTCTGCTCTTTCCACAGCGATGAATCAAAGGCCTACCAAGGACTGGAAAAATGTGCATTATACTTTGTCTACTTATTTTTGTGAGGATAATTTAAACCATTGGTTATTTTGTCCTTTTTTCTGCATTAGAACTTCTTTGCATATGGAAATGTCTGTCAGAACTTTCTAAACCTTAGCTATTTTTTTTTTCGGAATCAACCTTAAGGAAAGAGCCTTCAGATGGATTCTGTTATGGCAGATTGGACCGTCAGAATATTTGAGTGTATAAGAAAGTTGCGTGGTTATTAAGAATAGCCCCGCTGCAAGACGATTGTGACAAGCATAAATGTTTTCCAGATGCTTGTCTCTGCCCATTATTGTACGTTCTGTTGCTTCTGATTTGTAAAGAGTGTTAGTCTCCTAACTTACGGTTGGGATGATTAGTATCACGGTTGCTGGGTGACTTTCCTACCTTTACATTTTGTTGCCTCTTCTTTGAACCTCCATTTTTGCCATGGTAGGGGTAGCTTAGTGGTACATGAACTTGTAACCAGATGGTTGCCAGTAGAAGCCCATAGTTCATAGTCCTCTACTGCTGTAGTTCCCTTGAACAAGAAACCAAAAAAAAAACTACCCATCTATATAAATCGCTCAAATGATAGGATCAAAGTGTCAGATGAGCCACAATTCAGTGATTTTTTTTTTTTTTTTTAAGCATTTTCCTTGGTAATGAAAAGATATCAAAAAGCTGTGCATGCTGGAATATGGCACTTGCCACTTTAATTCTTTAAGGGCCCACAATCAGAATGAAATTTTGAGAGATAACTATAGAACTCTTAGTGGGCATTTCTTGAGGTTTAGCAACAGCTTGTATTTAGGCAGTTGATTGATATGTTTTCAGCCTTGTTGCAATGTCTCTTGGAAGAAAAAAAAACATGGCAGAGACAGCTCGAGGCCACACTGGGATAGGACTCGAACCAGGATTACAGGGCGGTTTGGGGCTTGTCAATGGGCACCCACGAGTTGTTGGCTCATAAAAGCTTCTGGAAGGGATCTGGAAAGGATTAGATACTCGCTCTGGGAGTGTTGCTTGTAGGCAACTCTGACTTTTTAGAGTCTCAAATCGAGCAACATCTGTGCTGTAATTATACAAGCACGGGCCTTTCTGGAATATGTATATTTTACTGGCATGTAAAAACTGACCACTAAAGCTCAGAGAACCTGAAGCTGCTCTCTACTACAGCCTTACTCACTCACTCATATGCTGCCCTGGTTCTTCAAACAACAAAGGAGTCCAGGTTTTGTTCAGACAGTGCCACAAAACAGCTTTTGGTTTATATTTATTTATTATTGTTTGTTGACCAAAGGTAATAAATAACCAAAAAAACAAAAAGGAACCCAGTTTCAAGGGCATTATTATTATTATTATGTATATTTTTTGAGCAAGTACATTTAATTTCAGTCAGGGACAATTCAGATCTTGTGTCATCACTATCTCAATTATTAACTCAGTTCTTAAGTATTATCTTGATATGGCATGCAGTTTACTGCTTCAGTTTTACTGATTTACTGTTAATGCAGTTTTAATATTTTCATATATGGCAACATTTTTTTGAAGTGTGCACGTTTAAAGGTATGTTCCACATACAAATTTTCATGTGCATTTCTAGATTGAATCTCCAATGATAAGTTGAAATATTACTGGGTCTATACCTTCATGGTAAGTACCTTCCTCAGGGGTAGTACAATGGGAAGTAGGAGGTCTGCATCCTTAACGCTTACTTTGCCGTCTTGTTTGTGGGGTCGTGTGCAGTGGAGGCAGTTTTGCCAGTTTGCTCTCCGTAGCTCTCCTCTGAGGATGGGTAGAAGACGGAGGGAAGGTAGTCCTGCATCTGGTTCTCCGTTGTGGTTTACACCACAAGGGGACACAGAGCAGGTCTGAATGATGGATCAGCTTGGTTGGAGAGGATGCAAGGTGAAGTTTTTGAATGCTCTTGCTGAATGAGTGTGGGACATCTGCCTCTCTCACACCTCACTGGATGCTTCTGCAAGCCTTTTCTTCACTGGCAAAGGCACTCAGTGTTCTTGCTTTGATGGTGCACAGTTTTCACACTGTTTGAAGTCAAAGTAGATGAAAGGGAAGTTGTTTATTCCTCAGCATGTTAAAACAGTGTCGCTTACTGCTCATGTTTTTCTTGCATGGGCAGCTGACTATCTCCAGTAACCACATCTTTAGAGGAAAGGAAAGAGTCTTCATTAAATTTAAAAAAAAAAAAAAAATCTAGATCTTGACAAAGGAAAGCTAGTTGCTGTCTACAGATACCAACAACAACTTCAATTTATTTTAATGTACCTTTTAAACTGTATAACTTGGATAACCTCATTTATTCTCATTTATTCAATTTGAGAATTCAAAGCACTTTAAAATGTTTGTGTTTAAACAAGAGTTGGTTCTTGAATGCCATCATATATTTTCAGTTTCAGTCTTGCTGAGCTTCTGCAAAGAGAAGTGGGCCAAAATTCCTCCACCCTTTGTCAACATCTATAGGAAGCAGACATTGGAGCTAAAGGTGGCATAGCCAGTTATTCAATCTAAAGGGCCAGCTACTTTTTCATGCATTATACTGCACATTTCATTATTCTCCAGGCCAAAGAAATGACATTAAAACAATGATGATGTCATTTTTTCCTCAGATTCTGTTCATATACAACTAGAACAGATGAAAAGATGTGACTGAATTTGAGGTCAAAAAGTGGGAAAGGGCCCATACACCTTTTCACAGCACTGTACAGCATCATACACGACCTCAGTAGCTGATAGTTTGCATACATCAGTGTCGCAGTTTTGCTAAAAGATGGTTTATATTTGCTGAGGCTTGTTTCCCATGTCTGCCTGAACTCTGACCTACACACTTTTAGACCGGCTCGCCGACAGTCTGCTGCTTGTAGAAAAATGGTGTACTCTTGACTTTTAACAGCCAGAGTGTCAATAGGAAAGGAGTATTAGATGAATACTAGATTATTCGGGTGAACCCGTATGTTTTCAGCGTACGTGTCGCTAGAATTCAGACTGACTAAGGGGCACCGTTTCCTATCCTTTGTTACTCACCAAACAATTGCTTTGACCCACCCTGTTTCTGTTTGTGTTGAAGTGGCAGAATGGCCAGCGCCCAGTGCTAGTTTAACATCTTGCTGGCAACCCAGCGGAGGTTTTGAACTGGTTTAGTTTTCCATATTTGGTTCCTCATTTAACTTTTTCTTATAATACCTCAAGTAAAATGCACATCACCATTTCACTGTCTGTCTTTGACTGTTCTTGGATTTCCACCTACACAAACAAACCAAATATACTACATGCTCTGTTTATAGACTGTGCTTGTGTCATTATCAGAAAGTTGAAACACTCGTGATGAAGGGATTATGCTGTGTGTGTGACATCAAAGTAATTCTGATATGAAGGTCTTCAGCTAGTTATAAGAAATTATGGATTTTAAGAGACCCACAGTAAAACTCGACGAGTATAAAAGCAATTTCCTCTGCAGTAACACTACTTATTATACCATGGGCACTTCGAATAGGACTTGCAGAGCTTTTATAGTTCTGACCTTGTGCTTTTATGTCGGTCCCCCCCCCCCTCCAAAGAAACATCTGTTCAGGGATGCACACAGTCCACCTGAACTGCCTGAGTAGCGATAATGTCTAAAGGTCAGGAGAAACTGCATTAGAGGCAGTTGCACTGACCTTTAAAAATTATAGCTTCTATTTTTGGCTGCATGTACAGTATTTATGTAAGTAATGGCAAAAAGATACCAACAATCTGACAAGCTGTGTGTTTATAATCCAAAATGTATAGTAGCAATCAAAACGGCACTTTCTAGAAACTGTTCCCTTCAGTAACTGCCAGAGTTTTACACACAGGTCATGATTTGAATTCTTTCACTTTCCTTCTTCGCAAAATAGATCTTGCATTGCTTTGAGGGGTGCGTCTTCATCGTACTACAGAATGAGGGAGTGGCCAACTGCCCTCGATCCTCATGAAAGTGGACAGTGGGAATTGCGTAGGTACAGCTCAGCCTCTCTGCTCATCACTTATTACTGGGTGGCTGGACCCAAATGCTATAAAGATTTGTGCAAATAGCACAATTAACACTTTAAGTGTAACTTTTCTAGAGTATTTCCTTTCTGTGGGTCAGTCAAGCGCACATAAGTATAAAGATGGCAATTTGTGCTCACATGGATGAGGAAGTTTTTTCTTTTGCTTGAATTTGCACTTTTGTAGTTCTTCAAGGGTTGATCAACAGATCCCATTTGAACTAACCTGAAGAAGAGCCAGGGATTTCGACGTTGCCGATATTTCACAGAAGTTTTTATATGAGCCGTCAACAAAGGTATACAGATACCAGAGGGAAGTCCAAACAGATAGTTAAACATGGAAGCTGCTTAAGCTTTCTGTCCGCAAACATGAGTGTCGGTATTTAGCAGTATTGATTTGTGCTCGGACTGTTGATATGAGATCTCTCTCGTGTTATGAAAAGCCTTTTCTTGTTTATTTCTTTAATGTTATGAAATAATCAGGGAGACTTTGCTTTTTTGTAACTCAGCCGTAAAACATGTGGCTTTGACATCACTTTGATTTCTGCAAAATTAGTTTTGGGGGTCTTTGGTGAATTGATTTCACAGGGGAAATCACTGAAATTGAGTTTGTTTACTGCAAGCGTGGTAACTTATCAGCAACAAACATGAAACATAAAGAAACAAAATCTCCAGTCTGTGCTTTGCATTGTAGCATTGCACATTCATGCTGAAGACTTCATGCTGCCTGGCCTGTTGCTTTGTGCTTCCAGGAAAGGCTAGAGACTACTGTGACCCTGCTTTGGACAAGTGGTTATTAATGATGAATTAATTAATGAGTTTTGTTTTTTAGAATCTTTTGCTAATGCATTTGATTTAATATGTATTGAATGATAGTGCTATTCATGGAATGAAATCACTCATACATCAGTAAGAGCTCAGAAGCAAACGGAAACCTACACATGCCAGTGGTATGTGAGGATCAAGACCGTGAGACACTTTTTTCAAAGGGGAAATGTAAGATTGCTGATTCATCTGTAAAGTCATGTCGAAGGATCTACAGTACTGTGCAAAAGTCTTAGGCACCTGTGGGGAAAAATGCTACAAAGCGAGGATGGTTCCAAAAATAATGCCATGAATATTTATTAATCAATAAACCTTCTAAAAAGTGCAGTAGAAAAAAATAACCTCAATCAAATCAATATTTGGTGGGACCACCCTTTGCCTTTAAAACAGCATCAATTCTCTTATGCAAACTTGCATGCAGTTTAAGGTAAAAGTTGGTAGGTTCTTCCAAACATTTTGAGGAACTCAAAAAGTTCTTCTGCAGACTTTGACTGTTTCTGCATGTTCTCCCAGACTGACTTGATCATGTTGAGATCAGGGCTCTGTGGGGACCATACCATCTGTTGCGGGATTCCTTCTTTTTGCTCAAGATAGTTGTGTATGACTGAGATTGGGTGTTTGATGTCATTCTCAGGGTGCAGAATGAATGTGGGACCAATGAGAAACCTCCCTGATGGTAGATAAGAATCTACCTGTACTTCTCAACAGACATTGATGTTGCATGCCTAAGACTTTTGCACAGTACTGTATAATCTTATACATTTCTTCAAAGGGTCTTACAGTGTTACGCTACTGATAGTGATTTACCAGTTTACCATGGTTGATTTAAAAAAAAAAAAAAAAAAACTAAAATGTATTCTCTTCTCAAAACTTTAAAAATTCAGTGTTTGATCAATCCTTGTATGCAGCTGATAAGCAGTTAACAATTATCCCATATAGGCATTACTATTTAGGACTTTAGAAATGCCAACTCTTAACTTTTTAAGTGAAATGGTAAGAGGTGATTTTGTTTTTTCAAAAAAATTGATTAATAGTTAATGTATGGCTGAGGGATCAGTCACAGAGGTCATGGAGGTAGTTAAAACATTTAAGCCTAGTCCTGAGTGGGAAACTAGTCAAGTTTCATTATCAGTTCAACCAAAAGCAGTGGATGGATGTTTGACACAGGCTTGCTGTTCATGCCTTTACTGTCGTGTTGGTAGGTTTGCTCTTGTCAATTAACTAATTTCTAAAAAAACTTTAGCTATTTCTGTTGTAACTAGTGAAGGGGAAATATATTAAAACTAGGCTGACGATAAACAAGAGCGTAGAAATGGATTATATTACTCCCACATCTTAACTGTGTGGGACTTTCTTCCTTCACAAATCTCAGTGTTAATGATGTGTTTACCAGGAGTTAAATAGAAAAATAAGTGCTGAGGAATGCAGAAATGTAATACAACTGGAAACATCATCCAATAACATAATAATAATAATAATAATAATAATAGCATCTAAGGAGCACTGACTCAAAAAAAAAAGAGCTGGGGAGAAATATGATGTCCTGCAGTATAACATGACATTATTGGTCCCTTCCGCGTACGCTGTTGGCTATGGCCATGACCTTGCCCCTCTGTGGTTCTCTTTGGAAGTTTCTAAAAAAGAAGCGTGTTTCAATGTCTGTGGGAAAAGTGAGGCCAACAATGGAGTTAATGATCATTTGACAGGGGTGATGTATGTTTACCCTGTCTGAATATTGGTTGTCTCTCAATGTGCATTTTGCACTGTCTGCCATTTTATCGCTTTGCTCTTTTCTCTTCACCCTTTAATTCAGACCTTGGCGATTAGCTATTTGGTATTTGATGCATCTCAACTGCACTTGCAAAGGATCAAGTTCACAGGTAAAAACTACCCAGTGGCTCCAAACATCATGGGCCAGCAAGGACCTTCTGCTGACTGCATTTGAAACATGTTGTGGGACAACTCAGGTTCCTGTATGTGATGCAGTCATCGTATAGGTGAAAAGGCCAACAGCATCACTACATCCTCCTGCCTCTGCAGCCTTTGCAGGGAGTCTTCAGTGAAGCATTGACTTGCCCACAGCTCCCTCTTCTGGTGAACTAGGATAAATACAGTAAAGGAACATATGGTCAGAGCAAGATTGTTGTTTCTTGTCACTGTCTCCTACATGTATGAAAACTGAGGCAAGCGAATATTATGGGTATTTAAATAAAATGTCATTTAACCTCTGGGTCTCCAGGTCTGTCTGTAGGTGTAGGTGATGTGGCTACATGTACAGTGTTTGAAGTCCCTCTGGCCTGTAAAAGAGAACGTTTTCACGCCTGTGGGCACCATTTGGGTTTGGAGATTGCAGTGGTGAAAGTGGAGGAAGGACGGCTAAGTGAGAAAGTACTCACACTGCTATACAACAAAGGGACCCTCGCTTGTTACCCCACCTTGATGGTGTTTAGAAAGGGTGAAGGCAGCCAGTGTCAACTGATGTGACTGGTAGCCTTGCCTGGGTGTGGACCAGCTGGGGTGTTCTGCTCCGTGCCAGCGCCTCTGTGCTGCCGTCTCTCTCGTCCCCTCGAAGTCAGCTGTACAGTCCATAGAAAATTCTAGTCTCCTTCCAGCAAAAATATTTGCTTATGAGCCGAAAGTTACGGGCAGCAGGAAATCGTAGCCATCTGTCCGTTAATCTAAAGTAAGCAAACAAGCAGCAGACGTTTCAGTGCTGAGTGGAAAATCCGCCTTTGAAACTAACTCGATCCTTGGGAGGATGCAGCTTTGTTTCTCAGAGGTTCCAATGCCAGGGCACGTTGCACACCACTTGTCTTAGGGCCACCATAAGGGACCACACTCTCTGATCCCATCAGCAAGTCAATTTTTTTTTTTTTTTTTTTAAATAAAAGTCCGAACCTGTAACTGTGTTACTCTTGTGTAACTGTTTGGTTGTTATGGCACCATCTTTCTCAAATGGACTCATAACCCACTGACCCGAAAGGAAAAACACTTAAAATTCCACAAATTTGGTTTAATCCTCACTTAGACTGGCACGGGGAAAGGATAGGAAAAAGCTTTATTAACACATACAGCAGCATAAATGGGGACACATAACACAAGGTGCAGATTCCTGAAAATAATGATTAACAGTAGTAATTATACTAAACAAATAATCTACGACTAATGTCTAAGGTAACAAAGCACTTTTGGCTTCGTTGTCTACGAGGGGTTAACGGCTAACAAGTACCTGCTTGCCATTATTGTGCTGTTTCTTCCAGCAAGGCTGTGAGTCTCAGGTCCAGTATAAATGGAGTGACGGCACTTTGTAAGTTAAGTTCGACTTAATTTCACTCTGAGACCCCTGTTAGTTTTGCTAAAGCTTCATTTCCTCTGTCATAAGCTGCAATTTCTTAGTTGTCCAGATGAGGGCAGGACAACTGTACATACAGTACACAGTTGTGCGTGCGTGCGTGCGTGTAAAAAAACGTCATATAATGACATGGCTTTGTATCATATAATCGGAAATGCTGTAATTAGTACAAATTTCACCATAGTTTTAACGTGTTTTCTTTTTAACATACTCAACTTTAACCAAATATCCCACTGGTGTGATTGCTGGCAAATTCATGGCAGTGGGCTTTAATCCCACTGTGAGGCAGAAGTATTTTGCAGTTTATTTCAAGACTCAACACGTCCAAGATGTATCTACCTGGGGTTGGGACATGTCTAAAGAGATGTTGTTCACTGTGTGTGACGACGTTGTTAACTGGTGGCTGAGGAAACGGGAGGCAAGATCAAGGCCCACGTCGTGAAGTTTTCTTCCTGTGCACCTTAACCTCTCTCTGTACTGAAGGTCACTTGTGAAGAAAGGATGTATTCCGTGTGTTAAGATAAAGAATACCTTGCAGAGAGCGTGAAGTGCCAAGCCAGATGGGTTTGAATGTGAGCAGAATCCTCTCAGGATGGATTTGATTTTAACTGCTCCCTGCTCCCATGCTGGCGCAGGAAGGTATGCTAACTGGTTACATATGGATTTGTCAGGCCTCAAGAAGGACTGAAGGTACAGGCTGCTCTCGCCTGTTTTGGGAAATTCGGAGCTGTCGTACTCGTGTTGGAATGGAAATGCGCTTCCTGCCTGTGCGTGCTTAGCTAGTCCCATCTGCTTGTGATGTAAGTCAAAGCTCTCTCCTTTGTCCCTCAGAACAGCTGAATCCTTTTTGGTATTCATCTGCTTCAGGCTAACTTTTAGTCCAGCTCATTACTGCTCTTTAAATTAGCTTTTACAACATTTGTCAAAATCACTTTTGCATTTACTATCAGTTCTTTATGTACCTACTCATGTAACGTGCACCTCCGAAAACCACAGTTTCAGTCCACCTGGTTGTGTTTCAAAAATGGTCTGACTACTTCTACAACTCTTCATCTGTTGAAGAATAATTGTAAACGTAATGGACTTCTAGAAAGGCGGTTATTTTGTTGCAGAGGTTTTGCGGCCGTTTGCTGGGACAACTGAGGGATGTTTCTCTCTCCCTCCAGGTCCTTCATGCGCTTGGAACGGCAGAACCACGTAGTTTGCATTTTTTTTATGTTTAAGCCCCACGCCCCCCTTCAAGTTTGGTTCCAGCCAGCTTTAATATTAGCGCAGAATAGGCTTGGGTCTTAATAAAAGTACAACACTGAGTTTCAGCGTTTGAGGAGCAACTCAAGGTCTTCTGTGAAGGACAAGTGGTCCCTCATGTTGTTGGTGCCGCAGATCAGAACATCCGTTTGTGGCCCCACAGAACGAGCAGTTCACGCTGTGACATTGAGAGCACGGCTCATTAATTGGACGCAGTAATAAAAACAAATGGGCTGGGGAGCTGTCGAGTCAGGCTGACATCATTACCCCAGCAACTCACTGCCAGATCCAGAGAGAGATGGAAGGGTAGGAACAGGGCACAGTGATCCATCCTCTGTGGCGCATGAGACCATGCAACCCACGTGAAAATCGAATAATCAAATGATGGCCACCACAAAGAGCACATTTGCAAACCTTGTTAGCGGCTGCAGGGCCCAAGAGCAGAGCACACCAGTTGTGGCCTCCTTGCCATTGAGAGAGAGTCATACAGAGGTCACAGCACACAGGGGGAGCAACTGAGCTGTCGGTCTGTCCACAACAGTACCCGGCACAAGCTGGCCATGTCCCCAATGTGCCCAATAGGGACAAGTTAAACGGACAAACGGGCAGAAGCTTACATTCTATCCACTGAGATTGGTTTCTCCACAACTGTACCTGCCTTTTATGTTCTCATTTGTACCTCTGACTTCACTGTGGTTTGAGACAGGGTGGAGAGGTCCCAAGCAGGAGCACTGAATTTCAGTTTTAAATGGATAACCCAGATATTGGTGGCAAGAAGTATTTCTAAATGTCAAACACAATAAAATCATGGCACAAAGTCCTTAAAATGCCAAAGATTGTGGGCTTTATTAAGTGTTTTGTTTTTCCTGCTATGTACAATACATATTGTTTCTGTATTTTCTGACACGTTAATAAGGATCATTAAATGACACATCATTATTTACTCATTTAGCTGATGCCTTTTGCCAAAGCAACTTCAATTACCCTTACGTTTATTCATTTAACAATTGCTTTTGACCAAAGCAACATACAGTGATTTGTATGTAGTATATTTCTAACACATTTATCCACATTGCTAGATACACGGCATTATGTCTGTTTTTTTCTTTTTTATTTATGTTGCCAAAATTTTGTCCAGAGCGAGCTGCAGCTGCACCTATTTCAACTGCCACGTAACTTACTGGAAGAACGAGCCAAACACTTCCTACAATGGGCTCAAATCAACAGTCAGAACGTGATGCCTGTGTGTTTAAATATTATCAATTAATCCCAAACGCGTTTGATGGTGTTCAGGACTGGGCTCTGTGCAGGCCAGGCAAGTTCTTCCATGCCATATTGAGTAAACCATTTCTTTATAGACCTCGCTTTGTGCACAGGGACACTGTCATGTTGAAACAGAAAAGGGACTCCCTCCCCAAACTATTGCCACAAAGTTGGAAGCACACAATTCCCTAGAATGCCACTGCATGCTGTAACATTAAGATTTCCTTTCACTTGAACTAAGGGGCCAAAGCCATGAAAAACAGCCCCAGATCATTATTCCTCCACCACCACCAGTTGGCACTGTGCATACAGGCAGGTAGGGTCTCCTGGCATCCGCCAATCTCAGATTTATCTGTCACACTGGCTGATGACAAAGCATGATTCCTCACTCCAGAGAACTTGTTTCCACTTCCCCAGAGTCCAATAGAGGTGGCCTTGCACCTGGTGACCTTCAGGTTCTGTGCAGCTGCTCAGACATAGAAGCCCAGTTCATGAAGCTCACGATGAACAGTTCTTGTGCTGACCTTGCCTCCAGGGGCAATTGGGGACTCTGTAGTGAGTGTTGCGACCCAAGGACAGATTATTTTTAAGCGCGACATGCTTCATCAGTCAGCAGTTCCATTCTGTGTGATTGTGTGGCCAACTTCATGGTTGAGCTGTTTTTGGGCTTAGACGTTTCCCCCTCACAGTAACACAACTGTCATTTCACCAGAGCAGGTCTAGCAGAGCAGAAATTTGACACTGATTTCTTGGAAACGTGGCATCCTATGACACTGCCACGTTGAAAGTCACTGAGCTCTTTAGAACGACTCATTCTACTGCATATGTTTGTCTAAGGAGTTGGCATGGCTGTATTCTTGATTTTATGTGCCTGTTAGTAATGGGTGTGGCCAAAACAGCCAAAAACATTAGTTGGAAGGCACGTCCATATACTTTTTGGCCATGTAGTATATGTATTGTTACATGTTGGGTTTTGGTGCCCCTCTGCTAAAATGCCTGTTTCTTTCCTATTCTTTTTTATTCTTTAATTCACCCTATGATTTGCAGTCTCAGGTAGGTGTGTGACTGAGTTTGGAACATTATGCAAGATCAATGTAAATATAAATTACTGTGGTAAGAATTGATTTGGGGGGCACACTGTAATTTTCTTGCTGTTTTAAAAAGGGGAAACATTTCAATTCACTTACTTTAAGGGATGGGACAACAGGTCTGCTAAGAGAAAAACCATAATGAAGATGCAAACATGGCCTATTGGATTTATTGACTTTACGTTGGGAGGTTTTAATGGAATCAGTGTGCTTTGTTACACCACTCAACAACGTGTATGGGTGCTTTGTGCACAAGGCTTTTTGTCTCTCGGAACCAGGTACACAAGCTCTTTGTGTGTGTGTGTGTGTGTGTGTGTGTGTGTGTGTGTGTGTGTGTGTGTGTGTGTGTGTGTGTGTGTGGTGGTGGGGGGGGGGATCAAACTAATGCAAAAAGATTATAGGTCTCAAAGGTATGGGGTGATGATAACAGCTGCATGGTAACAGTTGTTGTGGAGCAAGTCCATACAGGTGAGGTGGATTTAGCAGGTGTTCCTCTCCTTTCAAAGTGAGAAGACATTGTTTATGAGTCTTTGTTTTGTTATCCCAAGGCTTCATGTAAAAACGTCTGATGCAAACAACCTTGGCTGAAAATGTCGTTGTTTAATTAAAAATCCATGCTATCTCCTGCAGGTGAACGACTGTACAAGTGTTTCTTTTCTATGAACATATTTTTTCTACAGGCTTACCAGTCAATCGGATTGAAATGTAAACCAGTGAACCAACGCAAATGAGAAGTAGAGCAGTGGATACAGCTGCCACCTTGTACTCAGAGGGCCCAGGTTTGAGTCCCACCTTCTGCTGTAATACTTTTGAGTATCATCCTCACCCTGAAATGCTCCAGTGAGAATTCCCTGATGTAAAAATAACTGTTAGTAACTTAACATTGTAATTTCTTTTGGAGAACAATGTCCTCTAAATCAATATATGGTGAACAGTAAGAGGAGTGAATGCTTGCTTTGGAGTACATATGTCTGCCTGCTGCTGGGGAAAGTCAGAAATATCACTGTAACCTTGAGGTGTAATTACGGTCAGTCTGTCCTGACATTATTCCACTGCCACAGCTACTGTGTTGTCCTTCAGGATCTTTAGTGCTTCCCTTTTTCATTGTCCCCTTTCATGTTCTCTGTGTTGTGAATTTGCGTATCCTCCTCCTGCCTCCGAGGTTTGTGTGGTGTTGCCTCATTTGCCTCCAAATTCATCTGTTCTGCCTTAAAGGACTTGGGTTTCTTGTCTCAGGCTGACATTTTGAAGCTTCAGGAATGGTCTGTTGAACTACTGAGAAAAACACATGACCTGTTTTTCTTAAATGGCGCTAGTTAACTGTATATTTGACGTGTACTTTATACAAAACTGTTTATGCATAACAGTGTATATGTAAAATATGTTACTTTGGATCATGTGACAGTTTTTAGAGGAATTGTTACCACTTTTCTGCTTAAATGTAGCTGGCTGAAAGTTGTCAGTGTTACATTACAGAGAAGTGCTATAATTTAACAAAGTGTACACACAGTGAAGCTTGCTCAGGGATTGAGAGACCGACTGTGTATAAAGGTGTAAATCAGCCAGTTCACCACTGAAACCTTAAAGGATATGTGAGCATAAGACGGTCAAGTCAACTCTGCCTCACATCAACAACGCGGGGTGGTTGTCTAGGGCTCTAACTGCCACTATATCCCATGAGTATATTCTACAAAAATTATAACATACTATCCGAATGTGATGCGTTAAGAGGATGAGCTAAGGAAGAGTGCTGAGGCTGAGGAGGTATCTTGGGCATCATCGGTCACCCAGGAGAGGGTCGCTGTCTAGGTGGCGTGCTTTACATTGAGAAGCAATATTCCTTAAGAAATGTGTGAGATGCAATTCTGCTATATATGCTTGTTTTCTGTACGCTTTGTCCATTTACCTTGTGTTCGCATTGTGTAAGTCTATTCTGCTTTATAATGTGCCAATGGAAAAAAGCAGCAAGTGTTCATAGCAAAATGATGCTGTTGCTTGAAAGAGTGCTCTCAGTAGATGAGGGAAAAGAAATGTAATGTGTGTTTACAAAGATTACCTGATGCTCTATTCAGGCAGGTGACTGGGGTCTCAAGAGGGTCCTTGTGAACACAACCTGTTAGCACAGAAGTGGTGTCATTTTTTTTTTTTTTTAGAGAGGAGAGATTTGGAAATGAGACTGACCACTCTCCAGCAGTACATTTGCTCTCATTTATTCTTTTGACAGGGGTATACTTTAGTAAGGTCGTGCAGTGTCATACTTTTTAGAATTTGCTCTTTTGGCCAGCAGTGTAAACTGATTGATAAAGAAAGCTAAGTCATCATTCCCAGTCACTCCTTGATTCATCCGTTCCATAGCTGAATTCTTGTAAGTGGCTTCCTTCAGTGAAGGGCTTTGTTGCAGTTGTGTGGGAAGACGAGAAGGTCACAGCTGTGTACAGCTTCTGTCCCTGGCGTGTCCTTGTGGTATTTGGACCCTATGGAACAGCCATTTTCTTGTCTTGTTTTCTTATTCCACAGCCTGGAACAAGGGGTGAAAACCCTTTGGAATTTGGTGAACTCAGTCCATTATTTTCAAGGTTGAAGAATCCTTGTGTTCATGTGTTCCCATCTGTGTTACATTGAATTATATGTCCAGGGATGGTCATGTTTCAATGCTGAATAGTTTGGGAGAGTATTTTGCAACAGGCTATAACCTCGTTGACTGTAAAGAAGCAAAATATTTGTTGTTTGAACCACATGGCAGAGAGATGTGTAGTGTGCTGCCCAAAGGGCAGCGTGAGCATTACACAATAGGGCTGGATGGTACTGAAAAAAGAAAAACACAACCAGTCCTCCAACAGATTTACTGTACACCATTCAGTAGACATTTTTCATATTAACTACAGCAGGATATTTTTTTAAGGTTCAGGATTGGATACTTTTAGTTGTGGCAGGCTCACTTGGGCACAGTTTTGTATATTTTCTGTTATCAGAATTTCCAACCAGGCCTGTGGCAGCTGTTCTGACACCTGGGAACTGCAATATATCAAATGGACCACAGCAGACAAAGAGAGCGCATCACCAGACGTAACAGAGCTCCAGCGGAAGGCTAATTGTTGCCATTCACTATTACCTATGTAACACACCAGTTTTCATCAAATATTCATTGAATTAAGCATCCAAAGCTTCACACACAAGAAAATTTAATAATAAGCTAATATGATTTGCCTTCAAGCTTGCCTGGAAAAATTGGAAAAATGTACCTAGTTTTACTTTGATGCGTCCTTTATTTTTATTTATATATATATATATATATATATATATATATATATATATGCACACACACGCGTGCGCGCACGCGCATACATATCGCTCTTTATGTCTGTGTACTTGTGTTGAGCGGCATAGAGAGTTTGTTGCTCTAGTTAGTTACTCAAGTGTACTTGTGTTGACCAACGTAGAGCATTTGAATCCATGGTATGTGGCCTTTCACTATGCTTTTGGCAAGTGGATGCATGGGAACAGGAAGAGGACTGGAGTCTCACAGATTGACCTGTGGCTCCTCACCATGATGTCCAGCATGCTCAGATGGGCTCATCCACTTACTATAATGACCTTGTTAGCCAACGCTTCTGCCCAGAACTACTCAGAATTTTATATTAAGTACCTTTGTGGAATGTATTACAGCAAGGCTCCTGCTGTGACTTTAGAGGACAACCTTCATGATAAAAATCTGAAAAGCTACCTGGTGGTTCCCTTAAATTTATTCCTTTTAACATTTTGCATTGTGCTCTATGGGACTGTAAAGGGCTTAGGCTCTCAAAGCTGTCTGAGCTGTATTATCTATGCCTATATTTTATTCTGTTTTTCTGCAATGAAGTATTGCTGTCTTTCATTTTTATATGGTGTTTTGTAATGATGACTTATACCTTTATTTTTATTTTTGGGTGTTTAGAGAAAGAATTGAAACAAGTGTTTGGTATCTCGCTTGGATGTATTTAAAATGCTCTTAAAAAATACAGAAACTGCTTATTTTGTTGCTATTTTAATTCCTGTACTTTTTCTACCATTAAGTTTAAATGTGAGCTAGAATGACTTTTTCCTTTGTATTAAAGGAAGAGGCTTTTATAAATTGACATTTGTTTAGGGAGGTTTGTAAGACAGTTTAAGGCTGTTTCTAACTCTTATTTCAGGAACAACCAACATGAGGGAAAATCACATCTGTGATTAGAATGTACAGCTTTCTCTAAATAGCCTCTTGGTACTGGCTTCTTTTTGGGGGTCAGGTCACAAAAACCCTGCTCCACAAACAAATGACTAGTTGTGCTAGTAGCATGCTACTTTGGTAGTTACAATGCAGAACTGCCTGGCTTGTGACGACAGGGAACCTACAGCCCTATCTACGGTGTTATTTCAGCCCAGGCCATGAGGTGACCGTGTAGAGCAGTTGGGAGACGAAGAAAAATAAGAAGTGTCATAAAAGTCGAGGGACTCCACAGGAGCGGGATATTTCCAGCATTTGTCCAATAGGCTCCAGTGCTTGCAAAGTCGCGCCACTCTGGTTTCACCACATTTTTATTCCTTGTTACAGCCCGCCAGAGTTTACGGTTGAGACTGGAATCCAGAACAGGCCTCTGGGGAAGCGTTTCTTCTAGCTGGTGTAGACCGTACCCATCTACGCCTTTGATAAACTACACTGAAACCATTTATTCACATTAGACAGTCAATCAACAAGGAAACATTATTAATATTAGCCTTTTTCACCCGTCAGCATGTACTAAGTAGTAATAAATAAGCATCTGAGAAGTAAAGAATTTCCATGAGAACCTCCTGAAGCCCTTCTCCCCCCTCAGCCCTCCTTTCCAAATTATTTTTTACAACTGTGAAAACCACATTATCAGTTTTCAGTAGGCCTGCTGAATTGAGCATTCTGTTCGGGGTTGTTATGATTTAGTAAGTTTTACTGTAAAGGACAGCACCAAGTGTGATTAAAGCGAAATTGCCTTGAGGGTATACCATGGTGCGCTACGTTCATGGTTTCTGTTCATGTAGCCAGGAGTGACTTGTGTGGAGTTCCTCTGATGGTTGCAGATGGGGATCAGATCTTCTCTGCTGAGGGCAGCACGCTCAGGAGGGACTGTGCGCTCTCGGCAAGGACAGCCCCTCTCTTTGTTTCTGCCACGTCTGCCCTCCAGCTGCCGGACCTCAGGAACACAAATAACCCCCAACCAATCGCACAGGACCCCCCTAAACAGGATCTGCTGAAAACATGGATTCAAAGGAATTTGGTCCAGATTGGCAAAGTGCCTCCAGGAGACCCTTCTCACGTGTTTAAAAAGCACCACTAAACTCACCACAGAGGTCAGCAGTAGCATATATTTAATACTAACACCTCTTTGAAGTTTCAGTAGAATTTGAAGTCAAACACCCAGCATCAGCTTGCTTCCTTTCCATTGTTGGTTTCCAAACAGAAGCGGAAGGATGTACACACTTCAGGATTTCTCAGAAGTTACAGCCATCTGCGATCTTTTGGACTGTTTCATAGAAACCCTGACTGACTGACCAGCTCCTTATAGTAAACAACATAGTCACTTAATAACAATACAACTTGGTTTGCGAAATGTCAAAAACTTAACATGCTATAAAAATTTGACCGCTGTGTGGTTGTCTCTTGACTAAGAAATCGGGAATTATTAAATGACATGCTCAACTGTAAGTCAAAAATAAATGAGACACTTTGGGCTGGGATCTCCAAAGAACATTCAGAAAGGCACAGGACATAGGAGATGCCTTCGTCAGCACCTCTCACCAAAAGCGTCCACGCAGTAAAGTTAAAACACTTTGATTCCTTAAGCCCGTGTGTGCTATCCTATTTCTCTTGCCAGTGTGTTGACTGAGAAGTTGGAAAATAGTTTGCACGCGTCTCTAAACAGTTTGACCCGAGTCTCGTGCGGTCCCAATCCGATCCATTCCATGTTTTGTCCCACGCCCAACTTTTGTTCTCTCATCAATGGCATACCAACTGCTCCTCTTCGGCCCAAGTACAGCACACGTATTTGCTGGAAGGAGACAGTGCTCTCGGCTTCCTCCCACTGTGAAGCCACGTCTTGTCAGGATTTTGAGCCTCGCATAAGGTCAGGAGCAGTTGGGACATGGAACCTCCCGCAATCCCGTTGTGATCCCACCGTGACCCAAAGCGCTGGAGCAACAAGTTTTACAACTTTTCTGGGACTTTTTTTCTTGTACTGGTGTTGGTGCAGAACAGGGGTTGCACAATTTATGTACGGAACTATGTCAGCCGCCGCAAGAAAAAGTTCTGGCCGACCCTCTTACTACTACCGGCTGCTGGGTCGGACCCGGCTGCAGAGGCAACGGAGCCGCTCGCGGAGCAGGAGCCGTCCTCCAAACAGGGGTAAACATCCTCTCTCCAGCAACTGTTACTCTTTCCACTCTGCTTCATTAAAGTTCTATTGCAGGTTTTCTTTCTTAGTTTTCACACTTGAAACTGATGCATTTATACATGAACACTGGACCCTCTGGGAAAGCCTGGAAATAATTGTCCCATTTAAACTGTACAATTGAAGAACGCAGCTTGAATAACATTGGGGATTTTGGGACTGGATGCTACACAGAGCAGCTACAAAATGAATAAAGTAGGAAAAAACAAATTAAATTGTGTTAGTGGACATTTAATATTGATTAAAGTTAATGCATTGACACATTGCATTTTGGAATGTGTGCCATATAATAGTCCCCGCAGAAGTTGTGCTGAGGATTTCCCTACCAACCAAAGAAGTTGGTAGGGAATTCCAAAACTCAAACACTGACAGCCGCTGGTGGCCGGGCAACTCGAGCAGGCTTTCAGTAACGGCCAGGATCCGGTTTCTTCTCGTGGGGTGTGTATTCTCCCGTGGCTGGCGTGTGTGTTGCTATCGGGTGCAATTACGGCACTATGGTGTCACATTCATCCCCTTTGCTCGTTGCCCCTACTCCGACGGCCCAGGTATGCTGGGAAGCAGCAGCCAATGCCACCAGGGCTCTCACACTGACCTCTGTCCTCTGTGTGTTTGTGTAAAGTAATAATACAACAGCTTGTGACTCTGCTCGCCATGCCCCTGCAAACTTGTCAGCCTCGTGTTGTGTCAGCAGTTTTCCTCGCTCCTGTTGTCGTCCACTTGCGTCAGCGTGGGTGATGGTACCTTTTGAAACTTTATTCTTGACTGCAAAGGACCTGTGGCGGAGGGATGAACAGGGTTAGTGCTGCTACCCAACACTTGTGCTGAGGTCAGGCATCGCTGGTTGGGAAGAACAGACTTTGCCAGACACAGAAGAAAATCTGAAACTAATGGTCTGTGAAGATTGGTTTGTTAAGTAAATACCTGTTCAGGAGCGCTTCTAAGCATGGGTGCCTCGTGGATGAACATAATCCACAATGACTTAGTGTGTTTTCTCTTGGGCTAGTGGCACTGCGGCACACATCCTGATGGGATATTAAAAAGAGCGGAGACTAAAATTAAAGAAAGCAAAACTGAGACTCGGGGGGAGAATGAACTCTCCCGGCAGTTGTTATCGTAGTAAATCTCCAGTCTCTTGTTGCTTTGTTACCTCACGACTGTAGCATTTTGCCACGCTTTCTGGTTATCTATCTGTTACTATGGAAAGATCGTGTGTCTGCCTGTGATATGAGGTCATGTCATACAACAAGAGTGTTCAGCTAAAATTTCAATATTCAAAACACAAAAGACAAAGCAATCAGTTTTGCTTCTCTGACGTTCTGCTGGAACGCACAAAGGAGGTATTCTCTGTGAGCCCACCTCACATCGAGACAGCAGATCTATAAAGATAAAGGTAATCAGAACTACTTTTGTATGTATACTTCAACAAGGAAGTGGAAATACTACTGCAGCTACTACTACAACTACTGATAACTGATCTTAACCCCTAACTTCTACTTGCCAGTTCGCTATGCTATTCACATATATTTCTTTTAAATTTTTCTTTATATTTTTGCCTTTTTTTAAAATTTGCACTTTTTTTTTTTTTAACTGCAAGGATGGAAATATGAAGTTGTCCTCTGAATAAGTTCAGCAGCTGCGTCCAAGCCCTGTTTGTCATCTTTCAGTTGAGAGGACCCCCCCGCCCCCCCAAGTACATCACAATGGGTTTGAAATGAGCAGAAACCAGAGGGAATAATCTCTGTGTGGTTCAAAACGACAATATCCTCTGAGCTGCGCTGTCAGCTGCTGTGCCATCAAAGTCTATAAGCGTCTCCGAGAGGATGACAAATTAGCCTCTCCAGCGGCTGACCCAAGGGTGATGTAACACAGCTCCGCTAGTCCTGTGGAGCAGCAGGCTTAGAATAGGAGACTCCTGGACCTTCCTACCCCCCCCCCCCACCCCCACAGAGTGGCAGGCAAACATTAGGTGCAATGAGAAGTACTTCATAGGACACAAGGGACTCAACACAGTTTCTTTAGGTAAAGTTATGCATTAACTGTATGACTATTTCAGGGTGAATGTTGTGACACATTTGGGTGTATGTGTATGAAGGCTGCAAATTTACAACATGGGGTTAAAACTTTGCGATGATGTAATACGCTTGGCATTGGTTTAAAGTGAATACAAATATAATGGACTTGGGATATCGCAGTCTTTCTGTGATGATAATGTTCTTTTGACAAGGTAATCCTTATCAGTTCACTGACCTCTGAATGTTGTGCTTGTAACGGTACATTTTGGTGATAAAAAAACTTAAAGAAAATGAAAGCCGGTGATGTGCGTGATACTGTAGTACATACGCATATGTCACTGTGCCCTTTCTGTTTGTTGTGAGGCTGATTCCACTGTGCCACAGGTGCCCACAAGCAGGTTCTCATGCACGGCTCAGTCGCTTGGCTCTGAGCAGCTGGCTGCACTTTTTCCTCCCCACAAGTGGAACCAGGCACGATGTCAGCCAAGCAAATGGTCTCTCGCAGGTGGAAAACCAGGCTGATACAGCCCGTCTGCTTCCCAGGTCTCTGTCTGCACTGTCAGCGATTTCTAAATAAGAATCAGGCTGTGCTCGGGTGGCTGAATGTGGCCCTTTGGACCCATGGCGTTTAATGCAGGGTAGAGTTACCAGTGTTTTACCTTCAAAGGAAACTATGGAAAAAATGTATATTGCAGCACTCGCTAGGTGTATCTAAACTTTACCTCTGGAGCCGATAAGGAAGAAGCTACACTTTCACCTTTTGCCCTGTAGTTTTCTCCACACTGCTGCTTGTGCAAGGATGAGAGCTTCTAAATTTATTTACTCACTTTCTCATGTAGGTATACCATAATGTAGGTAACCGTTTTGTCCCAGTCAGTGTTGCACTGGTTGGGAACTTATGCTAGAAGCATGGGTGCTAGGATTGTCAAGGTAGACGGTATCAGTCCGATGCAATGTAGCTTCACACATTTACCCGCACAGTCACAGACTAATGCACAGTTTAGAGTCACCAGTTGACCTGGCACATGTCTTTGGACTGAGGGAGGAACCTTATGCGAGCAAAACTAGAATAAACAAACTTCCCACAGACTGAGGGGAATTCAAACCTTTGCCTGAGCGTGCTGCCATCGCGATGGCAGAGCTACTCACGGTGCCTCACCGCCACCTACATTTATTCTGTCAGAGATAAATATATTTGAATTTGGGCCCCACAAGGCCTCGTGGGGTATGTGGTAAGGTCGAACTTTTGAAAACAAAAAGGTGCGCACAAAGTGAAAACCACAGTACGTGATCAAAGGGCTAAGCCCAGTAGAAAAAGGTTGAGAACTTTTGATAAATCATACATGAATGAATTATGGTGCCGGTGTGTCTTGCAGAACAGCACTCTGGCCCTCCATGTAATAGAAGCTCTCAGATGTGTGTTGTATAAACTCAGCGTCTTCCAGGAATACAAGGTTCCACTTCATCCACTGTGGAAACACCGGCTTCCTCCAACGGACTGTTCCCACAAGTCATTTGAAGACAAAGAAAAGCATTTGCCAAGCAAAACAAGGACACTTTTTTTCTGTCTGTCAGGAAGCACAAAACTGTTTTTAAAGTTCTCTTAACTAATAAAAACACAGCAGCAGGAAGCTGGAAATTCAGACACATAGTGACAGCTCTGGTACCTTAAGTGCGTGTTGCCTGTAGTTAGGTGGTGGCCGTACAAAAAAGTGACATTGCTTTTGCGTTTCAAGCCCAACAGGGATTCAGTCTAATGCCTTAGGCTCAGTGTTCTAGGAGACAGAACAAATATATTTAGTTTGTCAAGGTAAAAAGAGAATAACTTAAAACGGGTACCAATTAAATGTGGTATAACTCCAGCTCCAACTAGTAACCTCACAGAAGTTCAGTGTGCACAACCAGGTGTTCCAGTCATTGTCTGGTTAACCCCATACATGGTTAAGGGTGGCACTTTTATGGCCGTCTCATTGAAGCCGTTGTCACTAATGAGCACTTTAGTGACAAAGCTTGTGACAGCTCGTGTGATTGTAAACACTAATATATGCCTCTGCGCATATTTGCTTGTGCATGTACGTAGCTTACAGGTGCATGGTGAATGAATGTGTCTATTTATAAACCATTTGCAAATACAGACCTAAAACATGCAACGTACGCTGGTAGAATATTGCATATAAATACTGTGGCTCCACCGGCAGGTGAGTTTCTTGGAGGGGTGTGTGCCTGCGCTCCTGTAAGCCACTGATATTTTAATTGTGTTCATTCATTTTGGTGCTTATTTTTGTTGTGTGAGGTGTTATGACAACAAATTTATACTTACTATCTGCTGTAATCTCCCATCTGTTACACTGGAGGACCTCACAGGAGGAGGAATTTAGCTAATATTTGGGGTGCTCTACTAAGCTGCTTTCATTGATTTACCATTTACACACCTGTGTATTCTTAGGGTAAGGATCTTACTCAAGGGTATTACAGCAGGAGTGGGATTTGAACCTGGGGCTTTCAGATGCAAAGCAGTGTTTCCAACCAATTGCACTGTAGTAGCCTTCTATACATATGCCAAACACCTCAAGATTTACAGTCCATTGTTCCTGTGCTCTGCTAACCCCCTGGTGGTATCAGACAATGGCAGCGCCTCCTGCGGAGAATGCCATTGCATACCTCATGTCCAACTTTAACCTGGCCTTATTAAAATGAATTTGTTTCTTTGCTGGGGAGTATTTTACAATTTGGGCATCAGCTTAAAAACAGTCACTCTTCAGATACTGATAGTCTGGACCATTGTTAAAATTGAAATGGAAGTAGCTTTCTTGGGGGGCACTGGTTGATACATACTCTCTGGTGTCTTATTTATTTACTGTGCTTCAGACTGATTGAAGGCTGTTATTGCAGGAACTCCAAGATGAATGATGTTCTTGCTCTCTGAACCTGGTGGAAGTTTATTAATAAGTGTCCATTGCTATTGCATTTTGGCTTTAACAACCAAAATATACCTTTGCTTTTAGTTATGAAATTGGTTTTATTATGGTGTATGGAAATATTGTGTCGTTATTACTAGTTCTGAATTACAGCCACTACACAAGTCTGTTGGGACCTGAAGAATCTGGACAGATTCTGATCATTCCAACCTTATTCCATGATCATTCCAGCTGATCATTCCAACCTTAGCTCTATTTGTGTAAGTTAAAAAAAATATATATATATATATATATATATATATATATATATATATATATATATATATATATACACATTGCCTGAAAGAAATTTACTGTAAGTTATTTTTTAATTTTTTTTTCACCCCCCTTCTTCTGAAAACATATTTTTGTGCAGTTTGGTAGCAGAGGTGGAGGTGATTTATACTGTCCTAAATAATAAAATGAATGCAGTCAGACAAATAAATAATGTGGATTTGCAATATTCATATTCCAGCAGAAAACTCTGTAGTAGAATATCAGCTGGTCACAGTGAATACTGGTCATAAGTTTAGAAATTTAAACAAGGCCTCAAAAATCCCAAAAGGACACAGTCTGAGCATGAATACACTGCAGATATTGGATGGTATGATTTTAAACCACCGTTTTAGTCGCCACTGACAGTTTCTCCCGGTTGTTTTCCAATCCTTTTCATCTTTGTGACAAGATAACACTTAATTCATTCAAGAAAAGTTGAGTGGACTGTAAAAGCCATCCACTTTGTTTGGTCAAAATCAATGACACTGTGTTTATCAGTTTTTATTTAGAATGTTATTGGGTCCTTTCGTTATTTGTTTTTAGACTTGACATTTATGTAGAGGGTGATTCAAAAAGAACTGAACACTTTCATACATTTATTACTCAGTAACTAAGTATCATATGAACATGTTGTCCAGATCAATTTGTAAAGTAACTCAGTTTTTTCCTAATCTTACAGATGCTCAATATAGAGCAATCCCTCGGTATCCAAACTCTAAATCTGAATTTTTGCTATAGTGGCTCCTGAAAATAAATCCCTAAATATTGATCTCACAGATATTGACACCTTGTTGCACTGAATTTTTCTCTAAAGGTTTTCAAAAATAAAAAAAAAAAATTGAAATGTGAATAAAAATAAAAAAGTCAACAATATTGTAAAGTACCACAGTGTTCTGTAATAAAATAGTAATAATGCATGCATTGTAATAAACTGTATTGTATACTGTAACAAATTTTTCAGAAGTGAAAATTCCAGTCAGTGCTCTCCACTTGCTTCCTCGTGAGTCTCATACTTATGTCTGACCACGTTTGTGCAGCATCACCGTCACCATCACATTTACTGTGATTTAAGCTGGATAATTCATTTGGGTGCTCACTGGCCCATAAAGGAAACCTCATGAAACTCTCTTCTTATCTGCAATTTTTAAACAATTTTTTTAAGATAAAAATATTTATTTAATATGTAACTTATTTATTTTAACGCCAATGGCTGCACTAACGTGAAATGTCCTGTACTCTACATACTGTATCATATGTTATAGGCATGCAAATTAATGACAGTAATATGTTTTTTCTTATTAGGTAACTGGTCTTTAGAGTGTTTTATCAAGCTGTAGGCATGATAGAGAAGTACTCATGACTTTCTGGAAGTGATAGTTATATTTGTGTTTTCTGGCAGCTGGGAGTGCATTATTGTTGTTATTATTTTTTTCCCCCATTTTAAAATAATGGGAAGCTGGCAGTTGGTATCTGAAAAATTTCAGAATCCACCGGGACAAACTAGATAATTATACCGAGGCATTACTGTACTGCATGTTCATATGTGTTCAGTCCTTTTTGAATCACCCTGTATTTTAATATCAGTAGGGATGATATTTATACAAGTCCAGTTTCATTGAACCGTACAGAGCTGTTCTTTTTGATGTTTGGCACACTGCTGTTAAATTGCATATGCAGGAATGAGCTTTAGAATGCACAGAGGGGCCTGTAAAGAATGCAGCATCGTGTGCAAAGTGGGGAGAATGAGCCCTGCTGAGACAATTGCTTTGATTCGGAAGAAGACTGTTTTGGTGGTGTAAAGTTTACTTCCATGTTGTGTCTTTCATGGCGTGATGCTCCTGCTGTGGACAGTAACAGAGGCTTGGGGAATTAATATTGAATGCACAAATATTCGCACTCATACTCGGTACAAAGTAGACAACCTTCTGAGCAGAATCAAAGCCAGTTGTGCTCAGTGCTGTGTTTGAGTGTAAACGTTTTTCGCTCTTTATATCCGTTTTCAAGATGGAGTGGTTTACGATCAGTTCACCCAGATAAAGACTTCCGCAATATTGGCTCTAATGTATTGTTTCTCCTGTAATGCTCACAATCGTAATTTACTGCTTTGCTGAACTTTTAATTGTGGCATTAATGATAGTGTGGCAGAAATTCAATCTGTGTTTTTGTTTTCGTCGACTGTACAGTGAGCAGTGGTCTGAAGTGATTCCTGCTGCAGCCACAGTTCATCTGACACACACCAATAAGACAATGGGCCTTCACATCACACACAGTTTGGGCTGCAGTTGGCACAAGAAGATGCTCTGGGCATCCAAGACAACACTGTGCAGAACAAACATTGTCAACAGCCATTATCCAGTATTTTTGTATGTTGTTCTGTCATTCAAACTGTAAATAAAAATCAAATTTGAATAGCAAGACTTAAGAAAGCAAACCCCTGAATGAAGGCCTATACTATCAGTTCCTAGGAGAGGCTGTCAGATCCTAAAGTGAGATGCTACACAGCAACTCAGCTCGAGTGTAATTTGGTACGGCTGAATCGTGCAAGTGGCTTTGTCAGAGAAAAGGGCATGTTAACCAGTGGTATTGTACAGCATTACTTACAGCATTAGTCAATGAATTGACAAAAGACGCGATATTAGGACATGACGTTCATCAGGCATCTGTTTGTCTTGGCGCAGAGTGACAAGCAGCAGCATGCCCAGGCACACAGGGTAACCACTGCCTGCAGATGATCCGGTTAGCATTGAGGGAATTACACAGTCAGTGTGCCCTGTGGTTTTACTTACGTCAGTAGACGTCCTCTTTGTGGACCACTGTTTAAAATCTCTCACATCGTGGTGACAGATTACCTTGTGCACACGTGGCATTTTGAAATGTGAAGCCATCTAAGATAAACGGTACCCAAAAAATTATTCAGGACCTGTCACGGTCGATTTCTTTTTCAGGAGAGCTCGGTCCAGGGCAGGGGAAAGTCAAAGTAGTGCGGATGAGGACGTTCTGTCAATCACTGTGAGAAAAACACCGGTGGGGAAGCCTGCAGCTGGCACTGTCTGTAGAGATATGGTACCTCTTGAACGGGCGAAGTGAAGAAAATGATCCTCAATGAAATTTCCAGGAAAAGGCTTTTGTATCACAAAGAGAACAAACACTCAATATTACCTTCATGCTCAAAAACAAAACAGTGACACCATGTAATTTTCTCTACCCATTGGAACAAATGACAGCCCAGTGCTGCCTATAATTGCTAGAGAGGAGCTATTTTTGAAGCAAGGTAAATGTCTGAAAGCCAGCTGAAGGAAACCTTAGCATCATATGTTCGGTTAATATGCTATCTGATTGCAGACTGTGAATGCTTTCTTTTCTTGAAATGATATACATATTACAGTTCTGCATTTTGGAGTTAGCCCTGTTACCCATACTTTTCCACTTTTCATTTAACAAACATGTTTCTTAAAATTGAAGAACAACCCAGAGAAAACAAAAGTATATTTTTATACATGCATTATACCAGTGGCTGCGTACAGAATTGATAGGAAGTACGTTTCTTTAATTCTTTAATTTAACTTAACAGGTAATGTGCTGAAAGGTTTTGGTGCAGATAGGAGATCAGAAGACTCTTTCTGGAATATTGTGAGGGATTCAGCAGTTCTGAGTGAGTGAGCGAGCGAGCAAGCTCATTGTGCTACATTTGAACTAAAACAAAGAACCTTGTGGAGCTGTGGAGTGCCATATTCTTAATTTTTGCTTAATTTTTCACATAACTAAAGTTCAGTTAGTTAGCAAGCATCCACTCTGCCGTGATATCTCTAGATCATTTCTCACTCACTTGGTTTATTCCAAGCTGGTGAAATGACACCAGGAAAGTGAATGGAAAAAGTACCCAGAGGCAGGAGGTTGTTATCTTTTCGCATGCATGTGAGAAGCATCCAAGAAGACAGGTGAAAGGCATGTCCATTGCCCTTAACTATTGCCAGCAGATTAGTAGTCAGAGGGCAGCACGAGGTGTGTGAAGTTCCAGCAGGCTACATGGTTTTAAGTCATTGGTTTTCACATTGCAAGGAGCAGCGTGGTAATCTGAAATAGAGAACAGGTCTCATTTAGGATGAGTTGGGTCCCCACATGCGACAGGCAGGCGTGTGATTGACAGGGGCTGAATTGCTTTGCTTCCAGATCAGGGAGATGTGGAGATGCCGACAGAGAGTCTGTACGCAAATGTGCCTGATTGTGTCAAAAGGGAATTGAGGGGACTAAAGGAACAAATGCTTTGGGAAGCATTGCGAGCAAAAATCTCATGCAGCGTGCTTCAAACCCACATATTCCCAACTGCGGAAGAGAGTAAAAGGACCTTGTACCAATATCGTTTATTTAGCAGTAGATGCTTTCCAGCTGTTTCCTCTTCTAGGTCTACACAGTGCCCAACTTCTTGTTTCCATTGCAATCCAGAGGGGCTCATATGAAACACTGTGTCTCCTTACGTGTGATTTGTTCTTTACTCTGAAGCTTAACGGCTGGTGGGTGGTCAGGGGGCAAGCCGGGAGGTGGCACACAAAGTGGAAAAGATCTCCATGCAGACCTCGCCACCTCTGCTGCACCAGCGTGCAGGATGTTCACTTTCTGCTGATTTATATCAAAACAAATCCCCAGAACCTGTATTATGAGCTAAAGCAGTTCACCCAGCGGTATTTGTGAGTTGTGATCAAGTGTTGAAATTTGGGCCTTTTGGAGCTGTCTCGCACTTTCAGGTCGCCCACTGCGTGTGTGCTCTGTCCAGTCCATCACGGCAGGGGTTAAATGTGCGTCCCTCCTTTGCCCAGAGACTTTATGGAATCCTGTGAAAAGGGAAAGGGGGAGACTTCCTGAATGATAAAGTGGGAAGTGTGTTGTCTGACCCCATGTTAATGAAGGTTAATTCTGTGTTGGACTCAAGAATACGCAGGTCAAAAGAGACAGATGTGTCTCTCCATTGTGACAGATGCAATGGGATGAGCGCTTTTTTTATTCCCCCCTCCAAGGTCAAATAAGTGCATAACTGTTATTCGCTGTTGTTATTCAAGTTTTATTACGTGTCTCACAATTACGAAAAGTGTCCGTAGATTTGTAGCCACAAATCCGAGTACGTGACGTTAGTGCTATTTTGGCGGTGAATAATGTTTTCTGTCACAGCACTAATATCTCAGCTTTTTCAGTCCATTCCAAATACTTGCTTTGAGCATTTTGTGGAAGTACGACTGTATGCAGGGTTCGTGACTTATTATGTTCACATACTTGCTGAGTTGTGGTATTACACAGTCCGTGTGTGCCCACAGCCGTTCACAAAGTCAATAGCGGAACAGATACTGTGGATAATATGAAATGAAGAGCAGTGAGACAGACTGAGTACAGTCAACTAATGAAGGACTGTTAGCGTAGCGCATCGCAGGTTCACGGTGACTGTATCCCGTCCTTGTGAGAAACACAAAAGAGGGGCTCACGTTACTGAAACCGTGTGCTTTCTAAATCTTGTTTTCAGCATTTAATCGCTGATGCTCATTTTACATATTATTGAACACGTTTTACATCCGTCAGACTGCTGATGTAATAAAGTCTGCCTGTTCTCCGAACCCTATAAGTAGTTGCTCCGTTTCATATAGGTTACAACCACAGAACCGCACTGCTAGCAGAGCTCTCCCTTACAGGCTTCACAAAGCCTTTCACCCCTAAAAATGGTTACATTAATAATTTATTCATAACTTTGCTGTAATTTAAGCTACTGATCTGTTTGACCTTGAGTAATGATCATTATTTAATTTGTAAATCAATCTACTGGCAATGTGACTAAATGTCTGTTATGAATGAAATATCATTCCCTCAGCTCCAGATTTGTCTTTCTTTTAATTATGTGTCTAGCAGAGAATACCTTTGCCAAATTATTATTGTTGTTATTTTTACCAAGCGTACACCTATCAAATAATAGGTATCGTTTTCATCTAATTATGCTTTATATTGTGTTATGCTGATGTCTTTTATCAAACCTGTCAACCTAATTGAGTTGTGTAGTATAATGAATTCTGTTTTCTCATCAGCTGCAAGTGATAATGATTCATGAGGGCAACAGTTTTTCAGTTTTTACGTGTCTTGACAACTGAACTCCCACAGAAGGAAACATTTTTCATTGAAAAGTTGTATTTCCTGTTTGCATATGCAAAGTTCCTTCAGACAAACACGTACACGATGTTCTTAAATATTATATATTCAGACAGAGTTGAAATAGATTTTTGTACTTACTTTTCTTGTACCTCTGTAAAGAAATAGGTAAAGCAAATCTCTGCAAAGGACACTGCAGTTAAAACACTTAGATCTGATTTCAGATTGTTAGAATAGTATGGCTGGGTTTCCATGGGAACTCTTAGAAGAAAACTGTTCTTGAACACCAGAAAAAGGAAAGCTGAGTTTTAAGGAGCTGAAGCAGGACAAATGTACAGCAATAGAAAAGTAGAGCAAAAGGTTTATTTTTATAGATAGTCAAAACTCGCGAATTAGCTTTAGGCTTGTAGTGGCTGTGGGCCGTGGAACTAGCTGCTGAGCTTGTGGAGATGGTATTTTCCATCACTAAAATCATTACTTTGTTTTTAATATATATCGTTTAATAGTAGAAGAATTTAAGTACAGCCCAGATAGTGCTATATGAAATAATGATTATGCTGTGAACAATACAAAGATTAAAAATAATTTAAAATATGACAGCATCTGAGGACTGATACGCTGTACTTTGTTCTATCTCAATTAACACACTGAGGAAAGTTGTGTTGTGATATGTGCGCCTATACAGTGTTTTGGTTGTTGTTGCGGTTGCTAAAAGACAGCTGTGGAGTAATGTTTTATGAATATCGTCTGTATGTCTATTTATACAATATTCATATAAGAACCACCAAGAAATATGAGGTAAACCGGAAGTAGATATTTGAGGAAATGAGGGTAGGCTTTACATAGCCACGCAACTAATTCATAGATATTGATAAACTGGTGTGCTTGTCATCCCTGACAAGGACAAGTGGTTAGCAAAGCAAGTGACCGAGAGACTAGTGTACTTTTTTAGTCTTAATTATATATCATATAAGAAGGCCAGTATTCAAATCACACAGGGGAACAGATTTTGTTTTTGATTGTTGAGTTTTCACCGTGCCAAGGAAGTTACTCTTCAGTTGTCAAATGTTTTGTTAGGACATAATTTATTGCTGTTTTAATAAGCGCACAGAGTCACTTACCTGCAAAATATATCTCTGTTCCCGGGTATGATGATGCGGAAAGAAGGAAGGGTGCAGTAGCTCCGTGGGTGTCACGCTGTCTCCCCTCAGAGAAGCCAGGCAGTGGTCTACTGACTCGCGAACGAAGGCGACGCTTTTCCTGTTTGGCTGCTTTGTGGCATTTCTGACCCAGACTCGCAGTTCCTTTGTTGAATGTGTTGTTTCTGTCCAGCAAACACTGACAGCTTGCAGTCTCATACTGCATTGGGTGTAAACCTGCCTGAAAGGCACTACTGCAGATGTGGCGCAAATGTAGAGGCTACATGGCTAGGTGCCATGCTTGGAAAGAAACTTTATACTGTACTTTTATATACAGTGTGAAAAATGATCAATTTTAAGGGCACAGCAGTGGATTCTATCCTGAAATTTGGATCTGAAAGGAGATGTTTGAGACTTGAGCAACTACAGCATAGTTGAATATCATTAATACCATCTTGCCTCCCAGGGCTGTACTTTTGGACCAGGATTAGAGTTGCTTTCATCCAGAAGAGAGCTTTTCATGTCAGTATAGTACACAGTTTTTTTTTTTTTTTACTGTTAATTATACGTTTTAATGCTGTTGGAATATGTTACTGAATATGTTGATTTTCAGTGGAGCAGTAGGCGTATATTCCAGAAATAATGCACATGACAACTTTGGAAAGAGGGTGAAAGGTAAGCTATGTTTAGTTGGCATTTTCTTCTGCATCTTGGATTTGGCAAATAGCTTCTTTTCCTTGCTAACAGAACCACAATCCCTCAGGATGTTTACACAAAGAATTTCGGTGCAGATGCGCAAGCCGAATTACAGAGTGTCCAAAAAAAAAGCGGATTTATTTCCTATGGAAAAGCTGAATTAAAGAGGGAGACTAAATGCAGAGGTTTACATGTAGTCCCCCCCCTCCCCGCTTTCTAGCAGAAGTAATATTAGTAGAGGCACTTGTTGGCTTTGCTGAACTCAGAATCCATTAAATTGACCTTGGACCTAGGAAACGGCATTTGTCTTGTTAGATTGTTTACTAGTTAGGATTTGATGGCTGTCTAATGGGGGATATTAGCCTTTTATTGTTTTTTTCCATAAAGTGGGTGAGAAAAGTCCAGGTATAAAATTGTACAGCTTTGTTGCGTGTTGCTCAGGGGCGGGGTGCTAAGGGGTTCATTTGAATGCTGTAGTTTATTAAGAGTAATCAGAAGAACTGCTCATTCTGTCTGTTTTGGTCTGATGAAGTCACCCAGAATACTGATCTGACCTGATCTGATGCTGGTCCATCGACGTGCTCGTGCGAAGACTGTTTTAGACGTTGGCAGGTGGGCGAAGCTTTGAGGACAAGAGGCAGGTTGTGCCATGGTTGAGGTAGAGCCGCGTGACTTAAAGGGCTTCTGGTTCCCGAGAGGAGGAAACCGTAGTGGAATCTGTAGCTGAATAAACTGACAAAGATTGAAAGTTTTATGTTTGTAAGATGCATCAAACAAAACATTAGATTATTTAAACAATTTATACTGCTTGCTTAAAACGCATTTAATTTCATTCGCCATTTTAATAAACATTTTGCCAATGCGGGGATAAAGTGGTTCAGAGCCTGACGTTCAGTCATGTGCCAGTCTCTTCTAGACATGTGTTTATAGTGCAGTAATTTTAATTTATTATTTAAAATTTAAAAAAACCGTTTTAAATGGTGCGACAGTTTAGGCCCCTGCGGAGATTTGATAAGTGCGTGCCTTTAACTGCTGGTAGCTGTGATTGAAATAATGCAATTATTTGTCTCAGTGCCAAGGCTGATGATCTGAACTTCTACAGCTTGTTCCGAATTTAGGCCTCTGTCACCCTTCTCCTGTCGAACGTTTACCTGCAGTGACATCCCAGGCATTTGAGGTGCATGCTAAAACCCTTGGTGACATACGTCACACCAGATAAGGGTGTTTGCAAAACAAATGGTAAAGTTTGGAAGTTTTAGATTCATATCAACTGTTCGGTTAGGAGATTGAAGCCTCTCGTTTTTGTTTACTTAGAAAGGTGGCTTCCAAGTTTACACTGTATGACCTTCAGCGGAGAAACAGTGTATGAAAACCCTTCTTGACCTACTTCAGTGTCGCTACCTTGCTTTGCCTGGCATCTCCTGGCTTCTTTTCCCCACTAGCTCGGCTTTTCTCCTGTAGCACACATCTGAGTTCAGGCGCCTCCCCACCAACCCATCCATCACTCTGACACCTCCTCTGTTCTCCCTTTTGAGATGTTCTTTTTGTCTCCCTTTCATTCACTGTGGTTTAATTAGTGTGTGTTTGTAGTACATAAAGTCCTGATCTCTGTCAGGATCTCACCATTTATCTTGTCCCCCCTCTATCTGCTGCAGTGTTTCTCAAAGGCAATTTCCCCTGTAGCTTTCATCGCTCTTAACTTGAAACTAGCAGCAGGTTTATTCAAAGATGCAAGGAGGGATGCCTTGAGGATTTCACCACCTGGGGTATACAGAATACTTGACATTTTTTGATTAAGTTTTTCTTATATTTGCAGCTGGTGAGAAGATTCTTACTCAAATTTCAAGGAGAATAAGATCTTTCTACTGCAGGGCACACGCTGGCATTTGGTTCTATGAAGGCCCAGATTGTGCTCTTCGCCGTAAAGCCGTTGTCTCCAGTCGGCGCCCTTCTTGCAACTCTGCTTGTTCCGAACTGTGGTACTGTGGGACTATTTGGGGACATAGTGGTCTGTGTAGCCGAGACAGCTTAATGACTCTGGAGAAAGTAGCAAGCCCACTGACAAAGCAATTCAAGTTTGAAACGGATACGCTAACTTGTTATGGCTCTATTTTAAGTGCCCCGCGTCAGTTGGATCTACAGTCAGAGTTTTGGCAACATTTTGTCCAAATTGTCTACATTTTGTCCCTGGTTGGTTGGTTCTACCTGTGCCTACACCCTTTTACTTGCTGAGAAAGGGACACCCTGCGTTAAGGCTAAACGTAAATGCCTGTGAATCCCGAGTGCTAGTGAACTGTGTGGAAGTGAGCTATTGAGAAGACTTTTTTTGTTATTACACTTTAGCGGTTTTGTTTGTTTATCTGCCGTACACCAGATACACAGCAAGTGCATTACAGAGACAGCAGCAGGGTGATTTTGTCTCTTCTGTCAGTCTAAGCACATCTCCAGATTTGGTATCATGGTTACTTACCAGTGTCTTGGTCTGGGGCGTCTGATGTCAGAGGAGAAGGTTCAGAAGATGGTTGACTGACGCCTGCCTGCTATGTGTAGAAAAGCGTGAGTCTTGAGCAATGGCTTGCCAGTGTGTTGGTAAAACCAAACTAAGCAGAACCTGACTGTCATTAAGAATGATGAATGTAGTGTTTGCAAGCAAAGAGGTGAATTGTCTTTTGTGCGCAAGGGATTTGAATGTCTGTTCAGATGCATCTAGATTTTATTTACATTCATAAGGAGCTGTAGTACAGTTCGCAGTGGATCAGCAAATGAGGACAATGAGAACAACATGAACTGATCATTCACTTTTCTCCCACCTTTCATCTACTGAGATAGTATACAGTCACACAGGAAGGAAAGCTTATGATGAGGTTGTCTGTAAAAAGACTGTGTTCTATGTTGGTGATCATGTACGTTTCAGTGCAAAATAGTGTGAAATTAACAGGAGAGCATTTCAACTTAAAGAACTGGCAATGCATGGAGGTATCAATGCGAATTTCCCTAATTTTAAATTATTTACAGGACCGTCTACGGTGGTGAAGTTGTCATTTTACTCCTGTTAGGAAACCTTACTATGTAATTGCGTTGACTGTGTTGTCCAGAGTAGTCAAGGTTACGGAAGAGAATCCTCTACTTACATTCACGTACAAGAAGTTAGCAAAACTTCCGCACAATTGTGGCGCTCAGAAAGCAAAACCTTGGATAAGAGTGCAATGATAGAGGGCATTGTAGAAAGTGTAGATCTTTCTGTGTGTTACTGTGTGCCAGCTGCAGTGCACATCCCCATCTTAGCCTGTTGTCCCCCTTTCAGAGTCTCCTCCTGAGCGACCGGGCCGGAGGCGCAGCATGCCCGGCAGTGCAGGAGATAAGACCCCCACTATGGAGCCCTCCGCATCCACACCCTTCCGGGTCACGGTGAGTGTCCATCATCCTTGCCGTACAGGGAGACGTGTACACATGCCACGGTGTCCCATGCTCTTCATCTGTATGTGTGCTTGACTGCTGCACTGTGGCGTATGAATCAAGGGCGGCTGAAGTCATCTGGGAACCAGATGCACTCGCTAGAATGATTTTCTTCTGTTTTGCATAAAGCAAGATCTAAACTGTGGCACCATTTCACTCGAGCATATTCAATGCAATGGACACTTTGTTTCTATTTTTAAAACAATGTTTAAATGCATCAGTTTTAGTTTGTCCTGAAAATGTATTCATTTGCATAGCGCCACTTGTGCCCAGGAATTGGGGCAGCACCTGTTGTACCGTTTCTCCGCTAATCGGCCGACCGGCGCTTCTGCATGATGAGCTAAGTAAGACGGGTGAAACCATGCAAGGGTGCATACTTGCATACTTTTTTCAGAAAAATAAACATCTCAGCAAAGGGTACAAATCTACAAACGTTTGTATTTTGAGCTGTGGCTAGAGCTCCTACTTGTCCTGTCCTTAGCAGGGGACAAATTATGCGCTACACGTATTATAAATCATCATGTACTGCAGAATGTTAACATAAGTCAATTTTTTTTGTAAAGTAAAGTAATTTCATCGTTCCATTCTTTCAGGGATTTCATTACACCAGATTTGCATGGTGTATAAAACCATTGACTTCATTTCCAACACTTTTGGCATGTAGTTGTAAGCAAATAAAAACAAATTGATGTTAATAAACCCTTCCTAGACCTCCCATTGAGTTTAATAACATCTGTGTTACAAACTGGAAATTCTGTAAACTGGTGCCAGAACCAACTCTAACCAACTGCTGTCTAGAAGAATGTGTATACAATAAAGTTTGGTGTGGGTTCAGTCAGGACTGGAGACGTTTGGATGGCTGCAGTCTTGGGAATGGTACGATCAAAGCTGAATACACGTTGCAAAGAGTCCCAGTGGTTGTTTCTGGGTTTTCTGGTGGGATTGAGCCCCACCTCAGTGACTTCCTCTTAAAACGTAGCATTTCAAAGGCGGCTGATCATGAACAAATGCCGCGGGTCCCTGTATGTGCAAACCATATGTTTAACCGGTAGATTGCTCTACTGAAAATAGAATATTTATCAATTTTATAAAATTTTAGGCTCGGAAAGTTGCATTTTCATTTTTTGTTAGCTCTGCATTTGATGTGTTTTTGCCTTTGTCAAGTTTTGCAACATTTTTTACCATTTGCATAATTCAGTATTTTTGGCGAGTTTAAGGGTACAACTCATGCCTTTGTTCTTGGATTGAAGCCTTTTTAAACCTGTATCTGGGCTCAGGTCTTATTGCCTTCATATCTGATTACTGCAACAAGAGCTTCACTCACCATATGACAAACTGCAGGTAGCAAAGTGGTTAATGGACCTGACTTGTAACCTGAGGCACACTAGTCCCAGCTCCACTCCTCACATCTGTTGTGGAACCTTTGGTCAAGCTACGTACCCTGAAGTGAAGCTGTGAAGTTTCTTGTTAGATTAATTTTTTTTAAGTCACAAGTAGGATTTAAAAAAAAATCGCCCAAGCAACAAATTGATAGTTATAACAACCATGTAGTTAATAAGACCCTTCCAGTTGAAGTTTATGACACTCAAGTTGCACATTTTTTACTCACATTTTAGCATACATTTGCCAAGGTTGCTGCTGGGGGTCCACAAATAGCATGACAACTCTGTCACTGTTAATTCCCTAATTTAAAATTTTAGGCAAATACTGTGACCATAGCAGGCTATGTGTGAAGCACCTTTCGGTTGGTGTTCTGTTGAAAAGGTAATCCTTAGTGTCACTGTTTGACAAACACACTGTTACTCTTAGGTACTTGATACAGGATAACATGAAGAACATTATTAACTACATTAATGTGTGTTTGGTTGTTTAATAAAGTGAAGGCTGCAGCCCTTGTTGGTTTTACCTTAGTGTTGTGTGTGACTATTCGTTCAATGAGCGGAGCGATGTGGCCTGCCCTGATGGTCTAGCACAGCCATTGTTCCTGACAGAAGAGGGGTGGCGTGTCGCACCCCCCCCCCCACCCCCGGAGGATGACTAATCCCACTGTCACTTCTGCTTCTCCTAAATGGAGGAGCAGGGCAGCAGCACAGGCTGAGGAAGGGGCTCTTTGTGAAAAGAGGGTCTGGGTCCAGTGAGCAGATGCACCTGGTTCACTCTGGTCAGCTGACACAGGTATTGGCTGGATCTTCATCTTGTCCTCCCTGTCATCTGGGGAGAATAATCGTCCAGCAAGCCTGTGGGCCACTGGAGCAGTCCTGCCTGCTACGTTTCATTAGGCCTGTGTCACCAGAAAAAGGAAGCTTAATGTATCCATCACCATATCTTTACCCCACCTGGCCCACCCCACAGGACATTATTCATCATTAGCAGTGCAGCCAATACCGGGTACCGCTCTCACAAATGGATATGTTCCCAGTCGACTAGTTTCCGCGACTCCCTTTTGCCGGGTCAGGTTTTGCACTTGATGACATCACAGTTCCAGTGACTAATTTATGCAAGCATGCAGTGATGTCCCTTTATTTACAGTTCCCTCAACTTCAATCACTGTTGCCGCGATGATCGTCGTCCACCCAATTCCCACCTCATACTGGATGGTTTGCTTCTGCAAACTTTACACTCCACTCATCTGTTACAGCTAATAACAGAGGTCAAGGGGATTCATAAAATAAAATAAGACCCCTAGACCCCTAGATAGTAAGGTTCTTTCCCTGAGTTGATGCAGTAAAAATGAGCCAGTTAAAGTAATGGTTAGGGTAATGGTAAGGTTAGGTAAATCATAGCAAGTAGCTTGGTGTACAAACATTGTAAGGCACTTTACAGAAAAATTCAGATAAATGAAAAAACTAGATGTGAAAAATTAAATATAACTCTGCATGTCTAATTTCTTTGAAATAGTTAAGCTACTTTTTTTCTTCTCCTAAGCAGCAAAGACTAGTTCCCAACGAGTCACCTTTCTCCCCAAGCTGTCAATCACCAAGGACCTCAGGCATAATCATTTAGTGTAATGGAGCCACATAATCGATTCAAAAGTGTAATTGGGGGTTTGGGTGGAATAGGGGCCCGAGGGTCTTGCTGCTGTTCCGTGTCAATAGTCAGACTCCTGCTCCAGATAGTGCCTAATTATCATTCCGCTGCCACCTACTGACAGCTTCAGGAGCTGCACATGCTCAGGACACCATTTGCATCTCAGTAAAATCAGAAGCTGTCCCGGTAAAGAAGCAGATTTTTATTTTTTTCAAATCATCGTTCTTTAACTGATGCCTTTAAAGTGATAGATAAGCAGCCTTTAAAAAAATTACACATTTGTATAATAGGGTTTTCATCCTGGAACGTTCCAGGCGAGCGTGGTTTAGTCCTAAAACCTTCTGACCACCATTACTGCCAGCAACATGACCTCTCCCAGTTTGAATAAACTGCTGATTCTTTTTGACTGTGTGGCCACCAAAGGGGAAAGAGATCTCGTACAGTAAATCTCAGGAATGGACTTCTCATTATGTAATGCTTAACTGTTCAGTATACAAAGTCAGAAATGTGACCACAGTTGTGATTTTAAATGTCCGCATAAAGCTTTGAGTAGGTCTGAGTCCAGACTAAACTGAGGACTTTTGTGATTTGTTTGAGATGGAAAATTGAAGACTTTTTGCAGACCGACAAGACGTATATTGAATCTCGTGCTGTGAACTTGTACCTGTTGCTTATTTCTTAATGGTTAAGAAGCTGAAGTTGTGAACATTTCAGTTTCAGAAACAGAATCATTACTGCTTTCCTAAAAATCCAGATAAGGTATATCATGGTGAAATAAAACAAAATTGTGTTGTGAAGCCTATAAAATGTCCAGGTTCACATTGAGGTCCGTCTAAGAGAAATAATTTAATTCTCAGTTCATCTGTTTCCAGTTCATTGTATGTAATGTAATGATCTAAATCCTGCTGTAGTTTTTGTTGGTTTATTTATCAGATTTCACACAGAACCTGGGGGTGATTGTCGAATGGATTCCTAAGGCGTTCTTTTAAATCAGGAGTATGAACCTCAATCTCCTGAGGTCAGGGTATGTGCATGTTTCTGCTCCTCCTATTCACTTAGCACAGTTTTTTTTTTTTTTAAACAAAGTAACCGAATTGATGGCTGCAGCTCCTCGTGGCCAATATATAATAAACTTGTTGCTTTAATTCAGCCACTTTGGTCTAGGGCTTAGTTGAAAAGTGGTGTGAATCATTAGTCCAGGCAAAAAGGTTGCAACACAAAATCTGCACACATGGAACAACTTCTGGTTTGAACTTTGAAATTTGAACCCATTGAAACTGAAACTTTTTCCTGCAACACACGTATAGCATTGCTGCCTAATGTGCTTCAGGCAGTGAAAAGTTTATTAGCATCTTTCTGTATCGATAGAGATGATATTGGTATGATAGCAGTTGTGTCAGTTACCACATCAAGGCAGTGAACCGGGTCCTGTGAGGTTATGGTCAGCACACACTACTGTAACTTTTTTCATGGGGCTCTTTAAGTCTTTAATGGCCCAAAAGCTCTAAGAAGTGGATCTGAGAGGGATGGCTAAGTTAATGACTGAACGACTACAGCCAGTAAAGGTAGCAGGGAGTCTGGACATCCCGCTGTGGCAATGAGTCAGGCCTGCCTGTAAGGAGGAGGAAAAAAGTTCTGCAGTGAAGGAGGGGTTTCCAGGCTTATGCAGTGAGACCCTCCCTCCAACTCCACTCCAGGGGCCTCTACTTGTTGTACTTTTTCTATTCAAGGTTTGGGTAACTTCTGTTCAACATGTAATACTCATGTATCAGTAATTTTATTGCAACATGTAATTTATACCGATTAATGTACCTGTGTATTTTCCTATAATAATAAGATAATTCACTTTGCACAACTGTCTTACAAGAAGGGTTCTCTCGGCACTTGAACTGATAGCCTTCATCTTAAAATGTGTTTTAATGACCAGACAACAAGCTTACTGACAAAGGTAATTTAAATAGCACCTCTGCACTTCAAGTCCAAGTGGCCAAATGCAATGTTGGAATCACTCAGGTGAACTACAGCAGGCTGACCTTGAGGGCTCCATCTCCTCCCAGGCCTAAAACCCATAGCACACCGGTCATTAATCAAACTGAGAGTCTGACCCCGGCTTCACAATGGAGCGGCTGTGTTCTTAGACTTCTTTCTCAAACAGTGGGGCATCCCTCCCCTCCCCTCCCCTTCGATTTTCAGAGAGGTACAGAAGAGTCACTGTGCCGCCACCTCATCAAACACCACCCTCTCCGCAGGTTTGACGGGCACTATAAATAATTCCCCTGGAAGTCCTGCTGAAAATGCCATGTGGAATGAATGGCTGAAAATAGTGGCGTTACAAGGGAAGAAAAGCAAAAAAGTAAGCACCAAGGTATGAGGTGATCAATTCAGTGGCCCTGCTGTAGGGTGCATATGTAGGCAGGACATACGTGCTTTCCGCTTTCATAGTTAATGTTTATATCTGCTATAGTTTCATTTCCTTGGCTTGCATACAAGGGGATCGTGTTTTACCCATTTATACAGCCAGATAGTTCACTAAAGCAAATCAAAGCAAAGTACTTTGTTGAAGGGTACCATAGGAAGGTTAGACCTAGGACTTGAACTGACCACCTTTTGGTGACAAATCCTTGCCCAACTGTAATTTCTAACCTTTTATCCAATGCCTGTGGCTGCAGTCTGTTCACAAGGCACGTACACCCCAAACGTGATCAGTCGAGTGGTCCATCAGTGAAAAATTACGCGTGCACAGTCACTTACAGGTACTCTACACAAACACGCAAGTATGTTTTATCCAGCCATCCCTTCGTGATCAATAACCGCTGTATCCTGATCATCGGGCACTAGGCTATGAAACTACATCTTGTATGGGACCAGTCCATCACAGGGGGGCCACACGCGCACATAGTCATACCCACATGCACACACTGCAGTTTAGAGTCACCAGTTCACCGAAAAATTGTCTTTGGACCGTGAGGAAACTGGAGGCCTGCGTCACCTGTGCAGAGACAGTAGGGTTCTGGAAAGCACTCTGCCCTTCACTCAGCAAAAGGCCACATCACCAGCTCCACTTGGAAACACTAATGGTTACATGGAGGGAGGCAGCACATGGCAGCTGGGCTGAGCACCAGCTCCTCCACTGTGGCTGGGTGCTTTAATGAGCAATCGACAATCTGACAAGTGGCCCTGGCCCCATGGGTCGCGCTGCTGCGGCGTCTCCATCCAGCACAGACCACAAACACCCAGGTACCCCGAGTGAGTCCGAGTTGGGAGAGATACTGCAAATGTCTGTATTGACAGCCCTTGCTAACATACCACTCGCAAAGATTTGAACATAAACAGATTGAGAGCAAAGCTTCCCGATTAATGGTTATACACGTAAGAAAGAAATGCAAATTTAAATGAGAATTTAAAGACATTACTTTTTACTTTGTTTTATTTTGGGTATTCTTGGCTAAACCTGCTGTGGCTTAGACATGGAGAGCAGTTCAGAATGCAGCACAACTTTGAATAGCTTTGGAATTAAAAGATTTGCTGAGGTGCTTTTATTCTTGGCTAAAATGTCCTATATCTGCACGATGTGAACACCTACGAGCCCGCTAAGCTGGTAATACAAAAAATCTCAACTGTTTTGACAAAAAATGAGAATCGTTGTGAACTTGTGCTCTCAGAAGCATAACGTACAAGTGAGAGCGAACAATAATTTTAAACCCTCTTTCTCTCACCTCAGTGCCTCTGTTAAGCATTTATATCCCAACCCGACAACTGCAGCTCTCTGGCAAAACCTGTAATGAATATTCAGCGTGGTGGTCTAATCCTGTGGATTGGTCTGCTGTTAATGGCACGTGCTCAAATCCCAAAATGAACAAGGCTTTAAGTTGAGTACTCGCTACGTCTGCGGGACATCTCCCAGGGTTCTTTTCCAACAGCACTCTGTCTAGTTCCTTGGTCACGGTGAATATATGTATCTGAAGCTACACGTTCTGTCTGATTGAGAACAACTTGTTGGCTAATGGCAGGATATTTTGGAAGGTTTTGCTGTGTTTTTCTTCCAGCCTTAGGTATCAAACTGGCAATCCCTCCCATACCCTCCATTTGTCGGTTGACTTCTATACTCTCTCGGCAAATAAATTAGGCCTATAAAACTCAGTGGTGTCTTCAGCCCCCCTCTGGCTTTTTGTGGAGGTGACAATGTAGAACTTGCCACTCCCCTACTGCTACTTACAGAGTTAAATCTGCAAGAGCATCTTCTTCTCCTCGCTCCTCTGGCTCGTCTCTCTCTGCGGATTTCAACCCAGGAGTCTGGCTCAATCCATCGAGCGCTCCTGTCTGTACTTCTGGTCACGGACACAGCACCGCCCTGGTGATGTCAAAAAAAAAAAATCATCCCACGAGGGCCAGACCCAGGTACCGAGCCTGGGGTTTGATTTTAAGGGGATTGTCAGCAGAAAGACACATCTCAGATCGTCAGCAGCAATACTTGGAACAATAAATTGAAGCTTACATGACTGTGTGTAGTAGTTGACTGCAAAGGGAAATGTAGATGACTTTTATCATAATTTCAGTTGTCAGAAGTAAGAGGAATAATGTTTTTGCAATGCCTTATCGCATTTATCTCTCCAAGTTATTAACAAAAAGTGTAGGCTGTTTCCTATTTTACATTCAGACCAAGGGAGAGCGATTTATTTGTCATCTGCAAGAATCCTCTGCAAGTGAAAACTTGTGTTTCAGCAGAAACTTTCGCACTGTTCTGACTCCATTATAATTTGATGCAAAGCGAATGGAACCAACTGTACTTTTTATAACCAGCTTTATTGTCAGAGGGGACTGTGATTTCTAACACTTGGCAAGCTCTGTGCTCCAGCGTTGACAGCTTGTGGGTTTAGTGCTTATCCCGATATCTGTGTCATAGCTATTTATGTTCAGTGTCCCCCGGACAGACTGCCAGTCTTTCGCAACACCAATTACCCTCAACCGCTCCGGTTAATTCCGGGAGTCAGGAAAGAAAGAAGAAATTAGTTCAGGTTGTTGGTATTTATGTGGACTTTATAGCCACCCAGCATCTTTCAGGATCACCGAGCCAATCGTTTCTGCTGGCGTGCAGCCATTCCTTTATAAATCTGTGCATTGTGCATCTTTGCTGTGGGGCCTTTACAGTTCACTGCAAGTTGATTTAACTTACGTGCCTTAGAACCCCATGTAGCTACCAGCATGGATCTGATACCATTAATTATAGCACCGCTAGAGACCAGACAGGGAGACGTACTTCTCTTCCTGTTTTTCAGTGATGGTTTAGACAGAAATAGCATCTAAACAAATGACAACAGGTTTTTTTTTTTTGTTTTTGCAGAGCCCCTGAGCAGTTCTGTGAAATAATGATGTGTTGTATCACGTTTTGACAACCTCAGTGTGTTGAATGCCATGTGTAGATTGTGCTGTTTGAACCAGGATCAAGCAGTTAGTTGAGAATGTTGGGGCTAAGCTGGGGGGAGAATCTCCTTAAAGCATTTGAAACGGGGTTGGCTTCAGAACACGTCACAATTCCATACAAAAAGACGTCCTTTGTGGATTTGTCGAACACATTGCCTTACGCTGTCACCCGGTCACGTGTGTTTGGACACAGTGCGCGTGTCTGTTAAATGGGATTTATTTTCGGTTTGAGAACAAAAGAATATATATATTTCCACAAAATAAGAACCTTGCGTGGAACACAATGGGCGATCTCGCTGACCCACTCACAGAAGATCACTCCCCACCCCTCCAACCGCAATCTCTGTCCCAGGGAATAGACTTTGGAAAGAGTCTTTTAGCTACACTGCCTCATGGACAGTGTTTCTTCCCACTTGGGAATGTTAAAGTGCTTATCCAATCTAAGAAGTTTTTCCTTGATGACATCTTATGTTTGATATGTTTTAATACATGTCATTTTCAGTGTATAGTGTCCTTGTGGTTTGCCTCAACTAGGACTGGCTTGTAGAAGATGATCTCAATGGGAATTCACCCGGATAAGTAAAGGATAAATAAATATACAAAAATCTCCGAAGGGCAAAGCTCCACAGGATGAGCAAACAGTGAGAGGCTGATGGCAGCTGTGTTACTCATGGAGCCCACAGGGTGCAAGGTCACTTGTGGCTTTTTAATGCATACAGTATGTTTGAAGTCCTACTTCCAAATCGCACACATCTTAGTCTTGGCCTGTATTCAACACCTGACCAAAGGATGCAGGGAAAATGATTCTCCTAGGAGACGTCTCTTCACTAGCCAGATCCATCAGCCTTATGCAAGCTTTGTCTGTTGCATTAGACTGCAAAAAAGACAAGTGCAGAAAGTAAGTACAGAAAAAAATGTGTGTGAAACAGAACAAAAGTGAAGGACAACAAGTCACAGGTGGCTGTCAGTCAAAATTGGTCAGTGTGGTCACCTTAACTGTCAATCACGGCCCCATTCCTCATGCCCTTGTTCCAAGCACAGACACGGAAGCGTCGCTGCCTCCGTTTCTCCATGCTTCTCTGCCTCTTGTGTGTCATTTCCATATTCTGTAAGGACAGAGTGGTAAATGGACAAGAATAAGTTCTGTAGTTCATCCTAAAATAGATTTTGCATGGATCAAAAAAGATAGAGAAAATGATGTAGCGGCGCTCCTCCGAGATCCGCCACGGCTTGTGTCGACATTGATGGGATTAGCAGTCGTCTGGTGTATCGATTCAAAATTAACCGTTATCTTTTGCTCCATCTCAGTTAGCCTCTGCATAGCAAGTGCTGCTTGTTCTAGAGGTTGTAATTGGATTAGTTGGCCGGGGTTTCATTAAAGGGAAGCTTGAGAAGCAGGTTGTTGCGATGCGCCAAGGACCAGGCTCATTACTGCGGGCCGCTTCTGTCTCGGTCTATTATGGCATCTCCGAGAAAATTAGTTGCTCCATCAAGCGTCCGCCGTGGTTGTCTTTCCTATAAAGTGTCGAGATTGCATTGCGCCCAGCCTTGTGATGATGCACAGCAGTGAATCTACAATGAAATCACCCCTCGCTGTCCTTGAGTTTCTTTTTGGGTTCCCAATCCCACCCACCTACAGAGTCGGCAAAGGTTCCGTATTCACACCGTAGCACTAAATTATACATCTTACATTTTAAATCCTGCCATGGCTGATACTAGACACATGTACACAAACTTCTACTTTTACTTGGTCACGTCACAGTATGTTTTAGTATATGAATATAAATGCAATTTTCCTGACAAACCAAACAGCATAATATGATAAAAGAGCAAAATTTTCTGGCAAAATACTTCATCACACACATTTTTCTTTCTCTGTTGGTTTCTGTTACATGTCACTTCAAACAGGAATAAAACCTAAGGACTGTATAAAACTATACAAGAGTTACCATTCAGTGAAATTACGTTCCAGTCTCATTCTAATCCTGTCATAATAACCTTACACTGCTTTACTGCGTGTTTAATCGAGGTTTTATTGAGCTTGAGAAAAGGCCAGATGACCTTGAATTCTAATGCATATGTTTTAGAGAGTGAATCATGCTGTCTTTAGTTGTATCTTCTCAAGGTGATAATGAACACATTAGTCAATGATACATAAAAAAAAAAGTGAAGGGAAATGCAATAGGGCACCGGCACATCGGTAGTGTGGCAGGGCCCTGGTGGTTTGTCTACGTTTTGGCTACGCGAGCTCAGTTTGTTGGCCTGCGCTCAAGGCCCCGCTGCAGTCTCTGGAGACGCAACATTCTGGTGTAAGCCTTTGTCGTCATGGCAATAAATTTGTCAGACCCCATGAGTCGATGCAGAGCAAGGTGGGGACAAGATGCCAGTGTTGCACAGATGAGTGTTTTTGCATCAGCCTCTGAGTGGTCCCATTCTACCATCTTAATTTTAGACCGGTTGCATAATCGTGCACTTGTACATTTCTGGCCTGACATGTAGCAGCACATATTAGTCTCTGAACAATTGCATGTAACATGTACATGACTTGCCAGTCTTGCTCTGTGTACAGATAATTGCTAATAATGACATATTTATGTCATTAATATTTCAAAGTTAAATGGGACGGCAGTTGTTTTATTGGATTTTAAACTTTTGAGCATCGATACCCACAATGGGCACAAAATGTGTTATGCTACTGTCGGTGATTTTGGATCAGTGCAGCTTCTAAGCAAATACATACATTCTGTTTCCATTCAGTCTGCACTGAGTTTGTTGCTGCGCTGACTGTCGTGAATTTATAGCACCCCAGAGCTGTTATGCCAGCATAGACAGACTGATCTGAATTTGAGCCTTGGTGTGATTTTGATCAGCTGAGCTGGCTGTCACGTTCTTGCATCACGCCAAGCAACCTGTCAGAAGCACGAGTTCTCTCAATCTGGATGGACTCTACCTAAGGTTAGAGAAAAGGAATATGAAATGATCATTATGCGTGACAGTGTCTCTTGTAAATTGGACCAAGCATTTGAGTAGTTTCATTTTCTTGCCATCTGAAAAACTGCCAAAACAAGGAGCACATTGTATTGAGCAGAGGGAATGAACAGCGCAGATGGGTTTGTGCTTCTGCTCCCTGTAAAGTTGCTTTGCCGGTAATGCAGTGTTCAAAATAGGCCCATAGGCAATGCTTTGTGTTAGATTCATTTATCAGGGGAGCTAAAAATTTAACCTGAAACCACAAACTGGCAGTAATCCTCCACAATGGGACATGGACATTTGTTTTCTCACTTAAAGACAAAAAAAATTTTTTTCCTGCTGTAATAATGTTCTGCCCCTACAGAGACACTACACTAATTGTGACATAAATCTCACCGCTGTCTTGACACGCTGTAATTTTCCAACAATGACATATGCACTTCAGGCCAACACATCTCACCTCTCCCCAAATATCTGAGAATCTCCCGCAAAAGAAAAAGCACTTGTGGATGGGTGAACACGTTTCCACCGTGTGTTGACATCATTTTTTTGAGCCCAGGGATTCATTTTGGTTGTCAGACATAGTGTTAAGTGGCTACAGAGACATAATTTCTGTCATGCAAAAGTACATGTAATGTCTTGCTTTGGGTCCTTTTTTTGCACTTTGGTGAAGCGGGGTGTCTGCAGCAATAATGATTATTAAATAAAGGTTATGGCCGTGCAGGCTATGTTTGCTGCTAAGTGAGTGTGGTTTCAGATTGATGGCTTAACAGGAGGTCAAACACTTGCAAGGTATTCCTTGATATATGAGTTATTAACTTGCTAGTTTTTGAGTATAGGAGTGAAATTGTTTAATTCCCTTTACCGACGTATGATCAAATATAAGGGGTTTTTTTTGTGTGTGGGGGTTTTCTCTGTAATGTCATTACCTCTCAGACATTCGACATTTCACCTTAACACGTCCGTTTTCCTGGAGCACTTGTATTTACAGTAGGTCTGCGGTAAGGCCTGTGTAGGTACTGTTCACACATTCACACACAATGTAAAGGTGAATGCATGATTACATGCTAATCACAAGAGAAAAACATGTTTAATGTTCTTTTCTTAGTATAATATTGCAACTGAATCTGTTGCTGAGTGGAGCTGTAATGACAAGAAAAAACCTTTTACTCATTAAGAACGACACTACATTTCCACCAATATATCATTAAGGTGGTTAATGAATTTTAATTCTCAGCTCTCTTTCTGTTTTACATTTTGTCATTAGTATCTTAAATATAGCTGGGGAAATTATGCTGAATTTACCTTTCCACTACATTGAGCAACAATATCAATTTGGCTTTTTAATGGGTAAAATCCCCCCCCCCCCCCAGGCCCACTTCAAATAATAGATAAATTTAAAAAAAATAACCCACACAGTTCTATTTCAGTCCTGTGACAGGATAAAAGTACCTGTCATGTGTCAAGAAGGATGTGAGTAGTGGAAGGACAATGCAGGAACTAAAAATTGACAATAGGACATTGTGCTTAACTCTGCTATGCATTTTGTTCCAAACTCTATAAAGTTCACATAGTTGAATATAAAAATTGGTAGTGTGTCCAGTTCCCTCAAACTTTTCCATTATGCTACCCTACGTATTATTATGCACTGAACTGAATGTTTTTTTACAAAAAATACTTAAGATATGAAACGTATCATTACTGAATTAAAACATTTTTTCACAAGTGAATTATTCTTAACTGTTCTCTCTCATTCTTTTGTCAGTGTTCAGGCTAAGGCTGTTACTGCAGTCAACTTTATTCATTTTTTTTAAATGTTGAAACCTCAATTAAAACCTCATCACTATTTTAAGAAAAGGAAGTAATTTGTTTGTGAGACTCTTTATGTAGCTCTTTTTCCTTATTCACTACTAGTTCATTTCTAAGTTTTTCACATGCTTTCTCCGGTGCAAACTCCATAACTGTGTATGACGACATAGTTTAACACTTATATAACCTGAACTTATCGGAACTCGCCCCATTATCCTGTTAGCTGTTTTCAGCGCAATGTCTCGCTCCTGTCACAGAACAGTCTGATATTACGCTTTTTATTGTGCACTTTCTAGATTGGTGTCTCCTGTAAAAATCAGTCTGGCAGACATACAAGTTGAAATTTAGTGCTGTTGAATTTTACTTGTCAGTTCTGGGTTCGCTTCCCCGTTCTCGGAGCACCTGACCTTTCCGTTCACCTGATGCGGTATTAAATAAAGAGCCCCAGATTTTTACTTAAGTTTATTTTGTTTTGTATCCTGTTCTGGTCCTGTATTGTGAAGTCCAAGCCTTTTATAGCTTTTGTAGGGCCCTTCAACATGCAGTGTAGAGGGAGACAAGCCAGCCATTACTGAGTGTCAAGGCAGCCGTATACCCACACTGTACCTGGGCAGACAATAAAAAACAAAGCGACTGTATTGATATTGAAAGACTAAAGTACACTGAAGCCTCTTTGTGATTTTGAAGTATAAACCACACTGAATAAACTGTGCAGTCAGATCTTTGTAGTTTGACAGACACCTTATTCATGCATTCATTCCTCATTTATTCATTATGTAGTTTTCAATTCAGTAAGTCTCTCTGGAGTCACCTCATTGTTTCTGTGCCTGATACTAGCTTAAACAAGCAAAAAGCAGAAATACAGCACTACCTCAATTAGCACTAGATGTGTTTTTGAGAAATGGCTGTAAGAAGACATTAATACAGTGTATTGCTTAAATGGAGCTTGAAAACTGTGCATGGTGAACATAACACAAAATAGATTAGTTATACCCTAAGAGTGAATAACCACAGACCAAACCAGACCAAAGTTTTTTTTTTTTTTTAGGTGACAAGTATTAAATTCCAAAAAATAGTTTTATGGTAAATTTTGTTGTATAATAAATTACTCAAAGAGCTGCAATGAAAGTGTTGTCACAAAAGAGTGCTATAGGAGGTAATGCTAACTGAGGTGCGTAAAAATTCTTCTGTGATTTAGTCTGCACTAACAATAGAAATACTCATTTTCCCCCTTCTAAAGTCAACCCAAGGTCATCTTACGTTATCTTCAGAGTAACACAGCTTGTTTTGGCCTGTCTGAGTTGCTCATTCCCAATGGGGCAGCAGATGGCAAAATGCTGCCAGCTTCCAGCTGAAAGAAGCAGGTTTGAGTCCAGTGCCTTTGCAGTAGCGTAAAAATTACCCAGCTCTTTAGAGAGCTAATGGTAAGTGGGTTAGTGTAATATACCCAACTTTCAAGTCAACTTGGACAAAGATGTCACCTTCATGAATAAAGGTAGTCATTCTTGAAAGTACGTGATCCCTTCAAGGTGGTCATTTTCAATGCGATATTATATGAACCTGAGCTCTGAAATTATTATATAGAATAAATCCTTTTTGTGCAAAAGCAAATTAACCTTTTTTTGTCAATAACCAAGCAGCAATATCTGCACACAGGTATCTCCTATAACCAGTTATCAATCTCTGACATCTTCCTGGAGGGCTTTTCCCTGCCCTTCTTTACAAACCTCCACCAGTTCTATGAGGCTTGAAGGATGTCTTGCATGAACAGTCTTCTTCAGGTCTTGCCACAGCATTTGAATAGGATTCAAGTCAGGGCTTTGGGTTAGCCATTCCAGGATGTGGAACCTCTTCTTCCTAAGCCATTCTTTAGTGGACTTACTTGAATGCTTAGGATTGTTGTCTTGTTGAAACATCTCTTTTGTGGCCAGCTTTTTTTTTTTTTTAAACTGATGGTCTGACATTCTTCTAAACAATTCCTTCATAGTTGTCCAAAATTATTTCTTCAGTGGTATCAAACTGTCAAAGGGTCAAAGTATGAAAACCAGCCTTTTACAGGCATATTCCCACTGCCATGCTTGACAGTAGGAATAAGGTTTTCTGTGGTCCCTTTTGCTGTACCCATATAGTTAAATTTTGCACTCATCTGTTTGGTAGATATCTTTTCTCTTTCAGAAAAGGTTGGGAAATATAACCTTTATAACCTTGTCCACATCAATGAGCATCCACCACTTTCCTCGGGTCTACTGGTGTTTCTTTAGTTTGGGGCATGATTGTAGACATGTAGGTTGAGTAACTGACCCATTTCTTTACAATTCTTTGTTTGCCCCTTGCTAACACCTCATTTCAGATCTTCAGTTTCATTGGTTAAATTGGTTGATTAGTTAACACTCAGTGGTTGACCTGCCTGGTCCTGCTTTATCTTGAACTAAAGGGTTCACTTATTTTTGCACCTGCCTAATTTCTGTATACTGTGTTTTTATTTTGTTGCATGGGCGCTTTCTTTAAAAACACTCAAACTGCTGAATAATTCACTTTTTTTTTAATTAAAAGGAGACAAATTCTGATTAAATTTGCATTTTATGGTTAAAAAAATCCCAATGCCGATGGAACTTTCCGATGGAAGTTTCCTAGCGTGACTATGGATCTGTGACTATGGTGTTCCCAACGGCTGCTTGCAATACCTCCCCAATAGAGGTGCTGCCATTTTCTTCTTTCTTTTTTTTATTTTTGAATGTGTACGTGCTTTTGTAGTATTGAAACAAATGGTATACAAACAAACCACCCACCTTCTCTTAACAATAGCAGCAAGAGGAGATGCTACAACAAGGTTTTTCAGCAGTGGTACAACAGGGCTCCAGGCAAGAAGGTTGTCCAGCAGTTTGTTACCCACCAGCTGTGTGAGAACCAAGGAGTGGAGTTCAGACAACATTAGCTGAAACCTCCAGATACTGGTTCCCCTCAGGGACCTTTTAATAGTATTACTTTAAAAGAGATATTGCATAATATTTATCTGCTGCTGAGCAGGAAAACATCTAGTTACAACATGTATTATTTATTAACATATCTGCTTGCAGCAGATGCCTGCTCTACCCTTTTTACTATGCTGTGGGCGCATATGACCCTCTGATCTGACATGGTTTTACGTTAACCCACAACCTACCATTATTTCCATCCAAGTGCCCTCTTGTAGCTTATATACCTCCACGTTCATCCATTTGTATAACTGCAGATCTTTTACTGAAGAAACTCAGAACATTGCTGAAAGGCTAGTTTCTATACCAGCCATGGCTGTTAACCCCACGTTTACCTACAAATACTGCAGATACAATTGCCTTAATGTGGAATTCTACACCAGTCCAAGTACTGACGAAGAGCTATCATTATTTTTACCAAGCAATTGCAGTCAAATACCTTGCTCAATCCTACCACAGCAGGGTTCTTTCTGGGTCTTGAACCAGCAACATTCACATTATAAGTCTTCGTTTTATACTAATAAAGGTATTTCCACACTAGAAATTTCATCCCAAGGTGAGCCAACCCTGCTTGTTATGAGGTTTCAAAGTTTCACCCTGGGGTGAGATTCTTGTCTGGAAGTGTGAAATGAAGAGTTGGATTCACATTTCTCACTTGTAAGCCTGGCACACAAACTTTTTTGAGTAAACACGTATTTGGATTTATCTGGTAATAAAGGACTTTTCTTCTTTGTACACATCGTACTTTTTGCGTGTGGCAACAACACTGATTTGTTCATGTTGCTGCTGTAACAGCCATGCTTTTTTTCACCTTCCAGATTTGCTTAGGACAGAGTAGAAAATTCTCTCTTGTAAAATAAGCGTCTCCACTGGATCTTTTGGAGTTGTTTAACTGAAGTAAGATAAGTTATGTTTTGTTGGGCACACATTTCTTCTTCTTCTTCTTCTTATTATTATTAATATTATTATTATTATTATGCTACTGTATTGCTCTCTCCAAATCTAGCAATGGTATCTTTGTTATGCTCAAAAAGATCCAAAGAGCAGCGACCTGACCCAGGCTGAGCTCATTCCATATGACTTGATTTTCTGATCTCAGGTCAAATTCTGATCCAAAACATCCACGAACAGCACGGCAATTTCGAAACCGCAGTGGATCATTGCGGTGATGTGTGAAAAATCCTTAAGCCTCCTGCTTCCTTTTGAAGAGACCAAAGGAGATGAGAATATGCCAGCAGAGCCCTGTAGGGCAGAATTGTGACCCTGGGATCTTCCTCCGTCACAAACGCGTGCAGCCTGATCTGTTGGGAGAAACGATCAGAGCCGCACACTGGAATCACGGCACCATTAATTATCCTGATGTGTTAATTGTGAGGAGGACGGTCTGTTTGTGGTTTGTTGGTGGTGCTCCAAGCCTGTCATTATTGCATCAGCGTCTGTCTCAGTCCACCATGCAGTGCTGCCACCAGGCCTTTTCTGAGCACTGCCTTTATGGACCGTATTTTTTCTACCTGTTTAAAATAATGTTTTATTAGTTTTGCCTTTCTTTATTCATAAATATCTCACGCTGTTGAGACCATCTCTTCAAAGACAAATCACACAAGCTTTGTTGTTTCTCTGAACTTTCAGTATATCGGTCCTCTTTTACTCCGAGTCTCTCTTTGCAATGCCAACCGTTTCCATGGTAACAGGTGCTTAGGGGAGCCTCACATCGCTGGTGATGCTTTGGCTGTGTGTGTACTGTGAACAGATGTGGCAGCCAGATCCTGAAAACAATGCACATTGCACCAGGGCGAGAGGGAGAGAACGGGAGAGAGAGTGGATCAATCAATTTAGCGTCTTCCCATAGACCCGCCTGCAGCTCCCATTCAGCTGCCCTGTTGTAACAAGCCTTTGACTGATATCTCTTGCTGTGGTTTTTTTCCTTCCATGGCCTCCTTTTTCTGACCAGGGGTTCCTGAGCCGCCGGCTGAAGGGTTCCATCAAGCGCACCAAGAGTCAGCCCAAGCTTGACCGCAACAGCAGCTTCAGACACATCCTGCCTGGCTTCAGGAGCGTGGACAATGACGGGTAGGAGTAGCGTGTGTGTCTGTCACCGTGTGCATGTGTGTGCTTTTGAGTCATGAGTCGAGATGCACAGATGGTGGCTGTGTGGCTTAGCTGCAGGAGTGCTGGCCCCGCAGCGTACCAGTAGGCTGCTTATGGCTTCTCAGAGTTTGACTCGACGATAAATTTTAAGGTCATTGTTGATATACTTATGCCTTCGCTAGAAACCAGCAGAGCCGCGCCTTCCAATATGCTGTACCTCGTTCAGTCATTGAACTGAAAAGCATGCATCTCCAATTATACATGTATACACACATCCACTTTGGCAGTTATGCTGCTGTTTGATGCTGGCCAACTGTGTTAAATGGTCTCTCATTACTTCTGATGGTATGGATGTAAATCTCAAGGAACAGCACAGCCAAATTGTGGCTGCTGTTAAATGGATATAAAAGTTTCTAGATATGAGTGTGGTTTTTGAAATAAAATACGATTATAGAGTTGTAAAAAGCCATTACATTTTGTTAATAGAAAATATAATATGTCTTTCCCCTAAATTTAAAAGTCGACTGTGTATATATAGCCAACTTTGAAATTTAGGGAAAAGACTGATTATATTATATATAGTTTCATGACTTCTACCATAATGATGTGCTTATCAGTGGTTTTGGAGAAGTTGTTCACTGAGTCCCACTTTTATTTAATATGATTTATTATTTTGGTACCATCAGCTCTTGTTGGCAGTTTTTTGGGAGTTTTACACATTGCAGTCACTGTGCTACATTTCAGCTGGCCCCAGGCAAGCACAATTCATGTAGCTGTTGCAAAATTTAGGCCCTCTCATTTTCCCAATGCATGTCAGATGAGGTTTATTATTTTCTGTTGACACATCTTTTCAATAGCCAACCTTCACTGTCAAGCTTTCTTTACACTGAGCTTTAAAGACAACAACATGTCAGACCTAAGACTTTTAGGAAATCAACAAAATGTAATCCTTTTTTGAGATTCACTTTGCATATGGATTAGAAATCCTAATTTTGCTTTTGTCTCAGTTTACATTGGAAGTGTTCTAGCAATCGACTTGTCTCGTCGAAGCTGTGTAAGCAGATTAGGCCCAGTTCTTCCTTTCTTCCTTGTCTTACTGAATCTGTATGCCACTAGGTGGGTGCCAGAAGCCCCAGCCCTGTCCTCCAGCTTAGTGGAAATGGATGACATTTAATTGAGCCATAAATTATCTGGCGTCTCAGTGTTCAAGGTGAAAACACTGCTTGTGTCAAACTGACGTTCCTTTCCTGTCTACTTGTGTTTAATAATGGATTGAACACATGGTTTTAGCTGTGTAGCATGAAGGAGTGTTCGCCGACTAGCTTCCAGAGGCTTAAGTCTGAGAGATGTGTGCCCTTCATATCCCTCTTCTCCACATTCACGTACAGCTTTGATCACGTGCTTTTTTTTTTGTACAAATAACTATCTACCCAAAGGTAAATTCTTAAATGAAAATGACTCGAAACACACAGTATATTGCTTAAATTAAATGTAAAATACAATTTTTGCTGTCAGAATATAGCAGTTCAGCTCAAGTACCTTTTCCAACAATACAACAACATGGTCCTTTCAGGGACTTGACACCGCAGCCTTTTGGTTTCACAAACATACATGAAAAAAGACTCGAACCATAAAGTAATTAAACACAGATTATAAAGATAGCTATACAGGTGAATTATTATATGTTAAATACTATTCATGTATGTTTCACTTCATATTAATATGAATTTCCCACATGAAACAGGTAAACAAGTCTGAATAAGTGCTAATTTACGTTTATTTGACAGGGGAAGCAGAGCGTTGTTAAAATTCATGGCATCTTGGTTGAATCTCAACACTCAAAGATAGGCACATAATACAGTATTTGCTAAAAACACTGGCATTAATCCACAAGGCAGTTGTGCCCAAGGAAAAATAGGAAAAACTTGATATTCTGAAGTAATGAGCACGAATCATAGAAGTGAGCAGCAGACATGGTCTGATGTGTCATCTTTTACTTTTACCTGCATCCACGTGGGATAATTTTTAAAGAAAAGATTGATCTTGATGATGAACCTGTAGTGGTATAAGTAGCCATCTCATTGGAGTTATTGATCGCGCTGCTTTTTCATGTGATGGGTGTGGAATAGGAGGTCATTTTACAGAATCAGGTGCATCTTCAATCTTCAAGTAATCCAGGATGATAAAAATAAAAAAAAAAATATTGCTGAACATAGTATGGAGTATTAACACCAAGATGGCCACATGCAATCCATGACCACCCAAACACCAAAGCTAAAAATCACTGGATCTTCTTTCCGTGTAAGGAATTATGCAGCATTAAACTACTCATATTTTAGGGCATGTATCACAGCATAACATAAAGGACTGACAGTGTTTCATGTTTAAAATATGACCTTCTTCCTGATTCACTGTTTGATATTGATTGTATTTGATGTTTCTGTTTTGTCTATATTGGTACATTGTCATATACATTTACAAACCCAAGAATTTATATGAAATTTATACATAACATTTGACAAAGATGAACACAAACTGGACGTAACTGCACTACACTTTGCTGTAGTTTGATGTACCTTTCACCTGTTTGACAATTCCCAATAACTTCTGTCACAAGATTTTGGTTCCAGACATTTTCCTTGCTAGACTTTCAAAGAAACTTTGTCACCAACCACCGTGACAGAACTAGCACATCTGTCAAAAAGACAAATTATTTCTACATCAAACTGAGAGTAACTACAGCATTTGCATTTTAAATTATTACCTTTGGTGACACAGTTATCAGGGAACAAACCAACATGAATTTCTTTTTAATAAGTGATTAATTACTTTGTTTTATTTCTGTTTTGATTAAAAAAAACATGATTATGGTACAATGTACAGCAATCTACTATGTATTTTGGTCAGCTATCATCCATTGATAGATTATCACTCAGCGCTAAATCCTGGTTAGGATTGTGGTTGTTCTGGAGCCTATCCTGGAATCCCTGGGTACCAGACTGTGAAACCAACCCCTGGATGGGATGCCAGGCCATCGCTGTGGTCAGAGAAATCCTCCTTAAAAATGAATGTATCAGAAGTGGGTAACAGAGAAGCTTACACACCGACTGCTGTATTTTCAAGTCAAAGAACTACAAACAAAATATGCTGAGATCAACACAACCAAGAGGTGCTGCAGGACTCCTGCTGAAAACTAAAGAAGAGTTAATTGACAGATGATGGATGTGACATCACTAATTCACAAACCATAAGCAGCCAAACAAGAGTAAACATGTAGCATTAAATATGGAAAAAACAGATTTAACCAGCATGTTATATTTGCCATGTACTGACTAACATAATGATGAAGACAGTAGAAGAGACTTGATTTGAAAAGAACATCTCTGAAATTTCCACATTATTACAATTACTGCATCTCTTATTTCACATTGTGCCAGCATTCACTTTGTTATTCACCGTTAAAATATTAATTCTATGAGCTGCTAAAGATATGTTGTTAAAATTATTCTGATGTCGCTGTAAAATGTTCCTGTCCCTTTTCAGTCAAGAATGTACAATATGCATGTACAGCAGACTGAATGTTTGAGACTCAAATTATGGTTATATGGAATGACTTCAGCCCTTCTTTACTGAAACCAGCACATAACAGGTTTGTTCCTTGTCAGAAATAATAAGAAAGAAGAATAAGTCTGAGAAAATTTGAGGCTGCTTGACAGCTTGCTTGTGTGGACTGATGGACAAGAAAGCTACCATTAACAGCGTAAGCTGCGGCAGTGAACTGCCTGCAAATGAGAGGCAAAGTGTTTATTACATGGAAAACAATGAGACGCGGGACTGGTTGGCCTTTATTACACCGAGCAGGGGATTGCAGAATAGTGGCTGCTTTGTATGCAACTAAATCATATGCATTGAGGGTAGCAGCACAACAGTCAATAATTTCTAGTAAAATAAACAACACCATTGTTTAACAAAATTGTTTGTAACATATACATTGTAAAGTGGTCAGAATGAATCAACATCAACTTGATGTAGTTAACAGCAGCACATATAAAATGACAATGGGTATAAAAGTAATTCTTTCACTGCCTCATCCACTTTTTTATCTGAGGTTAGTGGAAAGAAAAACTGCAGTGTTGTTTCCCACGGATGCTTTTCTATGGGTTACAGGTGCTCCCACATGTAGTCCCCTGTGAGACCAGACTTTTTTTTCAGCATATGGGGATTGTGTGAGGATCACAAGAAATATTCTTTAGAAATAAAAGGGCTTAGAGGTCTGGCAGTCGAAGAACACAGCCACAGCTTCCTGCCTGTCCTTAGCTGGTGAGACATCTTCACCTCCAGCAGATCTGTCACGCGGATAATGGCGCTCACAGCTCAGCCACCTGTGTCGGCAAAACAGGACTCGGCTCCTGCGCGAGGTCAGCAGCGAGAGGCGTCGTCCCGACATGCGGCCCCTGGCGGCGAGAGAGACGGCCGAGCCGCAACCCATTTTCATAGCTCATTACACCTGCATTACAATCTGGGCGTCACTGCAACGCTTCCACCCTTTTTTGTCTCCCCTCGGATAAACAGGTGCTGCTGGTGGACCTTTTTTCAGTCAAGGTGGTATTTCCTTATAGGAGAAACCTTTGTGGCATCTGACTCAATATACCAGTGATGGTTGAGACGGGCTGTCGTGAAATAAAACAGACAGCATCTGAGGCCAGGTATTGGCCCTTTTTGGATTCCTTGTGGAGGCCCTTACCTTGATCACTTTGGTGATGTCGCACCATCGGCAAGATAGCACAGTACTTGGTATTGCAGAACTCATTGTCTATTCCTTACATTTATATGAGAGCTATGAAATTGTTTAACAGACTTTTAAAAAATGAGTAATTAGTGAAAGGATTTTGTCAGTGTAACAATTAGTCTAGTATTTCTAAATTTAATAAGGCCCTAAGAAAAAGATTTTCAATTAACAAAACATGAAATAGTTAGGAAAAGCACTAAGTAAAGACAAAAACTGATATGTCAAATTGCCTATCAGTATTTGATATCATCTTCCAGTGTAAATGTGCGCTCTGCATATATCATTTCTCAGACTGACCTATAGACAAGTCAAAAAACATATATAGAGTCAGTGCACGTTGTACTATCAAAAACCTACCGTGCAAAGGACTGCTGTCCTGTCCAGCATGTCCTCATCCTAGTCTAGCCCCACCGTACCTGACCAGGACAAGCGGTTATGGATAATGGGTGGATGGATAAAAATATCAAATCCAATGTTATTAACTGCCCATTGGCCTTATAATAAATGTTAGAAAGCATCAGTGATTAAAAACGCATATATTTAGTATTACATAACTGTCTTGAGTTGTTTGACACAAGTAACTGTAATCTTTACCGGTAATAATTTTGCAACTAACTGACAGAATTGACGAGAACAGCTGTAAAGGTAGACATTGAGCAACCCTGTTCAAGGCGTCTTAAATGAGAACTTGAAATGTTCTGTAAAATCAGGAAAAGGGCTGGACCACACCATTATGTATTTAAAAAAATATATATTTGTGTGTGTGTGTGGTTCTCAGATGTAGGACTTCTTGCAACTGTTGCAAGGGTGCTTACAAGTTGCGAACTCCACCATGTTGGGTGGACAGGCTGGCAGGCCTCCGCTCCAGCGGGGTCCTGGCCCTGAGCGCCAGTCTGCTGAGATGAGCACCCGGCAGCCCCTCATCATTCTGCTGTGTCGAATTAACCCAGGTTGCCTAACCCACTGCGACCCACAGGTCCAGGTTTAGCTAACTGTACACACCTTTGATGGTTTTGGATTTGGTGTGTCATGAGATTTGGTTGGTTATAAGTATTAAAAAACATACTGTATATATTATTTAAACTCTAAGGTATAATCCCTTTGGGATACAATTTCATTTTATATCTCATTGAATATTATAAGTATGGAAAATTTTCACGATAACTCTGCAGCACTTGGTTTTCCGGAGGGGATTAAAGAACGATTCAAGTTTCCAATACTGCGAAAAAAAAAAAGAAATTACTGTCTTGTAAAGAAGACAATTAAATGAAACACATTAAAAATGTGTCTATAAATGCACAAATCATAGACCATATTTACAAGGAACAAATATGCCTCTGTTGATCCCAGCTGACATTCACGGGGTTGTGGTTACTAGGGTCAGGTGATGCCATTTGGAAGAAGGCCTAGGCAGAGCACAGAATGCATTTGCCTGGGTCCGAACAGGAGCCAAGGCGAGCATCGGTGTGCCGATGAGACCCGTGTCAATGGCCTGGGAGCTCGGGGCCAGATGGCTCCACGTGGGGGGCAGAGCACAGCACACACAATGGTTAGGCGCAAGGCAACCAAGGTTTATAAAACACATTGAGCACAATATGATATAATTTATACAGAGTAACTAAATATAGTAGATTAGTTTTTAACATTTCAGTCTTGTGTGGCAGTTAACTGTCACTGCAACACAAGACACCAGCAGAAACCCCAGAGCCAAGCACCAAGTGATGAGAAAGCGATTGAATGACAGCGCCATTGAAGGTCACTTGATGCGGCTCCTGGGATTTTGTCTCAGGACACTGACTGGAAGAAAACTGTCTGTTGATATGAAATATTAATGAACATTTCTCAGATTCAGATTGGCAAATGGATGTCATCCACCAGGAAGCTTGGTCTCTTCCTCCACATCCACACACAAAATACATTCTCACGTACCCAGTGGTCTTTGTTGGGTCTTTTTGTGTTTTGCTCTCCTCAGTTTCCAGCTATCTTGTCCAACTGCTTGATTCCAGTTGCCTAACAATGGACAATCCTTGTTGCATTATTAATTTCTCCACTTGTCCACTTCTGTGTCACCCTGGTGAGCAGAGCGCTATCTAAAATAAAAATGAATTTAACACATTCAAATCTACATCAGACAGATCACCAAATTCCTTCTACTCTGCCTCATGGAACAAAGTGGGAGACGAGTTGCTCTTTTTTTAATGCACGTTTAGTGAAGTCCCCCTTGTGAGCCACAGAAATGATTGTACTGTAATGTGCATCCCCATCAAATGAGCAGCCATTGTTTAAACATTGGCTTTCTGTGGAATGATAAACTTCATTAGGCGTATATTGCTGAGTTGTAATTGTTTCATATTTTAATTACTAACATATTTCAGGAATTTATTTCCTCGTGGCAGCCGACAGGAGTCCAGCCTGAAGCGCTGAAAAACTGCGTCGTTTTTGCACAGCAACAGAACAAAGCCAGGAAGGGCAATGTTTACACTCTGGGAGTAAGGTGGAGTTTAAGTAAGGCAAGGCCTCGCATTCTAAGCACCAGTGGAAGTAGGGACACAGTGGGGATGGATTGGGCAGCCTGAAGCGATCATGGCCATGAATCTCTCTGTGCTTATAGAGGAACCACCAGGCCATTAAACCTGATTCAAGCGGCAGGAACAGAGAGATAAATATAGGCACATGTCGATCAGTATCTCTCACTTCACTTAAAATGGTTCTTTCTGCACTGTTAGTGGAAGGGTGTGTATATAACTGGGACATTTTCTTTCTTGTGTTATAGTTGTAATCTGAAAATGTTGCAGTTTGACGAGTTCACATAGTTTTATGAACTTGGCCAAAAATTCCGCGTACAACGGGAAAACAATGGTTTCAAGATATTTGGATTTAATTGTATTTTTTTCAGTATCAGTGTTTCTTACCACTCACATTTTTTTCAGACTCTGGGTTTTATTTAAAGTGACTTCAAGTATTACAGATAATAATTTAAAACCAAGTGAGAAAGAGAAAGGGAGAACATTCCAGGTATGAGCCATACTATCTCTATTCACGCTGCGAGCGGTGAGGGTGTGATGTCTTGACTTTCCAGTGGACAGTAGCTGATGACACATATTGCATTTAGTAGGTGACAGTTCCTTTCCATGCTCCTTACCTCTGCCATTTATATTTCAATTTCACCACATTCAGCACAGTCTTTAGAGGATAACAGGTTATTTCTCCTCCATTTTGAAAGAAGCCAACATGGGTTTTTGTAGTTCTAGTCTAAATAATTGATTTGTAAATCATAGTAAACACGTAAACAATTTCTATCTCTCAAACTCCAAAATATCAGCCTCATCCATCTTTGGGATAGCTCAGCATTTCAGTTTGACAGGATTGCATTATGCTGCACTGTTGAGGATGTATGAAAGTGCTGCTTATTAGTGGTGTAAGAGGACTTAGATGGCGGTCACCGTAGTAAACGGAGCCAATTAAAACCAATCTGCTCATAGCCATGGATGAGGCTATAAGAGGGTCACTCTCTGTCTGAGGGGCCGGAACTGCAGCTGTAGGGTAGATGCAATGAGTCAGATGGGAGATTATCTCACCCGGGAGCGCTGAACCGTCTCCTCTTATTGGGAAAGAAATTATCTTCGCACTCCTCATGGAAAAAAAAACACTTCCTCAACCTTTATCACCTTGATTTGGAGATTCTTTCACAATGCTAGTTATAGACTCGCACCTCCATTATTACTGGCATCATGCTGAATCCAGTGTTGTTATGGATTCTTAATTTTATTGTGCTTTCACATTTTAATTGTCGATGCTTTTCAGCACTGGCCAGCAAAGGCCAGTTTGTTCTATGTACAAGAGGATTAAAAATACGGGTTTGGAATTAACATCAAGTGCAAGACCAGTTTTAAGATCAACTTCTTTACGTGTAATCACAACAGTGTAAAGAGGAAAAACTATGTGTTTACTATAACTGCATCTATATGCTTATTTAGTTTAAATGGTGTTAAAACATAAGACATTAAGGGAGTCAGAAACTATGTGTCTTGAATTGGTATCTGGTATCTGTGCTTTGGTTTATAGTAACTGATTTACCTGGCAGGTAGAAAGTGGAATGGTAAGAAGTAATAACACATGATGTAATCACCAAACTGTTTTACCATTAAAGTGGTTGCATTAAATACACAAGTAGTCTTAGTGCCGTTGAACAGGCAAACACTTCAGAGCACACCAGTTGTACTAGTTTGGAAAGATGAACAGAAAGAAGTAATAAAATGTATTGCTAAACGTTATTAACCTTACATCATGTGTGTAGTGCGATGTGTTATTTATTTTTTTTACATTTTGGAGAGATTTTACAATTTGCATACATATTACCGTTGCTTGTGCTTCTCTCTAAGCAAAAAACAGTCTAATGTGTATATTGTGTTTGGTGCATAGATGCTCACATATAACATTCTCTGGCTCCTGTGTTTTCCAGCTGGGAACCAGTCGCAGGTATTTTGGGTGGCAGGACCTCAAATTGGTTGCATTTAGTGAAGGAGGTACATGTCCATGGCACGCAAGCTCGACCAAGAAGGATGAAACACATAAACAAATGGGCAGATGCAACAGAGAGCAACATGCAGAGAGTAATAAATTACATTCCACCAGATTGTGTAACTATTAAATTTTGGACAGCTAAACTGTCATGACAGCCTAATGTATGTTCTGTATGTGACGTAACTGCATCTTGTGCATGATGTAACTATGTGCACATTTCCAATCCTTATTTCAAAGATGGCAGGACAAATTTTCAGGTTACTAAGTGGCCCTTTTGGCATTTAATGGACTTGAATGTGCAAAAACCTCACTTTGGGTGAAAAGTATGTATGTGCCAAATTTCAAATCTGTGGCTTGAAAAACGAAGGTGTAGATAAAGAGCAAACAAACAAACAGACAGATAGTATGAAGGCCAAGAAGTGGGATGTAAAAAAAAGCAGCCATACATTAATCGTTAAACTGAACAGGAAAAACTACACTGGAAAACAATACGTGAAATACTCAAGTAAATGGAAAAACAATAAGTAATACAGAAAATAATCAGTAGGGATGAATGAACTATAAATTCATATATAAATACGTAAATTTACTTGCAAATCTTTATGCAAATAAAAACGGCACACCACATCCTCCATAAAAAAGCTTGAACTTTATAGAAATATCACGTTCCAAACGTAAAGAAATTAACAGAAATGTGAACAAACAGCTCCGTTCAAAAAACAATTCCTGGTTTATTAAATGCATGTATGAATTCTTCTCCCTACTGCATGTTCTTTTAGTGCATATTTCTTATTGCTACAATAACTTAAAACTGTGTGGAAGGCCGCTCGATACCATCTCGACGAACAAACCGCAAACAGCAGGATAACTTCTGCATCTCAGTCACATGGGGACCTTAGTTGTATGTTTTCTGTTCATGTTCAGACCCGTTATAAAGAAAAATAAAGGGAATTGCATTCCACTTTGTTAGAACTTTCCCGATGTTGGAACATCAGAACTTGCTTTATAACTATTAAAGCTGCCATCTCAATCATATTCAGTAATGCAATGACCAGGCTGCAGTTTTAGCCCTCTGGGTGGATACTGAGCGGCAGCTATTATAAAGCAGCCAAATGCCAGCTAGAAATTATGCAGATGTTTAAATGATTGCAGGCTATTTCCAATTTGCAGTGAATTTGCCTATATTGAAAAAAGCCTGTCACACAGGGTACAATGAGTTTATGTAAACCACCATAAAATCTGTTCTGTGCCTTAGAGAATGCCGACCTACAGGCAACAATGACGGTAATTTATCCATCTCCAGCTGTAAATACCTGCGGACTGTTCCTGCCTCATTTTTAAATCTAATTTTTATGCATTTGCTCAGTATGCATTATAATGCTGTATTAATCAAATAGTCTATATTATGCAAAATTGTGCACATGTGGAAAGCAAAAATATATTTTCCTTCTCTTGTTATACTTACCTTGTCTTTGTTTTATAAATATCTTTGAACCTTAGCAGTAGTTGAAGTTGAAATTAAATGCCCAGAAACATGTGATAAACGTTCCAAATGTGTTAAATATAACCGTAAATGTCCCTGTTGTTTAGTTCATTTGCTTTATACTGAGAATTTGAGTCACCACTTGTTTGCAGTCGTACACCAGTACTGTCACATCCTTACCAGTTTATCTGTTCATCACACGCTTTTGCCCCCTGCAGAAGAGCGCTTATTAAATATTAAAATATAAAAATATAGTAGGTTTTTTATACATATTTTATTTTGTGTTGGCATCTTTTCTACAGGCTGATTATTTGCTTGCTGTTTTGATTTTTGTGTAACAGATTCGTACAGCCAGATTTCTAACAGCACATTTTAATGAAGCTCAAGGGTACAATAACAATGTCTAAGTAAGGATTTAATCACCAGCCCTCTAAACCGCATCTTTACTGGCAACCGCTTCTGAGAAGGCCTCCCTGCTGTTGGGCAAATAGAGACGTTCCCTCTTCAGGTACTGAACTTTCCATTCTGGCTTGAATGCCTGTGACACCAGTATAAACAGGTTTAGCTCATCCGCATACAGGGGAGCTCCCACAACGTCCAAGCTGGAGATTTGATTTGCTGAAGACCCAAGCGTATTGCTAAGGGAACTCGGTGAACTCTTGCCTTCACTTGAAGGGGTGACCTCATCACCACATTGGACTCACAAAGCAGGTCCACATCAGACAGATGCCTCTGAAAACATCTTCCCGTGGGGAGCCAACCTTCAGTAAATGCATGTGCAGTAGGATGAATGTCGAATTGAAATGTCTTATGAAAGCCTTGAAAGTATATTCATTAATTACAGGGTGACATTGCGCTGACTGGATTCATGATCATTGCACATAGCATGTTTTATAATGAAAATGGTTATGATTCATTTCTCTCATGCCAGGAAATCAAACGCCTGGTACGGGGCACCATTCAGGGTTCAAGTGCTATCAGCTGCATTCTGTGTGCTGCTGATTGGCTTTCGTTACTGTGGCAACAGTCTCCGACACTCCGTGAAAAGGCCCTGTCATTTTTTAAATATAAATTCTGTGTGTGCTGCGAAGATTAACTTGAGTCGGGACTCGCTCGCAAAGGGAAGCGTATCTTCTGATAGAGCCACGGTGCCTAAGCTCCCCGTTTGTCTGTGGAGAGCTCTCTCATTGGCCCTTTGAGTCATGTGACCGAGTCAGCAAGCAGGCCATCCCATTGGATGTTGACATAGCACGGTGTTGAGCAGCTTGGTCCAGATTCCAGTTTGCCATTTTTAGACATCATAAAACAGAACTTAGGAGTACTAATTTATCCAGGTGTTGACTAGAAAGTGGAGCAAGAGGGTGCTGATAAAATATTATATGATACGGGTGGAAGGAGCAAAAAGGCACTAATTCCTAGCAGTGCATTCCAGGTAATGAAGTGCAGTGCCTGAAAATGACTCAAATAATCTCAAATGTGAATGTATTCCTTTCAACTCCCTGCGTTGCCTATGTATGCACTAAAAAAGAATTGTGTTTCGCTACGAGACGGAAAAGTTTCTTCATTTCTGTCAACAGACCCAACTGACAGTGTACCAGGATTTCAGTTCTATTCGTCACATTTACTGATCTTAAATGTAAAAGTCACTGAGGATTCTAGGGTCTGGGAACAAATTACATGTTTTACTGTTTTTTTTTTCCCTTTACTGCATCTTTACATGTTGTAATCAATATACTTTTGTCTGTCTTTTTACAGCATCAGTCTGTAAATTCAATAAACACATGACATTTTCCGTTATTAAATTCTGTAAACGTCCTTCAGGTGGGCTTATTGTTATTTCTCAGGCTTTTCTGCTTGCCAGGGAGTGAACGTTGCGTATTGACCATAGTGTGAGGCATCGCAGCCCATGGTGGAATGACTCCACTCCGTAATATGTGACCCAGTGCTACGCTGGTGCCCATGTGGGAATTACATTTCCTACTCAGCCAGCCAGACAAAATAGAAAATCTTAATGCACAAGCCACTGGCTGTATTTGCATTAGAGTGGGTGTAGTCAGACAGGCACCAGTGCCTCCCACACACAGGTTCCAGTCGGGTTTAATATTAAGTCTATTGCCAAACAAATATCAAAACCGATAAAAAGAGATTGGGCATGAGAGAGTGGGTGGAGTTTGCAGTCTGCTTTATCTTTATAATGAAATGTAAAGTTTCTTTCTGTGTAGGAGTATGGCAAGTTGTTATGTTACCATGTGTCATATATGATGAGAGCAACAAAAAGACATTGTGCTGCTTATGTAAATACAAGTGTTTCAGCCACGTATCAGACTGTATTTTGGTAAAACTTATTTAGAAAGGTGCAAGTTTTTAAAAAGGCTATTTAAGAATTTCTGTTTGAAAAGTGGTCTAGCATTTTGTCTGCATTAATCTGTTACTAAAGCACATTATATGCTTTTGTGGAAACTCTTGAAAGAAATTGCTTTCAAGTCAGGTAGCATGAGTCACACTTGAGTTGTTCAGTTCTTAAACCAGCATTTTTAATCATGGTGGAAGTCTGAAGTACTTGTACATCGCCACTTTGCATCTAACTAAATTAAAGCCATTATTATGTAATTTCTGTCATGAGAAATGGGTTTGTTAGGCACTGTCTGTTTCCTATCCTGCTCGGCGGTGTGATACGTTTCCTATACATCCACAAAATGATAAAATGTCAGCATCTCAGATGTGGTCAGTCTGAACATTTGAATATACTGCTCAGTTTACCTACCTGTTCCCCTGCACTGGACATACAAGATAAAAGCATCGCAGCTCTCAGCAAAGTAGTTGCTGTTGTTGTTAGTAGAAGTATTTAACGTATGGCACATAACACAGCTGGCAAGATGGTGGTTATGAACATATGAAAAAAAATGTTTAAACCTGACCAGAGACATCCAGCTATTTAAATGGGTCAGATTGTGAGTCACTTTGGAAAAAAGTCAACCAACCAACAAGCTAATAGAGGTCAAGTCATAGCAACGCGAACCTGGAGATTGAGAGATGCTGTTGGTGAATCACTGCGTTTCAAACGCTGTTAAGCTCTGATTCTTCCCTCTCTGATAGGTAGGAGAAGACAGCACTTGCAAGCAAAATAGTGCAGTAGTTATTTGGGAATTCTGCTTTTCAACCTATGATTGTCTTTCAAAATAAATGGTAAACGGCAGTTGTTTTTCTGCAGGTAATGGTGTGAAGGCATTCCTTGTTGCTTCACTTACGTTGCACTGCATGTTACTTGATGCTGAACAATCTTTTCATAAGAGATGTGACCTTGTGTTCCTTTGGGGACTGGTGAGATCATATAATACATAAAATTGAGTGCAAAGGTGCATCATTTGGTTAAAGGCTGATCCTGTAGCAATATGGATGTCTGAAAGTGCCCTGAGTGGCATGAATGACTGAATGAGGGCAGCAGGGGTGACTCAGCTGGTAGCACCGTGACATTATGGTTCTGAGGTTTGGCTGTTCAGATGCAGCCCTGTCTGTGTCTGTCTTATGTTGTATTTCACTGCAGTTATTCTGCTTTCTTTCCAAGATGCAAAAACATGCTGCCCGTGTAACCTGTTGACGATATACGTGACTGGTGTCCTGGCTCAGTTAAACCCTGCCTTCCCAACATACATCCAGAGATGGGTTTAAAATCCATTGCTGGGGTTGGGGGAATGAGTCATATATGACTGTAGGATCTGACAACATAAAGGGAACTCGACATCAATGTGGCAAATACAGCATTAGAGCTGGTATTGTGGGAACTTGATTCATGAGTAAGTGGTGGCATGTCTCAAAAACAGTACTCTGTAATATGTACAGTTTAGCCTAAAACAGTAATTTTCCGTTAATTTCAATTAAAAAATTTCAGTTCAGGAAGCATTAATAAATAAAAAAAAATTCAGAACTGAGAAGCAACTAGCTTTTGAATCCATTGCTGAGATGGGCATTTTAAATCTGCTTGAAGAGAGTAGGGGCTTAAATGTTGGAAGTGCAGAAGGGTAATATCTTGCTGCTAGATAAATAAGATCAACAAACAAAGAGGATAAAGTTTTTTTTTTAAAAAAAAAAAAGGTTTTAGAGAAGTGCTGCACTGTCCTGAAACCTGTTCACTTTGTAGTGAAGTCCTTCACTCACTTTACCTGCATGGTGCCATTCCTCAAAACATCAGTCATGGCCCACTGTTGCTCCAGTGTTGTTTATAGAACTTAGATTTTGTGTCACACATAGCATACTGTGATTATGATTGCAAGTATTGTAACACATAAAATGCTGAATATATGAATCCCCTATTTACAAGCTTAACACATTTCTGGCAATTGGCTCCTAAGGTGAATTCTTGTAAACCGGAGACGTGATTACCATTCATTTCAATTTGAATTTTTTAAGCATCCACAAAGTCATACCCATGTTTGCTCAAGTATCACCAAAACCCATAAAATGGAGGTAAAGAGCATTTGTACTGAAGAACAGACATGTTCTTTCATTAATTATATACAGCAATGTAATAAAAATAATAATAAAAATAATAATGCGGTCAGTAAATTGAGATCACAGGATCACCCACGAGAATCATCGAGCAAAACTTGAAACAAAGGTGTACAGATAGTAATTATGGACGAGAAAGAAAGTGTGACATCACCACCAGCAAACTAGCTGTGACTGTTGTGTCCTTGTACATTATTCAAAATAAATGAATTAAAAAGGGCTCAGATGGTCAGGGTGTGTGTGTGTGTGTGTGTGTGTGTGTGTGTGTGTGTGTGTGTGGAGTAATAATAATTCCCCTCAACTCTTGTTTCTCATAAACAGGAAAATTCAGCCTCATACCTCATATTTCATCGTAACTCGGTAAATGATATGAAATAATTTCACTTACACGATATACACAGAAACTTATATCTCATGGATACCTGTATGAAGTGCATGTAATGTGTATAGGATGTATGTAACATCCAGGTAATAACAAATACGTAGTAGGTTGGATATAGAATATGGGCTTGCGCAATGTAAACAGTTCATTTATTAATTGGATCAGTGAGGAGTATGTGCCTTCATTATCCAAAAAAAACCTCAGTGATCTGAAATTCCATCCAGCTGTTTGGAAAGGAACACCTGTGTAAAAGTCAGTCGCAGCACCAATGAGCCCAAATATGCAAACAGTCGCCAGATGGGATCTGAGTGCAAGGATTTTATTTTATTTCCTAATTATCAGGCAGATTGAAGCACCATGGGCTCCCAGCAGAATTATAATGAACAACTTTATCATAACGGCTCGGCCTCACGGATTTCCGCCTCAACGCTGTGACTGAATAAAATGTGAAGGAACACCTTTTCGCTTGTGGCAAATTTAGGTGAAACACTGTGTCTAATGGGGGGAGTGAAATGCTTGCTACGGGCTGCTCCCGAAGGTATTTCTGTAAGCCACACTCACCTCAGGGTGCTGGAAGAGAAGCCCTAATGGAAAGGCAGTTGCGTTGTTTGAGGAATTGCTGACCCTTTTGAGTCCTACAGAGACTGAAAATTATTTAAAATGTAATTTTAGGAATACTATCGAAATCAGGCTTACAGTGATACCTCCTGATTGTTTGTGGGAATTGACTGCTTGGCTGTGTGTGTGTGTGTGTGTGTGTGTGTGTGTGTGTGTGTGTGTGTGTGTGTGTGTGTGTGTGTGTGTGTGTGTGTAATTTCTCCATGCTGAAGGAGAACTTGCGCTGCAGGTGAATTGTCCATGGATAATAAAGGCATGAATCATATCTGAATTGATTCCACCTTGAATTCTGTGTTAATGAGTTATGATTTCTAGAAATTAACCCTTCATCAGACCCGTTTTTCATTCGGTAATATGCTTAATTCCAGCTTGTCACGAGTGATGTGCAGTGCGGCCTGTATGATGCATTGCATAAAGAATGCATAGCAGTGCTGAAGGTCATGTCTTACAGAAAACATTAATTCCGCCACTTTTCTACTATTTGTTAGTCAATGTGGACCTTTTAGGCATCAGAAATTACTGCTATGGGATTTTTTTCATGTATGTCCTCTGTGTTCATTTTCCAGTCAGGGGTGTAACAACATGGGCATATTTTTTCTGTTATCAAGGAAATTCTCCACTTATTAGGCAGAAGTCCTGCTGTGTTCTTACATTTGGACTTTGAAGGCATTGAAATATGTTATGCATATAACCTTTGCCATCTGAAAAAAGAAAGATGGTTGTACAAATTTACAACACACTAATTATGAAGCACAATTATTACAATAATAAAGGGTTTTCGAATTATTAAGATGGATAAAACACTCCACATCTGTTTGCTGTGTCTGAAACATTCTGATTGCACAGAAATGGCGTTGAATATAAATGAGACAAACTAACTGGACAAACTAAGGCAAGTAAACAAAAGCAGTTCACACACCAACCATTCACAGCTTTAATTTTATACCCCGATCTTAAATAGATCAGCGTATGACCTGCAGTCCACAGTTTCGATCTGAGAATGCTTATATTAAATGTTTATAGCTGTTTATATATGTTTATATTGCCATTAAATCCTTAGTAGTGATGCTTTGAGTCTGTCGCATATTTTCACTATTCCCTCCTGTACAGTATTTTCCAGTTCTTTTGGATGGATATTTACATTACAATTATTAAAAATTTGACAGCATTAACTTGCATGATAAATATAATTGCATTCCATTTTAATTTATAAACGTTCATTGCACGTATTAGTTCCATGCAAGTCAAGTCCCATACAAAGACAGTAAAGTTTGTGGAGGCCACCATCAGGGCTCCTGACCGCACACCTGCCACAGCCTGACGTTACGATCGAAGGGTAGAGATTGTTGACTACGTGTGTGAGTCACAGTGGACTGGACAGTTTCAAATTTACCTGAGCCAGTTTTCATTATAAAACTCCTGCACTTCAAACCAAATATGGGTTATATTAGTATTCCAGATGGACACGAGCTAAAATGCGTTTTTCTAGGTCTGAAAGCAAAATGATTAGTCAGCATCCATTTTAGACGGGGCAGTTGTGCAAAAGCTGCCCAGCAGCTAAACAAATTCGCAGTTGCCAGCTGAACCACATTTTGTTGTCTCTCCCATATGGAACCTGGAGAGCGTTGTCATAGAAACAATATTGTTCTGAACACTTTATTGTTTAATATATCTTATTTGATAAAAGAGAAACCAATACAGTGCAATCTATTTTTATGGCCATGTTATCTCACTTTTGCTGTCAGCATGTGATGTTCAGTAGAGCACCTGTCGAATGCCTTTTACTGGGTAGGTTTTGTTGAGAGCGCTGTCTCCGTTGCCCTTGTTCAGGGACCAGGCGGGTGTGTTGGGTTAATCCCGTCGTGAAATGCTGGCAAGCCAGTAAAAGCGCAGTGATCCTCTTTCACCACCCTGCCTTTGTTTCCTACTTTGTCTGCTGCTCAGACAGGTTCTCAGTTAAGTATCACTTTATGTATTGTATGTTAAAATGTATTTTAAGGCAATTCTTCTTTCATCGTTGTGATATATTTATTGTCAATAATCATAGCAGTATTGCATAATGGGACCTCTCAGCAATTTATATGGTAAAATTTCAAACCTCTTTTAGATTAAACACTTGAAAGATGTGCTCATCTCTACGATGCGTGATTTTAAAACATGTAAAGATTTACTGGGTATTGTAGTACTTTGAAGTTCCATTTGAACATAACCAGAGCTATAGAAGCCAAAATATATATATTTCTTTAACTAGATATCATCATAACTTGAAGTTGAAAACCATAAGCGTGTAAAGTATTTTTTAACTTATATTGAGACATTTCCACATGAGGGGGGAAATCGAGTTGTAAAATACCAAATTATCTTTCATAATTTGAAAGACATGCGGCAGGAAAATGCCTCTTATCCAGATATTGCGAAACTGAAATATTATGTTGTTTAGCTGTTTCCTTACAATTAACAGCTTCCAATTTGTACATGAACATATTGTACAGAAACGGTTCACATCTTATTCTTTTGTCAAGAATACTAAAACTGAACCTCTCCAGTAACACAGCTCGATACTGATGTGTTTATCAGTCATGTGATGCCATATATAAAATGATGCTTTGCTCAACTGACTTTTTATCACATGATGAAAATGTCATTGATGGCTGCCTGTTGTAAAGTTCACAGATGAATGTCGCACTTTGAAGTAACAGACAAAAAACTCGATTAGGTTATATGTTCGAAGGCTTGCAATATGAATGCAAGCTTGTAACAGAGATGAAAATTGAACTTCCCAGGCTCGGAAATAACGATAGCAGCTACTGACCACACACGTTTAGTATGACTTCTCCCACCTTGCTAACCCTTCACAAACGCACCAATGCACATATTAGCTCTTCCTCTTCCAGCACAACCTTTAATGTGTGTATAGAATTGGTGTAATTGCAGTGCTGCAGATAAAAAAAAAATTAGAAAATATAAAAGAAAATGGTGAAATACATTTGTTAGGCATGGCTAATTGTTGAGCAGTCCTTCACAGTTGGGAAATGAATGAATGAAAATCGTGCAAGGAACAGTGCAATGAGGGTTATTGGGCTCAACTTTGTAAAACTGTTTAACTTTTATAAGATAGCAGATACTGTAACAGTTAAGGAGTTTTATCAGACATCTACCAGGTCCGGGTTCTACATAGCACGCTTTCGTTGAACCCATCGGTATAGGTCTGCAATAAATTAATTTAACTGAAAAGTCTAAAAATACTCCGTTCTCAAATTCTGACCAATGATTTGGGAGACTGTCTTCTGTCAGCTGTGTGAACAGTGTCGAGAAATGTGCAGCAACACTGTTGACAGTTCTTGGCATTGTCCTAACCACACAGACAGCAAAGGGGGCTTAAGTTAGCTATTCTGGGCCTCTGGTTGTTTGCAGAAGTACTTGCTAGTGGCACTGAGAGGTGTATTGCCCTCTGTTTTGCAAACCCTTCCCCCCTCCGAAATACTCGGCTATATGTGACCTGCAGTCGGCCAGGCAGCTGCTGCGTCCAAGGAATGTTCGCCTGTTTACTAGCATCTGCGTATGCGTGGGGGGTTACTGAGGACAGCCAAATCGGAAACCAAACTGGAAGCAGCCGAGCTGAGGGTGTGAAACTAGGACAAGGCAATCATGAATAAAAGAAAGGGGTTAAAAGGCATCTAAGCTCTGTAAGTCAATATGAAGCACTCACTGGGCAAATGAATAATGCCAGCGACAGCAGTGACAAATCGGGCACTGGGCAAATAACTGAGCCTGAGTTTGAATCTTTCCTAATCAAAATCCTGACCCATCAGTGACGTAATACTGTCTTGACTGCAACATCTGCTTGTCTCCATCAGTTGCACCCTGCACTAGATATTTTTTCCATCCATTTGTGGTAAATGTTAAGCTAGAACAGAAATGAAGCAGCCGTTCGTTTCCTGAGTAGATGACAGCTCCTTATCAACACTACTGGAGAATGAGACACGTTTTGTCCACTCCTCACCAAGAATGATGGTTTTGGCCCTGTCTGGTTCAGTTCCTTTGTGGAAACATTTACATTATGAAGCCACCATTAGGAACTTATCAGGTTTGGGCATACTTCAAAAAGCTACATATTTGGGCTTTCTTTTACCATAGTCTAAGCGCAGTGACATAAAGCGTTGAGTTATGTTTCACTCATATTCTCTTAAACAAGAGACGTATGTTTGCCGGGAGATTTCTTGCATTTAACTTCTAGAATAAAGTTATTTGAAATACAGGCGTCACACTTTCCCTCTTACAATTCTTTATCAAAAAATATTGCAGCCAGGAGCTGTTTATTGTAGTGAAACATGCAAGTCTCCAGAGCATCTTAAAATCATATAAGCAGCGCTAAGTGCCTTGGTTCAGCTCTGCAGAAAATCATTTGTGTTTTGTATGCAGTCTGTGTTTCTGAGGGGTAAGGTCTTAGCACAGATGCCTGGCTGTAGAGAAACACAGTGTGCTGTTTCTGAAACATCTCAACCAATTAGCCCAGGAGGAGAGAGTGTAAGAATCCCTGAGAAAACCTTTATGCTTGGAAATATGGATCATATGAACCCTTCGCAGGGACCACGAGCGGTTCAGGAAGCCTCCTTTTCCATCTCCATGGTGACCCCTTGGACGATGACCACTGTTGTCCAATTAGAGCTCAGTTTGATAAGCCGTGCTTTCTGATTGGGTAATTGGCAGCAAATAGCTTCCCTAGGCTAGGATCCTATACATGGAGCCGTCTATTTATTGTCAGTGTGAATTTATCCTCACTTCACAGAAATCTGGCCGAATGCATATATTTGCTCCATACTTAAGACATGTTCTGTGCAAGTTCTGCGCCTTTAGAAAAATTCTCTTTCTGGCCCCAAAGACTCCCATTATTCTTCCTCACGATATTGTCTTTGGTTTCCCACGCTGTCATATTCTGTACAGCAACAGCACAAAGACTGAAATAGAAATATTACTGAACCATATCCTCCGTAGCTTGTAAGGCAAGTAATAGTGTGATTTACAGATTAAAATTTAAGGCTAGTGTTTTAAGTTCTAAGTGAAAGGAACAGTGGTGTCCATCAGACAGGACATTGAGTTGGGTGGTATTTATTTGCTTGTGTCTTTCTCATTGTGATAATGTTGCAGGTATTTGAGGCACACCCCACCCCTATCCATTATTGTTAACCGCTTAATCCTGAGGAGGGTCGCAGCAGTTGGGAGCCCATGCCGGGCGCTAGGTTGTGAAACAACCCCCTGGATCGTACAGTCGAGGCACACCAGAGGGCATAAAATTGCTTTCTTTTCTCCTTAATATGGAATAATTTGTCATATTTAGTTGTTCTGTGCACTTTTCAATGGGAGCACCTGTGGCGGAGAACAGAGCAGGCTGTGGTGTGGCTTTCCGCAGGGAACCTCGGAATGTAAAGTGTAAGACCCAGGACTAATGGGAAGTTCCAGGTAGCGTGCGGCTGAGGGTGTGAAGAAAGGGAAGGTGCTCGCTGGGTATGTCATGACCTACTTTCCATTAAACACTTTAAAAATACAAATGCACCACTTAAAATATGAAAGTCAGTGCCCTGCTTTCTTGTGTTCTGTATTATTTCCTTGCAGTTACATCTTTGGTGCTTTACACGACAAGAACAGCCTCTGTTAGTGGGTTCATTTATTTACGATTCATACTTTATTGTACACACTTGTCATCTCCCCCTTGGCAGTAATTGCCAAATTCTCACAATTTTAATGCCAACTAATGTCAAACAAGACACGATTCTACCAGCGCTGCCCCATTTCAGTCTCAGTAATGGCACATTTTCTTTGCCTTTTTTTATTTCATTTTATTAAAATTTAACATGAAAGTGGGGAGTGAAATTGGCTATTTGCCTCCCTGACATTGCTACTGGGTGGATTGTAGGCATGGCTAATTTGCCGAATTAAAATTCTGCTCATTCCAAAACTCCTGCATCTTTAAAATCTTAGCCTGTATATTTCAAAATTATTATTAGCGGCTGAGTTTGTGGAAAAGATCATTATTTAATAAAATTAATGAAGACTGAGAGTGACTCATTTTTAAAATGACACAGTCAGTGCAACTTTACCACAACTGTCTGAGATGTTTGCATGGCACCGGTAGTGCGCCTTGTTTCTGTATTTGCTTTTCATTCTGTGTGCTGCAGGTAATTAGTGTTGTAATGTGCTGTTAGTGATTCCCTTGGCAGCGCACTCCATACACCACTGCTGACACCAGTCAGCACAATTGCTGTACAAGTAACTCTTCTGGGGTCTCATCACTGGCGAACAGCAGCAGCACAACACAAGTCAGGACCTCTTGTTGAATTAGACTGATAAAACCCCAGCTGGTTTCTTCTGTTAATTTTTTTTTTTTATTTGCTTTTCTTCTCATTCTCAATTGCACGGGTTTTTTTTTTTTAAAGTTTAATTATTGCAGTATTGAATTTTTTTGTTTGTCATTGTTGACAGACGCTCGTGCAAACTGAGCAACGACTAATTATGTTTTGCACAGATAATGGATGTGATTAGCTTTTTTTTTTTTGTCTCGTCTCTTCTCCTGCACTTTGGCTTGACGTCTTTGTCTTTGGGACTAGCATTATTATTGTTATTACCTCAGAGTGTCCCCAGAAAAATGCTGAAATAAGTGGGGTGTGATTAATACCCCAGGCGTCTGTCTGAAGTCAGCATGCGGCGGCTCTGGCGGCGCTGATTGCTGGAATAATGGCCATAAACAACACTCTGAAAGCTTTATGTCTCCTGTCACGGTGCAGATTTATTCAAAGGTGTGAGCAGATGTGTGTGAGGGCCACTGTGGTGGTCGTGCGGGAGTTGGCAGCATAGGAGCTGTGAAGAGAGTGATGAGGATCTGTCCTAAAATGATCTCAGGTTAAGATTTTCCTCGCTGCCTTGCCTACTTCCCTTACCTGAAATTTACGCATGTCACTCTGTAAAAGACCTTTCCTGACCTGATTACCACCCAAAGGTGCTCTGAAGGATTAAGCTAAGCAGGTGAATACAGGCTCCGTGCTCCTCGTTCCCATGCCCCTCACTTATGTGTGTTTCACGCTGGCTTCTGGGCCACCGCACAGAAAGAGAGCACAGGCTGCTGGAAAACAGTGCCCCACTTCAGGGAGGGGAAGATCTAGGGCAGTTCACTGCTGTTAGGGGAGAACAAGGGGGGTGGGAGGAACGCGTAGGCAGCAGAGAGCACGAGGGAAGAGGAGTGGAGGAATCCCGATTTCCCCACGACACCCCACAAGCGGCAGAGGAGCTGGGCAAACAAGGAGCACAACGTGGAGCCGTGAGAAGCCGCTTTTCACATTCCGCGTCCTCTCGCCTCTCGTCGACACATCTCACAGACCCTCTGCACCCAAAGGCTTCTTGGGAATTCGGACAATGCTTGGTGAGCACTCTCCTTCTGATCAGTCTCTATAGCAGCATGTGTGAGCGGGTGTGTGCACGCGTGTGTGAGCGAAATAGATGGGATCCAATGCTATGGAAAGCTATTGTATTCTCTTGTTTGCCACAAGGCTGTGGGAGGCTACTGTGTAATTGCCTTATTTGAAATGCCTTTTTCAAGCCAGGGCTACTTTGAGAAATGTAAGACAATAGCCCATTCAAGTCACAGCAGATAAGATGTCTTTTAAGAAGAGAAAGGTAATTACACCGTCTACCTCCATGCACACTACTGAGTTGTCAGCCTGCGGTGGGGCGGGGGGTGTAACTGAAATCATCTGACTCCTAATTTCTGGGGTCATCTGCAAATGTTACAGGATTTTTTTTCCCTCCGTGCACCATTCAACGTGTAAGAGGTCGCACAATTAAGAGCTAAAAGGGACTCGCTGTCTTTCATACTCAAGGCAAAAGTAATGCTCATCCTAATTTTGTTTTCAAGTAACTGTGGGCCCACATTCACTTCCTCCTCGCTTTTTGACATGCAAATTCTTTGGAGAGCTCTCGTTTGCTTTGATGCTGTTGTTTTCCCTCATAGACTGGTGTACTATTTTAATCCACAAACTTGTGGTGAAACTGGGGGGGAAAAAATTACTAACCAGCCATCCATGACCACTCTGTTTGTTTATACACGCTCTATTTGTTTGAATTCAGGCAAGATGGAATTGGTCTTATGATTCCAGTTATTGATGTTTATATAGCTCCAAGCTGTGCATATATATCCATATGAGAATGTGTATAAAGGCAGAACATATGGATCTGCTTTGGGTTTTGCAAGCTATATAAGGTGTTGAGCGTTGCTAAACCAGGTCTATAGATTTTATAGGGAAGACAGCCATAACTTTGCACTGACTGGTCATTGTAAGGCACTGACCCATTGCTGTTGAGGTCAGCTATCAACTTGTGAGGGGGGAAAAAAGATCATTTTGGACCCAGATCAGTGCCAGCAGTGGATGAGGAGAGACCCTGTTCCAAGAAACAGAACCCATATTTGGACGCGCTCATATATGATCTTGTGGGGAAGTAGAGGGCTCGTGCATTCGAGGTTTACAGCCACATAATATGCCAGATAACACTTAAGTACAAAGTACAGGCTTGAAGGACAGCATAATATGTCAGGGATTTAAAAAACTATATACGAATATCTGCTGTGTGTATGTTTGTGTTTATATGCCTTGGAAATATTGATTTGCGCAAAAAATGTATAGATAAAACTGCTGATTATGTCACAGGATACTTTCCAGCAATTCTGCAGAACGTGGCATGATAATGAAGTATATTTATGAAACGTTTCTCTCACATCAGGAGAAAGGACTTAAACCTGAGCTCCTCATTTCTTATTGTGCAATGGTGTAAAGAAAATGTGGCTGTATAATCACTGGTCCTGTACAACACAAATGTCACAATGGCCCTGGGGCTGAACCATCTCATCTTTACAGAATTACTTCCATAACACTGTGCCTTAAGAAAAAATGGGTAGAAATAAGAATACAGACAGATGGATCGATAGTTTCTTCCATCAGGGTATCATCTGCTTTTCTGTTATGTCGAGGTAAAATGTGGGTCAGTTTCAATTTTCCCTACACTTGTTGTTCGGTCCTCAGAGTCCTGCTGACCTACTGGAGAACACTTGCTTGGTGAGATGTCACCATGACTGTGCTCATTAATTTTAGAAGATGATGATGGTCCTATTTGTTCAATGGGGGGAAAAAAATAATATTGTATGTAATGTTTGACAAAGTAAAAACAGCTGTCCCAGCATGTTTCTGAACTATTCTAGTAGCTTCTGAACTGCCAGCATGGATATTGCTTCTTGGTTAATTTGATATGGCTGGTTTTGTCTTTCATGGGTTAGTTTTTGCTGGGTGACCTTGAAGTGAGATTCTTAGTTTTCTCTGAAATGACTGGATAATCATAAAGGTCACATTGACATGTATAAAAGCATGGAAAAGGGAGGCAGAAACATGGTTACAAATAAGTCAGTAAATAAGTAAAGAAAAAGGCAAGTAAACAAATAAAGAGCCAAAGCTCAATTCAAGACCTCAAGTTCACACCAATAAAATGATATAATTGACACACATGGGACAAAAACACCACAAAATTCCGTTACTCTTGTCTTATCCTTTCAAAAGTGGAAAAGTGTCTGGCACGCAGAAGTGAGACAAATTTTGGCACAACCAAAAATGGTTCTTCCACTTAGTTGGGCCAACAGGCATAAAACTTTGATCAAATGAACGAATGGATAACAATGAAATTGTTGAATCACGTGAGAAGCCAGCTAAGCAGCATGATGATAATTGTAACAATAACAACACTACTGCTGCTGCTGCTACTACTACTACTACTACTACTACTAATAATAATAATAATAGTAATAATAGCAAACAAAACGAGTAGCATAATGTCACTGTTTGGGTGTAGGTTCGTATCCAGCTCAGTCTGTGAGGAGTTGACGTGTACTCCCTGGGTCTGTGTGGGTTTCTTTCAGTTTCCTCCCAAAATCTAAAAACATGCATTTCTTTGGTCACTATGCATTGACTGTAGTATGTGACTGTCAGTGACATCATCCTGCGATGGACTGGCATCCTATTCAAGCTGTACCCCTCCTTGCCTTGAGCCCACCCAGTGATTCCAGGATAGGATCTGGACCTCAGCGACTTTGACCAGGAAAGGGCTTGATGAAAATAATGAAAATGGATAGATAGGTTGATTAAAAAACTGATAATGTGCGACATACTGAATATTCTGCTCCAGGAAAATTGAAAAAAATCGCTTTGTATTGGACAGGCAAGTTATCCTTTGTTCAGTACAGTTCAATATAACTTACAGTATAGACAGAATACTTTGCAGGTTCAATAATATAAGCAATAAAGAGAGGAAGGACAATGAACTGCAAAAGTCGAATCCCCCATGTCTGTGTTAGCTTGGTGGCTGTGTGATACCAGTCCGTGGAGCTCTGCAGCCTAGAGTGCTTGTTCACCACGATAATACATTTTATTGTTCCAAATGGATGCAACACCATTTAATCTAAGATCATCTGGAGTCAGTGTAATATGAAAGGAAATGACAGAATCCTACAATTTAGCTTAAAATATGGGATGTAGAGTTACTGTCTCTGATAACAGTATGTTCACTATTGGTTTCAAATCAGTTTTTTAAATATTTGTTTTACTTGTTTGTTATTAGGTCTTACTCAACATTGTAAATTCAGTTTCACCATAATTATATCTGCTGGGAAAGGAAGTGAAGAACATAAAAATTCTCAAAGGATGGAGAACCAAGAGATGCAGAGACAAGTTAATTCAACTGCCTTTAACTTTGCTATATTTAATATCTGTCGTTTCTAAACAAGTTGGTTTTTATGGTTTGGTAACACCGATAAAGTATTGTTCTTGGGTCATAGCAGTGCTTCACCAACATGGCACTACTGAAAGAGACAGAGGTTGAACGTACACTACAGGACACTGTAGTGAGGACATGTCATGGAGCCATGATGGGCCTCTTGTCCCAGTCACAGTGAGATGCTGCTGAATTTTTTGAGACACTAAACTAAGATATAAGTAAATATATCACAAACAAGACTGCACCTGACTGTCAGCACTTCTCACATTTCCAAGTGCAGGAGTACTTTTTGCTGGTGCTTGTGTGTAGTGAAAATGGGTACACTATTTTTGCCGTACCATGCTATGGACAAAAATGCACTTAGAAGAGACGGTTTAGGCATCAACTGACAAGTGACTCAGAAAATATGTGTACATTTTTTTTTAAACTGGTTTGAAGGGATATTTCAAGGGTACAGTAGCAGCACCAAAATTTTGGAATTAAACTATTTAGCGTTTGCGTTCAATTATGATTCATCCGGCTTGGTTCATACTAATTTTTTTTTTTTTTTGGAGGACAAAATGGTATGTTTAATTGAGCACTGGGATAAAGATTTCAGCAGTTACTTAATGCTTACAGTCACAACTGAAAAGTTGGTTGAGAGGAATATTTCTGAATATTTCTCTCCATCAGTCTCTCCTCTCCTCATTTCCCATTCTGTCATTGTCAGATGCGTTGTTGGTATACTTGATTTCCCAGGTGGTGCTTGTCGTGAACCGTGAAATTGGCTGTCAGAAATCTCCAGTTTTTACACACATGATACTTAAGTAAACTCCTCAATGGAGAAGTAAACATTGATTGGTTCTTAATTAGTTATTTTCATCATCTCATAAATCCAATTTCTACAGTTCGAAACAGTAAATGAAACCTATTTACGGTGTCTGTCAGCTCAGATATTATTAGCAAGTTGCCTAGTTGATACTTGTAAAGCAGCTTATCATTTACCTATATTGATAGTTGCTTTACATGAGCATTTCAGGTGAACAGGTCCCCTCCAATACCGTAGTAACCTCCATATTACACAGCCATGTTCTTAACCACAATGTTAAGTCTATGCTTATTCCATATTAAGCATTTCAGTTAATATAAAACTAAGCTGAATTTTCCCAAACACCTCAGCTATGCTGTTACCTTCAGCAGTTTTACAGCCGGTGCATTTGTTTGAACTACCATTTATTTTCTTATGTTAAATGTATGATAGGATTTGACAGAAATGCCTTAGCAACTGTTGTGGCTCAAGGCCACTAAGTCTGTCAGTTGCAGAAAAAAAACTAGGTAGCACTCCAAACTCAGAAAGTATTCTCTTTACAAATATGGGCTCTTCCCTTTTGTAATGTTGTACTCACTTTTGTAAAACGACTTTTTTAGGCAACCTCAGCACAGAATTACGACACTGAAGTCGCCTGCTTTGGAATGACCGGTGTATGTGAATCTAAACTACATGTAACTAAGACTTTGTAAATGAATCAAAGGATTAAGCGAGTTGCACTGAATCTGTCTGTTATGCAGTTTGTCTTATGTAGCCTTCCTTTATCATCAGTAGCCTCTTAAGCTCATTTAGCCCGGATGTGTCACCCTCACGCTAACTCATCACATAAACATGTTGATGTTCGCACGCTCGTTGTCCGTTTTACTACCAGTACCTTTCCATTCATAAAACTGTGTCACTCCACCCATACCTATATGTCTATTTAAGGTGACCCCTTTCTTTGTACGGGGAGATCGCAGCGTTCGCTCTCCCGACATGTCGTACGCACTGATGCCAAACTGAAAGTCGAACAAAGTAAATGTCTGTTTTGCTCCGTCTAAATTTTCTTCGACAGTTTGTTACACAAGGAAGCGAAATGTCGTTTATATGAGGACTTCATCTTGACATTGCGGTTACTTTTTAACCACTGGGCCATAAATACTGAGTCCATAGCTGTTTGTCTATGATAAAATTGCTTCATACACAGCAAGGTAAATATACAGTACTTTAATAATAAACCATGTCAGTCTACATACAAGGCTCTTTACTAAAAAAAAAAAAGGTTTCTTCTACTGTATAAAACTTAGTTTCTGCCATAAACTATGTTTGTATTACACCTCCTCCTTATTGGTGCTTAGCAGATTCCAGTGTTGGCTCTGGTGACTTCCACATATGTTGTGATATCTATAGCGTAGCAGCAGTATAAACACGCCTAGATGGAATCCGCATTCGTGCCACCTGTGAACCTCCCGACAGATTCAGATTCGACAAGAGATGAGACTGCGGTTTTGAAGTGAGACTGAATATTAACATCTCAGCGCAGCACAGAACAGACATGGAAATAATATTTATTGGGGAAAAAGCAGAGGACCAATCCTACGGGGGTTCAGTGATCTCAGACAGACGAACTTGTATCTTATTTTAGTCTCAAACATATGGTTCAGTTTTTGTCGATTATTCATGTAACCGTGATTATTTGTTCATCCACATTAAATATGTAAAGATGATGCATGTCAAACAGTTTATTAGAATTTTAAGTTACGATCAGATGAAACTGCTGTGGTGTGCACCCATGTGCAAACCCATCGCACCCTTTGCACAGAAGCAGAAGCTCCTCTGTGACCATAAACTCACATGACCTAGCAAGTAAGAATTTGTGGATTTGCCCAGTGGGTCTACTTTTCTAAGAGTAATTTTAATGCATTCCTAGCTGGCTCAACAGGAAACTTAAAAAGAAAAAAAACTTTTTTAAACACTATGAATAGGCACCATGGATTTTCTTAAGATTCAAGATGTCATCTTTTGCTCTCTTTTTCTGCAGGGGTCTTACGCTAGCCAAATGTTTCATTTTTTTTCCCACATACACAAGCTTTCTTGTTGTGCCCCGACCCCCCTGACCCCTTGTCCCCATCGGAACGAATGGGTCTCGAGGGAGCTGAGCTTCCTGTGGCCTGAGGGAGTGTGGGAAAGCAAATGTAGGCGGGACAGTACAGGGGAGATGAGGACAACCAAGTGGACCAATGAAATGTCACCGTGGAATAATGGGAAGGCACCAAAGCAGGGAAACCACAGCAGTGCTGACAATTAAGAAATTTGTTTTGTCTCCCAAATATGCTGAAGACACAATTATCGTCTAGACTATAACTTTTGGCAGATAAATTGGATGTCACTGCACAAAATGTCACCAGCAGCCTGTTATTTAGGTCATATTAATTTCTGCTGTTTGCACAACTCAGCATACACTTTTGACACAGGCAAACGAAACGAAGTGGGTGGGAATCTCGCCACAGCTTTTTGGTTTTGCCCTCAGGGTGGCGTTGTGTGGCGCATCGCAAATTGCCAAGCCAGACAATAACTTTAACATCAGGCTGTCCTGTTTTGTGTACTGTGGGTGAAAGTTTAGACAGGTTTTACTTAGAAAAATTCTTCTCCATTTTTGTCTCGAACCATTTATTTTGTCTACATCAGTTTTTGGCATAGAAATTGCCTTTGACAGCTACGCTCCTTAAAAAGCACAGAGTCGAGGCCTGTTGGACTGCATAGAACTGACCAGACCTATGATTAATAAGACATTCGGAATCACATGCCAAAAAAACCATTGAGTTGAGGGTTTTTCAGGGTATATCTATCAAGTATCATCTTCTGCCATGGCTGGGCCTGAATTGTAGTCTACATCAAGTTAAATGTTCAACCTTCACCCTCATGTAGAGATAATTTTTGTTTTGCTTTGTCGCGACTGAATGATCGGTTGTAGTTGATACAGTTATTACACATACAGTATGTGTGGTATAAGAAGAGCTGTGGTAAGTGCCAAGTTGTTGAAAAAAGGTTCAACCTTCTAAGTTCTGAGTCTCCCTGACAGTCAGGTTGTGCAGCACTCACTACTACTTTGTTGTTGAAGAGAGAGTTTTTCCATATATATTATCTCCGAAGATGGCTTCCATATTTTTTAGAATTTTCCATTTTGAATGCCAACTATAGCTTTTTATAAACTAGGGGTTGAGAATTAAGTAGTGAGATGTCCTCACTCTTAAAAAAAGCCTCTCAGGTGGTGTCATGAGTGAGTCATTTAGCAACCAGGATGTGTGTGTCATTAACAATATCTGTCCCCCGACTCCAGCCATTAGTGCAAGAACACAGACGTACCTTGTGATTTAGGTAATTGGTCTTCAAAGCTAATTCTTGCGTGGTAGTTGGCTATAATTGTTTTACCAACTCAACAAAACGATTTTTGCAAACTGTGAACCCTAATAACCATGATACGCAGACAATTGCAAGTCGTTTTTATGTAATAGGTGTTCGTGACAGTGTTTCATCCTTTTAAAAACAACTCTCGACATAAACGTTATCCTACCTGGTTTGAGTTTCACTTGCATAATGTGACAGCTGGTTTTTCTTTCTCTTCAGGGTCTCACACCAGTGTGCAACCCAGGATGGCAGGGCCTCAAACATGTTTCTTTGTTTTCATTTATATTTTTTGAACATATTATATATTAATTTATTAATTTCAAATTCAGTGTCTATTCTCAATTGCACACAACAGCCTTGTATCTGGCAGAAGGCATTTAAGCCACGTCTCAGCCTACTCTAGTCTTTTTTTTCATGCTGTGGATCGACTTTTGCTTCGAAGGAGTGTCACTTCCAGCAACCAGTTAGTTAACACACAGCCGCCTGACACATTTGAGGTGCAGGCAACTGTAGAGTTGGACTAAACCAATTTCTCTCCTTTCCTGATGTAACAAAGCCATTTTAGACAGCAGCCAGAGCTTCCCTGTCTCTAAAGGGAAATAACAGTCCTGTTTCAAATACTAATACTAACATTTAAGATTTTCATTGGCGGTAACCCATTCACATGAACTAGTTTATGGAGGTCACTGTGGAAGGGAACATGCAATTCTTTGCAAAACTATACTAGGAAAAGGAGACATAAGGTCTATGTCTGTTAGTAGTTGGCTGGGTCGAGGCTGGAAGTTGTTCTATGATCAAACTGCACTAGTGGCATCTAGCCAGTGATCAGTCAGTCCCTACCGGCAGGGGTGCTGAAACGTTGGAGTGCGAAATTTTGCCACTTGAATCAAAAAATAAATTGGCTTTAAAGGTGTTCATCAGAATCTCTTGCCTAATAAGCATTTTCGTTAGAAGATTGGTGAAGGTCTGCTACTTTATATTTATGTAAACATCTTATGATGCATCGTTGCCCAGTGCACTTGATATGTTGCGACTTTGTTGCTAAGATCCTCAGTTAAACGAAAGGTCAGTCTATGCAGTAAATGATATACAGTACTGTGCAAAAGTCTTAGGCACCTGTGGGAAAAATGCTATAAAGCGAGGATGGTTCCAAAAATAATGCCAGGGATACTTATTAATCAATAAACCTTCTAAAAAGTGCAGTAGACAAAAAAACCTCAGTCAGATCAATATTTGGTGTGACCACCCTTTGCCTTTAAAACAGCATCAATTCTCTTACGCAAACTTGCATTCAGTTTAAGGTAGAGGTTGGTAGGTTCTTCCAAACATTTTGAGGAACTGGCCACAGTTCTTCTGCAGGCTTTGACTGTCTCTGCATGTTACTCCCAGACTGACTTGATCATGTTGAGATCAGGGCTCTGTGGGGACCATACCATCTGTTGCAGGATCCCTTCTTTTTGCTCAAGATAGTTGTGTATGACTGAGATTGGGTGTTTGAGGTCATTCTCAGGCTGCAGAATGAATGTGGGACCAACCAGAAACCTCCCTGATGGTAGATAAGAATCTACCTGTACTTGTTAGCAGACATTGAAGTTGCATGCCTAAGACTTTTGCACAGTACTGTATATCTGTGTTTCTTTAACAAACTTCAGTATTAGTGGATGAATATTATTAGTTAACGTTTTTGTGATAAATTCAAATTTTACTTCCTTTCTTTGTGATCTTTGTGTTAGATCTGTTAATAATTTTGTTATATGTATACATAGAATTCTAAGAGAAGCTGGGCTGATTCTTCTTTAGTGGTGCCAAGAAACAGCTCTGCCTACCAGAATAACTGAACATGAATGTTGTCTGGGTTATTGTTGCAGCTGTTTTTAAAAACAGGTGTTATCGTTTGAGGGAATTAGGAAAAGTCTCGGCAAGCTGTCAAGGGCTGCAGGTTCTGTAGTGACTAGAGCTGCTGCCTTTGGGCTCGTAGGATCCAGGTTCAGATCCCATTTCCTGCTGCCGTACCCTTCAGTAAGATGAATAACCTGAAATATTACACATTTACTTAACATTGAACATTTGCATTGGATAAAATTACAATAAATGTTTGTAAGGGCTTTATCTGAACCAGTGTTTCTGGGATTTTAAAATGAAAGACATATCTTTGCTTAACTCAGCTTCAACTTTGCATGACAATAACTTCTGCGGTTAGCAACAAAATCTCTTATATATTGCAGCAGAATGCCACCGTGCCAGACTTGTCATTTCATGAATATTTTCCTAAGGACAGTTTTCAATTGTGTTCAAACGATGTGGGCGATACACAGTGGCTGGAGCTTTTAAGCATGTCTTCTGCAGAACCACTGACTTCTTAAAAGCTTGAATCAGCTCACGGTGCCAACCCAAATCATTGTGTTCCTTTTCACTGCTTCTCTGCGAGCAAAGTGTGAATTTCATTCCTCAGTGGGTGCAATCTGCCAAGCATCCTCTCTCAGGATGTCCACTGCTCTCTTTTTGAAACTACCTGCTGGGCCTGCTTAGAGATTCGACACCACAAACGTTTACAAAAAAAGTAAATAAATTAAAAAAAAAATACTGTCGACAGGCAGTACAGCTATTTCAATGTGCCAAACGCACACAACATTTTCTTTTCTTTCGTCTTCCCTTCTCAAGCAGGGACAAAATAAAATGACAAAGCAATATGCCTACAGACTTCAGTGTTGGAAGAATTCCTATAGAATCAAAACAATAGAAGAAGGGAAACAGCTTAGGAACTACAAGTGCTACGAATTGAATGATACAAGCATTATGCTTCCTGTCTGTGAAGGATCCACATGCTGCAAAATATAATTGTCAGATTCTTAAACATTTTATGTAACTAGGCCAAAGTGTGAATTTCTAAAACGAATATCTGCATTCCTATCAACATGCAAATAATGTTCGTTTTTTCTGGAGCTCTGCATTAGTCTATGACGCATTCACCAAGCTATTAAAATAACGTGTCTAAACATTTCAGTGGCATTCTTATTTAAAGCCAATTACATTAAAAAAAAAAAAAAATTAAAAACTGTCCGTTTTCAGATACTGGGATGAGTACTATCTGCATCACATGGACTTTCTCATATATATATCTCATATATATAGCTATTTAAAAAATGTGTGTGTGTATGTGTACATACACACACATTTTATTTAATAGCAGTGATAGATGCCATGGATGACTTGCAGAAATTCTTGATGTGCCGTTAAAATATACATTAATAAAATGATAGATGCCGAAGTTTACAGGAATGTTGCTCAAACGTAGTAACAGCAGCGTCTGAAGATGTACTGACTGCCACACGCTGGCGGGGTCTCAACTTCGACGAGTCTGAGAGGAAATAAGTTGAATGTCTTCCGAGGGTTTTGGAGTTCGTCAAAAATGTGCAGTAGTAACGGACATAATCTTCATACTGTGTTTTGTTTAAATGTGCTGAAAACAAAGTTACTCGGAAAGGGAGACGATGGATGATGAATACAGTGCAGCGCAAACATGGAGCATCCAGTACAGCGGCATTTATACTCATTGCTCCTTTTAGCACAGCAGGATAAAACATCCAGTTTAAACGACCGAATAAGCTATTCTCATTGTTACATTCGTATGTTATTACTAGAAGTCATTCGATAAAAATAGATGGAATATTTGAGGCGGGGAGGACAACTCGGAGATTTCCACTGCAAAGCGCTACGTGTTTAAACGTGGAGCCGCGCGCTCGGGCAGAGGGTGTGTTTAAAGCGCGCTGCACGAACCCCAGGGGTGTGTGCCGGCGGAGCTGCATGCACAGACACAAACACACACACACACACACATCGAGGCTGAGAGTGGACGCGATTGTGTGGAGGCTGGAACATAGGGCTGAATTCCGCTGCGGAGCGGAGCGATGGCCGCCAAGCTGGACGCTTCAGCGCACGGACACGAGCGGAACCATGCGGCACCCTTTTAGCCAGCAGTAAGTCTCTCCTGTCTTCTCCTCTGCTCCAACGCCCGCATTTTGCGTGTCACCCGCTTTAAAACGCTTCCTTTCCTTGACCCCGCACCCTCCTGTGGTGCGCAGGACGGTCCTGTCGTGCGGTGCCTTTAGGATCGCGAGGAACGCGACCGAATCGACTCTCAGGACGGGATTCGTTCCGTGTAAATCGACCGGCACCGCGCTTCCCACAAGCGTGAAGAATTCCATGTAAATAAAGTCGACGCCTTTCCCGTGAAAAACCGCCTGCGAAATGAGAGAAAATGTAATATAGATCGCGTTTAATTTCGGCTTGCGGGACGTGGACACTAAACAAAGCGAAGCAGAAAAGGTGGAATTTAGCGCCGGATTGTACGTTTCCCACGTTCATTACGTGATCTCTCGCATACCTGCCGTACAATAAACGTAATAAAATGTTGGACAATAAACGATCCCTGGTTGTTGACACGCTCTCCGAAAACATTTGCGCAAAAATGCTTGTTATTCGCGTCAATAGAAGCATCCGCGCTTTATTCTGTTTATCCTTCGGGATCGTTATGTTGCGGGGTAGACGGCTGGCGTTACACAATTTGCTTCATTTGTGATAAAAAGTGCGGACAGCCACTTTTTTTTTGGTACACCGAGGTCTCAGTTTAGAGAGACTGTCCGAACACACACACTGGTAGAGAAAGGTAATCTCCGGCAGTAATCGGGTGCTATGGGCGCCGGGCTCGGCGTCAGAATAAGAATTAATACTGTATTACTTTTTGGGACACACACACAGACACACAGTCATGTCCGCGTTACTGTGCTGCGGCCGGTGCCCCCCGTACGGCGGCAGGTAAGGTGGAGACGCCGCTGCTCCTGTTCACCTCCAGGACCCCGGCAGCGCGAGGAATCAAACACCGCAATATTAAAATTCCAGCGGTTCGATGTTTGTCATGTTTCCCCCTCCCTCATCTTATTCACTTAGCATTCTGTGCAGTCGCGTCTTTCACATTTATTTCCCGTTTTGCATGTGCGCTCCGTGATCTGTGTACAGCCCTAACGTGTATATATGGTTGCGATATTTCCTTGGACGTTCCTGTGTTGTTGAAAAGGGCTTTATGATTAATTATTATTACATATCGATCTTCAATCCGTCTGCCGATTTTAAAGGTGTGCTCTTCACACACTTCGATGGTTGGCTGGTCGTTTTGTTTATTATATTTATTAACTTAATTTACATGCGTGAGCTTAGGGTTTGGGGACTTTCAGCTGTTTATGATTTAGGGAGCATTCTTTTCCAGCAGCATGGTCTTCTTCACCTGAATTCATGTGCGCAGGAGATGTACTTGGTGTAAAATATAACCCATCCAAATGTGTGACGGTTACTGAGGAAATAGTGGCATCTATTTTAGTTTTAAACACACTTGCATTTAGACATATACTGTATCTCCTCATAAAGCCTCTTTTTCTGTTCCTGTTTTTCTGCTCACTTTACATTCACTTCATAATCTGTTGCCTCAAGGGGAATTGAACATGGCAGCCCTTCAAAGTGAATATCTCTTACATTACGAGAACAAGTTTTATTCAGGCAACTGTAAAAGAAGCTTAAGATTGGTAGCCCCCTCCCAGAGTCTTACTGCAGTGTGCTCCACTCCAGGTTTGTACCAGACGGCCCCTGTCGCCTTCCTCAACCGCCATCTGAATGTCTTGAAGATGGGATGTGTGCACCCACGCCAGATCGCTGTCTTTCTTTACACACTGCAGGCCTGTGGCTCTGAAGTGGTGCCATTTTTGTGAAGAACATGATCTGACCCTGTCATACTGGACAATTGCACAGTTTCCAGTTGTTCTAATGGAGCTGATGCTTCTCTTCATGACAGGGGCTGTGACAGTTCTTCCCACAACCCCACAGTAAGACTTGTAGGCAGGTGGTGTAGCATGCGGAGCTGTCTCCTTGTGACCTGAAGGTTCCCAGTTCAAATCCCACTCCTGATGTACTACCCTTGGTTTAGCTACTTACTCTGAGTTTATACAGTAAGAATAGCCTGCTGTATGAATGGGCAAATCCTTGTAAAGCTGGTACTCTAGCAGTGGAAGTTGCCTTGGAAAAAGGCATCATGTAAATGAAGGTTGATAATAATACTACTCCCTGTAGACTTATCTATGCCTTTAGTAAAATTAGGCTGGGAAATAAGTTTATAATCTATTTGTCAGCTGAGAAATGTCCTGCTAACTGCTTTTGAGAAAAGTGCTTCTCTCTGCGATCACCGAGCCGACGTGTTGGCCAGACGAATAATGTTGTGTGTTTTTTTTCTTTTTACGTATGTATTTTTTGTTAGTTACTCACGTTTTCGCCAGCTGTTTCTTACTAATGATCCGAGATGGCTCACTGCAGCAGGAAGTTTTAATTTGCTCTAAAATATGCAGTAGAAAGGGAAATATCTTTAATGTGGATTCATCAAAATGGCTACGAATCCTTTAATTTAAACCAGATCTGTATATCAGTTTCCGACTCATTATGCACCATTTTATTGGCTTTCACATCAGTTTTATCGAACACAACAAATACTGCCAGTTCAAAAAAAAAAAAGTTCTGCAATTTTGAATGTTTTATTTATCTGTTTGGATAGGCTATTGGAATTATCGTTTCCTCTCAGGACTTCACAGCACAGTGCAAAAATGCTGTTAATGGAATAACAATTCCATCAAACCTATTCTCCCACCACCGAGATCCGTGGCCTCATTGAGTAAGAAGGTCGGTAGGTCAAAGGTCAACATCCTTCTTGAGGCCTCTTATTAATACATCTGGATTCAGGGGGAAAATTATGCTCCTAAGATGTTTATTTCAAACAAAACAGAATATTGTAATGACTCAAAAGCCAGCATATATTCTAATGAATCCCAGGAAATAAATGTTTTTTGATATATTTCTAGGACTTCTGGAATTTTTCAAAGCCATGCCTTTAAACACATGGTATTTGAAAGCTGAGAATATCCACTATAAAATGCATTAGGACTCAGAATTGTAACATGCACACTTTGGAAGGTACTCATAGCAAAAGTGAAATGCTGGATTACAAGAGGAAAATTTAACAGTGTGTTACAAAGCGCGTTTAATAAATGTGCAGTTTTTACTGGTGGAACAAGCTGAAGGTGAGACCGTAACATCCCGAGGCCATGCATTCTTCTTCTCGCCTCCCCCTGCATTTAATGGAGACGTTGCCTATGCTAACACACTTTTTGTGACTCAGCTCTCGTCGGCTCAGATGGGTGGTACCACACGGGCAGCGAGCCCTCTGTGCTGTTTCCTTACCCATGTTCACTGCTGCCGCGGCCCAAAAAGCGTGCACGCTGATCCTAAAGGAATCATTCCCAAAAAAAAGAGAAATAGTCATTCCCCAGCTGCTCGTTCTGTAGGCCAGCCGATCACTTATTTTATGATCGTGCCACACTGGGTCATTTCTCTCAGTGTGTTTGTCTTCTCTGTGCCCTGTGAACCTTCACCTGCTGAGACAGTGATGTGTGATGGTGGTGGCCTCGGTAGGTGTGAAGACTGTTATCTTTTACCTCAGAGAAGGCCAAAAGGGCACATTCCCACTGGATAAACGTTCTAGCAATGAAAATAATGTATTTCTTTCATTAAGGCGCTGGGGCTTTGCCCAGTGATTTTCCACTTAAGAGTAGGTGCACTGTGTAAAAGGATGGGTCAGTTTGGTGACAGTCTTGTCGCAGGATTTTTTGCTATTGGATCTTGGCAGAAACCATCTGCAGTAACCAAGTTCATATTTTTCTAAATGAAGTTAAATATTTAAACTCCTCAGAGCCTCTATAAATAATACAAATGGAATCTGAACATAATTCTATTGTATTATACCTGCAATGATATACAAATGTATTTTTTAATTTTTTTTTTTTTTTTGTATAATATGTCACAGTACCCTATGCAGTTAGGTTGGCTTTTGACTTCCTTCCAGGGATATAGTCTGGACAAGTAACTTTGCGTGAACATTCTAAATTGGTACTATTTTCACTTTCCTGTGAGATAATTTTGTTTTTGATGTAATTTAACATGATAAGCCAGTGGTATTCCACCACACCCCCAACCCCCCCCCCCCCCCACCCNACAGTCTTGCTCTTCTAAGCTGCATTAACTCCCCCGATTACCTTGAGCCCTGCAATCCTCCAAACCCCCCCCCCCCCACCCCCCCCCCCCCCCCCCCCCCCCCCCCCCCCCACTCACACACACACAGTTAACCCTTGCATCCAGCCACTTTCTCCTCTCTAAATGGTTGTGGACGTGTGGTGTATCATTCCATTCCATACACTTTCCATATTAGCTTGAGATATTCAGCACATGTGGTCTTCGGTAGCCTGGTAGCTTTAGAATGTCCTCTGCAAAGTTATCCGAAGCAAAGTCTTTGTTCTACTGGCATCAGCCTCTTGTTATGTCTGGTTGAGTTCCCAAGATGCTCTGCAGATTTTACTCTGCCTTAATGTTTCCCACTGGGGAGCTAAACTCGCTGGCATGGAGACCCGATGGTCCCTCTCAAGGATGACATCATTTGTATTCCAGAACAATTTGGCTCTATGGTTACTTATGTCTGGCAGTGCCATTGTTAATATTACCAGGGCAGCATGACTCCAACCACTTTTTCATTATTGATGTAAGAAAAGGCAGGAATCTGTAATATCATTATTGTGCTTCTCTTCAAAGCATCTCTTTTCCTTTATGCCCAGTTTCTATACCATCTTTTATTTTAAAATGTAGGCCTTGTAATATTCACAGTAGAACTGAATATTTTTCTAGTATCTTTTTAGACAAGTTGTAACGATTTATACCAACAGCAGCTTCGTAGGTGGGCTGATGTTTTGTCCAGTTTCAAGGTTAATTCATTGACTCCGGGGGAGCAGATCTGACTCTGCATGCTGAATGGTAATAAAGGTAGGTGCCACTTCACTCCAGTTTTCAAAGCCTGATGTTTCTTTCTTTCCCTCTGGGTGTGAAAGAGATAACCGAGTGTGTGGGCAGAGGGCGAGACTGGTACATTCCTCTCTCGTCCATGAGTCGCTGAAGACTGCATACTCCAAGTTTGTGAGTTTGGCTGCTCAGGTTGCCGTCGGAGAGATTCAGGCAGGTTTAGTGGAGCAGGATGCAGTTTGTTTTCTCCTGCTGTGCAGAAGCAGATGGGGGGCTCAGGAACACAGTACCCCACAAATTAAGCCAACTTTATTCTTGGGTGGGAGGACTTCTGAGAGGCATTCAGGTCCTCGGAGACTTGTTATGTTGAATACACGCTGGGGTGGAGAATTTAAAATTTAAAAAAAAAACCTTTCACCAATCTAGTCATGGTGAACATGCTGGAAAAGCAACATGCGGCGGTCACCGCGCCAGAAGTGGCAGTCTGACAGCCTACGACTCTGCTTGGTGTCCAGCGAAACCACCTCTTCCTCGAAGTACAAACACATGCTGAGGTCACCAGTTATCTTTTCACCTTCCATTGAATATATGAATAATTATGCAGTCTTTTTCTTCAGTGCAACACTTCATTTTTCATATTTAGTAGATGGTCTTTTTTTCAGTGTGACTTGCAGTGTTTTACCCTTTACAGGGTAGCTTTTACTGGAGCAATTTATAGCAGGGCCACAACCGCAGAAGGTGGCATTTGAACCTGGGTCCTTCAGAGTGGAATGTAGCAACCACCACACCACCCACTGCCTTCCTCTTACTCTTCATTTTCCTGGACTGGCTCTGCAACTCGTGTGTTTCTGTGTTGTGCCGTTATGCGTCATGAGACTGCTTGTGTTTGTGTGGACTGAGAGCCGTGGTGTCTGACTCATAATGGACCTATTTAGGCTGTTTAACAGTCCGGGTGCTTCCAGCAGTTCTGAGAAGGTTGCTGAGGACTGGACGTGCCACGGGCCACAGATCGTATGATCGACGTAATGAAGTGTTGATTGATTTCTCCAAACACATTAAAAGCAGAGGCTGTGTCACTGAGTGGACATGGCAGCAGGGATGTCTGCCGTAGATGGTTTCGTGGGGAGTAGCTTTATGGCGGAAAACCGATGATCAAAGAAGTTTTGAGGTAAGAATTTGGTAAATTGTTTTCAGTGTTTAGGGAAGTCATGTTGGCATCAGAATATTAATGGATATTGTTGCAAATGGGGAAGGCCGAACAGGTGCATGCATATGGAACATCGGTATGGAAGGTATGGAACACTGTACACACCCACAGCTAGATTTCTCTGCTGGACACCAGGCCAACCCTAAGGCATATACCTAGTTATGACCAACACACACTCCAGTTGCCATGACTTCCCTGTTTAACCTCCTGTCCACATTAAGAGAACTTCCCTTAGCAACAGACAGCGAAGCAGAGACATGTCCTGGTCCACTTTTTCATCACAACTTCCGTAGACCACGAGCTCCAGAATAAAGCAAAACTAAACCCAAATTCCCGAGTCTGTGTCCTCTGGTCCCACAAACCAGTAGTCAGAGATATTTTTGAAGACACAAAGGTTGTATCCATTGTGTTGAAAGCACAGTTATTTTTTTCTTCTGTTTTTGAGTTGGACTAATCACAAAAAAAGCTGGTGGAGGTCAAGCGGGCAGCTCACGCTGATGCCCTCTGGCACCGGTGGTGCAGCCGTTTGGAAATCTGTGCAACTAAGTGCTGTTATTCCCAGGCTGCCCCCCCTTTATCCCCCTCTAGGGGAAAGGAACAGCGGTCAGGGCCTTGCCAGTCTCCGTCAAACTGGGATGGGTGTAACCTTAGATGCCCTGTGTGGCACCACAGGATGCAACTCGAGAAATGCCCCGGCTTCCTTTAAGCCTTTTAGAACCTTTAATTCCCTCTGATTTCTGTCTGATATATTTACATCAGTTGCCTAAATTAGGTAAGTACCTGACTTTCGTGAAACCCTTTTCTTAATAGATGTGCTGGAGAGTATCACTTATGAAAAATGTAAAAGCTTTGTCTGGTATTCTCAGAGCACTTTAAGTTTTAAGTGGTCAGACTTTCCTCCATTATCAGAAAATACAGTTTGCTGCATTCCTCAAACCTCAAAACATTCTAAAACGCTTGGCACGAAAGATATTACTTGCATGTTATTTTTGATAGTTTGTCTTAAGAAGCAGAACTGTGACTAAAGATGCTGAGATTCTGCATCAAATCAGTTCAGTTGTGACTGAATACAATTCTAATTGCAACAAAACTGAAATGCATATATCGATGTGGAATGTTCTGTTGCTGAACCCAGAAGTTGCACTTTGTGGGGGAAAAACATGGTCAGCTTGTGTACATGTGAAATTTGTGCGTGCAGCCAGTGTTGAAAAGATTCCTCAAGTAACTTGATTCATTAAAATCCTTGATTCAAATTTCCTGCCTTGAGGATTCAGTCCATCTATTTATAATCTTTCATGATCCTTATATATGTCTGTAATTCGTGATGGATGATAATAAATGCCGATTCTTTGATATGTTGCACTCTCCAATGTTGATATATGTATTTTTATTTATTTCACTTTACTTACACCTTAGTTTTTGGTTGTTCCTTGGAAGGTAATTTGAAATATATTTCTGGTTATTTATTGGATTTCACCGAATGCTTTCTTTGAAACTCATACGTTAAAAACCTTTATGTAATTACTTTTGCCCTTAATGACTAAGCAGGTTTAGTTTATGCGTTATGCTTTTGTTTCATGTAAATATGCCTCTTAATTTTTTTAACAAAATGAAACTAATTGCCATTTTTCCTCTCCTGTATATTTTCTGTTGCTGTTTAGCAAAACATAAACACGTTTTTCAGATCCAGTTACCCGATTTTGTCAAAATAATAGGTAGAGTATTTTACAATTAAAATTTATAGTTGTATTTAATTGATAGTTGCAGCCCTACGTGCAACAGCGAAGGAATCCTAGCTGTTTGAGCCAAATCATAACCTCTGCAGTCTGTTTTACTTTTTACAAAGGAATAAAACATGCTTGTCTTCCATGGTTCCTTGGTGTAAATGGTTAAGAGGAGATATGATCCACTTACACTTTTGCTAAAATTCGTTTTGCTCTTGTATTTCAGTAATTCCAGCTTAAAGTAAACGAAGATTGACGCAGCTCATAAAGCCAGAAACCAGGTATAAATAGTTCACAGCAGAAACATCATGGGATATGGTTGCATATGTTTGAGTTTAACATACAGTACAGAACATAACATACAGAAAACAGTAAACAGTAATGAAAACAGTAATGATAGTAAACACGTGTATGAAAATACACTGTAATTATTCATGAAAAAAAGAAACAGTGGCAAACTACCACTATGAACTAATGGTAATATAGAACAGCCCTGAAGTGAGGAGGTGTGAGATGCTGAGGGGTCATCTGTGGGTGTCATAAGTTACTGGAAGAGGGTTAGGATCCCAAACTCAGATGGCCTGAGGTGCCTTCAGAAATATTATTCCTGGGTTGAAGTAAATTTTTGCTTCTCTTTTTCCCCCAGGCAAAAACAAATATGGCAACATACACAAAGTTAAAATGATGTCAACTGAATATGTGTAAGCTGCCACTGCACTGTACTTCAGTAGAGAAGAACTGGATAAAAATGCTGCCTTTTTCATACAACTGTGCGTTCTTTGAGATAAAATAATCAGTTTCCCGTTTTGATTCATCAGCTCATTAAGATTTTACCTCACTTGATGTTTTATGTGTAAAAAAAGGTCGCTACTTTTGAAATTTTCAGCCCTGAAGGTTTTTTCACTGGTGTGGCCCACCCCTGAGGTAATGGTTTTAATTTTCTCTGTTCATTACTATCTTCTAGTGGTAGAACTCAGTCTGAACCTAGATTTACAGTCTTCTAACTCGAGCATATGAAGTATTTAAAAGACAAAGCTGGAGCGCAAAGTTAGAGCTTCCAAAAATGGACATGTTTTTTTTTTATTTTTTGTTGCTTAATTTGTCTTTGTTTTAGCTGGTCTTAAAACAGTAATGAAATTTTATTTTTCAAACATTTTATTGTTCCATGTGATTAGTTTTGGGATCATGAGGCCAGAGCTTCTCCTTCACAGCCACTGCAGGCCATCTTGAAGCACACAGAAAGCTTGGGTGAGGCCCTCCACCTCCACTTGCTTAACTCAGCTTCAGGGACCTCCAGACCTTTTAGAAATCCCATCTGAAAACCTAATGGACAGATGCATGCGTGTCTAATTTCAAACTTTCAGCATTTCTCTTCAGCTCCCGCTGTCCCTTGCTCTCCCACTGAGAAGGCATTCTTTGCTTCAGGTTTGAGCCTATTTATTAAAATGCCTGTTTGCTAGACTGCTTACATTATATATATGGGGAAAGTGGTTAAATATGTTTAAAAGTAGTACTGACTATAATTGGAGGCCATTTAAAGGTCTGTATGAGGACTAGCTTTATAATTAACATTATATCACATAACTTCTTGTTTTAACTGAAAGCAGAACTGAGCAGGACCAATGTTGGGAAAGAATCAGTATACTGAGAAAATGCAAATACATTCAGATACAATTAAATACGGTATTACCTACCGTTTGCATAATTACAGTCATACCTTGGTACTCGACTGCTTTGAAACTCGTCGAATTTGGTACTCGACGCATTTTGACGCAAAAATTTTTGTCCCGGTACTCGTCGTTTGTTTGGTACTCGACGCGCAAGCTAGAACTTGTCAGTGTCGGTTGCCTCGTGACTCACTACCCTAACCAGGCGAAACAAAGGGCCACGTGTTCCCTGTGCACATCCCCTTACCTTCTGTGGTCATTTTGTGTGTTTTTGCGCTTTTTTCCTCATCATGGGTCCTATGAAAATGAGTTGTGATAGCGCTGAGCCGAAAAGAAAATTACTTTGCACCACTGTTGAGCAAAAAAAAAAAGAAATAATAGGCAAATACGAGAGCGGTATTCGCATTACTGATCTTGGTCATCACTCGGCGCCCCTCTCGCGAAAAAACGGAGGTCGACGCGTCAGTCTCTCGGTAGCTCGCGAGCAGTGCAAAACCCCCACATATTCGTCGTTACTGTCTTGTACTTTTGTGCATTTTAAGTGCTAATAATGGGTCACAAAAAGGTTAAGAGTGATACCACTAAGCCTAAAATTGCAGTTAATAAGAACCACGATCGAAAAGAAAAAAGAGGTGGTAGCTAAGTATGAGAGTGGTGAAGGGTTAAATATAATTTTATTTTTATGTAATTAATTGCTTTTTTATCCATGTCTGTTTAGTTTTCTGTATTACAAAACATCCTCATTACTTAATATTAGCCCAGTAAAATGCCAAAGTTCTGGGGAACTTTCACGAATTATTTCTCATTACATTATTTCTTATGGGAAAAATTTGTTCGGTACTCGTTGGTTTCGGCACTCGTCACACGTTCCGGAACGAATTAACAAGTACCGAGTACCGAGGTACCACTGTACTATAATTTACTATATTTAAAATAAAAAAGCAAAAGGAGCAAACAAGCATGGAAAACTGAATATAAAATTAAGGAAATAATTTTATATTTAGTTTTCCATGCTTGTTTGCTATTATTAATGTTGTAACTAATGTGTTTTGAATTATGTTTTGCATGCATCCAACATGGCAATGTTGAGTAGCAGTGGCGATGTAAAAAGTTCAGAAGGGGGGGAACGAATCAACAGAAACTCAATAAAGTTATGAAGCAGGTCAAATCTTTTCAGGTGGATTTTAGACAGTTTTTTTTTTTTTGTGAGCAAAGTTCCTGGTGTGGACCACAGCGTTAAGATACATTGTCCTGCCTATTCTTGTAAGAGTAACCATCATGTGCTCCATACCTGGCATTCCGTATATTCACCTGCGTGCTATCGTGTCAGTTTGGCACCACAATAACACATTCTTTGGCGCCAACGGGCTAGACTTGCCCCGTCAAGCCGATTCCTCAACCCCCACCCCACCTGTGGGCCTTAACATGCCTTTCATCTTTGTATTCTTTTTACTTGCTGGATGTATCTGTCCTTCCTGTCGCAGTATGCCGTCCACCAAGAATGCCACCAGATTGCATCCCCCCCCTCCCACCGTCACAAACCAGTCCAGGATGCCAGGAACAGGCGGCATCAGCCCCACTCAGCTGAAACGGGCAGTTACGGATTGGGATAATAAGTCCACTTTAATTAGATGTGCTGCGAAGATGAGTTAAGAGTGGCTGACAGCCAAGGCCCGAAAGGGAGTCGACTGCCGGTTTTCAGATTCGCTTCCATCTCTTCTCGCCGTCTCGTCTCCCTGTTCAGCTCGTCGTCTCCTCTCTGCCACAAGCAGCACAGCAGGAGGGAACAGAATGCAAAGGCAATAACTGGACATCACCATGTTCATAAGTGCTAGCAGTAATGAAGGTGTAACGCTTCTCGTACACGAGGATTTTATCTGTCCTCCTCTATCTAGAGATTCAACTGAAACATTTCTACCCGCATCCATCGTGGTACCTAGGCTTCTATCACAACCTCCTGCTTAGAAATTCAGAATTCAAACTTGTGCACTCACAGAATGTTTTATGATGCCAAGGAACCGATCAATCTCTCCGTCTCCCAAAAGAGCTGCTTGGTGGTCCCACTCACAAAGGGTCTAAAATTGAAAGTTTGTAGCATTTCTGTTTTGGCTTGTGTGTGGTTGAATGAGCTCCCTGTTTCGTTCAGAACTGCCGAAACCTTTACTGTGTTAAAGAAGGATCTCAAAATGCCTCTTTCAGACCCAGTTCCCCCTTGATTCTCTAACTGCTCTGTAAAATTGCGTCTCGCCATGTGTCACAATCACCTTTGTGTTTCCTGTCAATTCGACAGGCAGCTAGTTGTATAACGCGCGTCGGCAGAAACGGTGGAAACGGATAAAAAGCCTGCGTCTAGTTTGTCTGTTGTAGAGCGATGTACAACATAGATGTTCTCCACAGAAATGCCAGCAAAATGAATAAATGTAAATAGGAAGCGCATAAGAACTGCATTTTTGACAGTACAGTATGAGTGGCGTCCGCGTCATGGCTTATGTGTCTGCCAGTGTGGTGGCTGAGACGGTCGCTAGGTACCAAGCCTTCATGCGGAGGCTGGTGACGGTGCTGAACGTTGGCAGACAAGCTCAGCATCAGGGGGCGGCAACACAATGTCTCCATGGAAATATTGCCAGTCATAAATTTACAGTCCCTTGGGGGTATTTGTCAAGTTCTGGTAGCATTGTAGCACTTGACTTTGCTCGTGCACGTTCCACATGCATAGTCAATAACAGAACGGCTGAAGAACAACAACATAATCTGCCGAATATACAGCGTCACATCACAGTGCTCAGCAGTTGCTAGAGGCAACGTTAAAGTTATCGCTCGCTTTAATCAGAGGTTCTGAAGTTGCCGCTTACTGACACCAGCCTTTTGGGCCTGTGAGATGAGAAGCTTGCTTGCCATGCTGACACGTCCTTCCAGTTGCAGTATTTCCATCTTAATTAGCAATTCCCTTTATGTATTGTCTTAAATAAGTTCACTGCCTTGAGTCCTTCGTGTGTCTTTTCGTGCAGAGCCTCGATCCGTCCTGTGCTGTACGAGGAAGGAAGAAGTAACCCGCGTTTGTTTGCCTTGTCTCTTAAGCGCAACACCATGGGGTGTAAGAAGGAGGACTGTAAACCGATCCACAGTGGCACTCAAAAGTTTGAGTACATCCGGGCAATACTTGTGTGGGACAAACTGGGCAGAAGAGTGAAAGAAAACCAGGTTTTTGTGTCCCTCTTCCCTCGTTTGAGTGCTAGAATTTGCTTAAGAGTCCAAATTCCAAGACAACTTTTTAAAACTGTTGTGGCTTATGCCAGAATTGTATTTGCTGAGCAGTAGTGCAACCGACTACCTGCTCCAGGTGTCAGATGAAGAGCGATGTTCTGCAGCTTCCCATTAAACCTGTGCACATTTGGAGTATCAGGAGCTTTCAGAGGCTATAAGAAAAACTGAGTGTTTGCTGTCAGGGAAAATCTTTCACACGGAAGATCAATAAAATATTCTTTGTTATAAGATAAGCCAGCTGAAAGCAGTTATGTTTGTGAAGCCATTTTTTATACTATTGATTGCTACCATTTGCCATTGTGCTCTACATTGTTTTTCTTTGCTTTCCTGTAGCCCTTTTACTGTTTTCTTACCAAATATTTTCTACCTCTCTAATAAAATTTGCTTTAACTCAAAAGTCACACTTGCCTGTTAATATATTAGGTGTGTGCATTTACTTTTATTCACTTGGCTGAAGCCTTTGTCCCAGGCAACAGTGTTCCTTTTGTATGCTAAGGAGCTTAGAACTGTTTACCTGTTCATAGAGCAGTGTAGTTTTTACAGGAGTAATTCAAGGTCAGTACTTTGGTGAAAGGTGGTACGTCACATGCACATAAGCTTTTATTGGTGTGGAGCCATTTCCCATCACACTTTATTTCCCCCTGCAATTCCTTGTGGTTGAATAATTGTAACTGCACAGAACTAATATGTTTTTATTTGGTTAAAGTAGATTTTAATGATTGGGTTTTTAATTATTTCAAATTGGTTGTATTTTTTAATCACTTCTGTTAAAGTTAAGTTAATGTCTGAAGCCCGAAGGGTGACTACTGACAGAACACTTTGGTGCAGTGATTGTTGATGTCTTTCATGAATAACCTTTATTAACTAGGGGTAAAGTAAAAGTTTTTATGGTGAAACCTTTGTGTTTCTTTTGCCGTTTAGTTCCTCGGGTTAGGAACACCGCTGTTTTATCCCCAGTATGTGATAGACCTAATCCCAAAGATCTCTGATGTGGTTTAATGCTACATTCTCACAGACTACAGCAGTTCACACAGTCTTCATCCTCTCCCATTTCTTACCACTCAGTCAAGACCGCTGTGGTTCTCTTTCTTCTGCAATTCAGGAAGGGAGAGAGAGACTAATCCATGTCCAGTACTGACAACGATGACCTATCAGTAGCGAGGCTCAGTAGTTTAGAAGCTACTGGGAAGGACAGCTACGAGCTCCCAAGTAGATTATGTGGATAGCATGACATGTATTTATTTGTGTTCCAAATGGTTGGTTAACTTATCTGTTAAAAAAAGGATTGTTGTGGAACAATAATTCCTTTAATTCAACTGCTTATTTCATGTTCACCCTTAGAAGAGGATCAGTCACAATAAACTTGAATTATCTTAAATAGACTGTTCTGTGGTTTAAATATATCAATTTTATACTTTGCGTGCATTTCAGCATTGCGAGAGAGCAGACTGCATTCTTTTTATAGGCGATCACACTGGCTCATAATACAAATTTTTAACGAAACAAAAATGTTTTTTTATTATATTTTCATTTATTTTTCATTTTTTGGTTAAGCATGTTCTGTTTATATGGCCCACTGATAGTAAAATGCACAGAATAGAAGACAATGACTTTAGATCATTCACTTCCGCAGTGTTTATAGCTTAAGTTGGTGATGAGTAGGAATGCATCATGGATGCATTAAATAGGTGTTAGTGGTGAAAATGTATTTTTAACGAATTTTATTTTTTATTTAAATAAGGCTTGAAGCTAATACAGTTTTTTAATGAATATTTTATTTATTATGTAACATTTTTTGCAAAACCTCACCAGTGAATAAACTGAGACGTGGGTCGTATTAAGCTTTTATTAAGCATGACTTGGTGGTAAATGTGACTTTGGATTTACGAACAGAATGAATGACAGACAGACTCGTGGTGCCAGCTGTGTTCACAAGTTGAGGAGACAGTGTTTGACATTTTTGTTTTGAGAAGTTGGCTAATTGGCTGCGCAAAAAAAATTGGATGCCCTAAGTCGCAGTACAAGTGTCGTGTTGGCGTGTGGGCTTCCGTTCACAGTGGCTCGAGAAGATTAAGCCTCTAATACAGGCGTGTGAAAGCGATACTGTGTTGTTAGTAGACTGATGTGGTAATCGGCTTGTGACAGAACTGTACCCCTGTGCTTCTGTCACTTCAACAGCCGGTCCCTTTAAATCCTTGTTCCCTGATGTGATTAACCTCTCAGGTATGACCCACATGCCCACCACAGCAAACTGTTCAAATCCAACAGAACCCAGCTACCATGTAAATGTTTCTACCCGAGTGCAGCCCCCAAACTTTGGTGCCAGTCTTCTGAGGGTGAAGTGGGTATTGGAGACGAGTTTAAATCGACCACACAGAAAGACTTGAAAGTTGGAGGCTGTGATAAATATAGGTGAGAAGTGTCACTTCAGTCAGTGGCACTTCTTGCAGTCGCTCTCCTTGAAGTGTGTAACTTCTGATCTTGACCATTCCGCTGGGTCGCAATCTTAATAAAAGCAGATGCATTGAAACATTGAGCAATTTAGATAATTTCAGACAATTTATGCACAAACCTTTCATAATGTTCCTTGATTTACATACAAATTGGGTTTTTTTTGGCATAAATAAGGTTCTGTGAAATGCCTGTTAACATCCCCATTAACTTATCTTCTCGATGAAAGGGCCGCACGTAAGAAGTGTTTAACATTAAAAAGGTATTTTTAGATGTTTTTGGGGTACATTACGTTGTTTATTTTCCGCGGTCAGCGCTGTTATTCAGGAATATGTACGTATGTCAATGGTGGTAATCATTATTAACAGTGGTTCTGAAGGTTGTTCTCTCACATTCCACTCCTTCTGTAGTCCCCTCGATCACAAAACTTCTTCTGACTTGATACAGAAAGAATACCTTACTGCATAAATGTGTGAATCATAAAGCGGTTTATTATCAACAGTTGTAAGGCACACTGGACAGTTTTAACACCAAAATGTGGTTAAACGTGCTGTACCTACACGGCACTTTACTGTGTTCAAGGTTACCGTGTCATTAACGCGTCACTTTTGTTTTCCATTGCCTGAGTGAATATCGTATGCAAGGAAAGGTAAACTTCATTTTATTTTTGATCATGCACTGAACTGCTTTAATAGAGAAGTCTTATGTAGGGCTCTGGGATTGAAATCCAATCGTTTCGGTCCCTCAGGAACAATCGTAAGTGTCCTCAAAAGAAGCTGTGGTTTATCTGCTGATAATGGAAGGTGGCAGTGGAAAGGAGTTTGCAGGAAAGGATGTAGCTCTGTGTGCGTGCGTGCGTGCGTGCGTGCGTGCGTGCGTGTGTGTCATTGAGTGTGTTTATGTAAATGTATAGTAAGCCTTGAAAAACAGCCCTTGTGGAAGTATTCCCATGAGAGGAAAATTTAAGTTTTTCTTTAAAGTTTAATTTAAAAATTGCCAAAATTTTCCATTTCATACTACTTTTGATACGTTTTGTTGAAGTTTACTGAGTTGAAATTATAATAGATTATAGTCATCGTGGATCAGCCAGTGATGTATGGTTAGGTTTGTTGCCTTGCACCTAGAAGACCCCACTTCTTCTCTAATAAGCATCAGTAAACTTCTTGATCTGAATTGATGCAGCAGAAATGAACCATCTCTATAAACAGGTAAATAATAGCAAGTAGTTTAACACTTAAGTCACTTTGGAAAAAAGCTGTCACTAAATGGATAAATAAAGAAGTCGTCACTGTGAAGTTCCCATGAAGACAGGCATTCTGCGTGGCCCGCATTCATGCAGCACATGTTCTTCCTCCCTTAGGTCCCATCTGATGCCGAGGCTGAAGGAATCACGGTCCCACGAGTCGTTGCTCAGTCCCAGCAGTGTGGTGGAAGCCCTGGACCTCAGCATGGAGGAGGAGGTGGTGATCAAGCCTGTGCACAGCAGCATCCTGGGCCAGGACTACTGCTTCGAGGTGACCTGCCCCCTGCCAGCTCCCGTGTGCATCTTGATAGCATCCATCCATCAATCCATCCATCCCCCTGCTTTGATGCACCCAGAGCTGGTTGTGTTTCCTTCCAGCGTTTACCCCTCTCTGTTCTCTGACTGCCTAATTTATACAGGAGGAAGATTTATTGGTGTTTGTATTGACCTGCTGCTCTGCTTGCCTCCAATTATTTTCACGCTGCAGAATTGTCTGCTCAAGGAAACAATTTACCGCGCTGTAAAAGTATTAAATATTTATCGCATGTGCACCATTTTCATAACTGTCCACATCAACAGCATCAGCAATTTGTAAGACAAATGCACAACGTGCAGATGCTTTGCTTTGTTGTGTGCTCTTGTATACTTGCTGTGTGTATGCCGTACACGCCGCTTTCTTTCCACGCACCAGCAAATGTGCGTCTCCCTTTAGGTGAGAGTCCCAAGTGTCGAACAACAAAAAATAATGGATTAATTGAATTGCAAAAGAAAAAAAATGAGGGTTTTAGTATCTCCAAAAAGGTGTTTTTCCAGTCTGTTTTGACAGGAATTGTGTAAGACTGAAGAGGAACAGAACCTGAGTGCTCCTGTTTACTGGCGGCTGCATTTATAGGTTGTATTCGGCGTCTGGTTCTCCGCTAAAAATGTAACCGCGGCTGTAATGACACAGTTAGTATTCTGCCCTCGTGTCCCCGGGAATCAATCGAGCTGCAGGACAGATGACTAAATGGCTGTTATAGTTGCTATGCAAAAGCAGCCTTTTGGTTTTCTTAAGTTTTCTCGTGCTAAGCGAAAAAGAGAAGAACGAGGTGCTGAGCCACCCTGGCGTGATGCGGCAGCTCATCTTTATCAGGCCTCCAACGTGGCAGCATCACGCAGTCGGCCATTAACCGCCAGGCCGGGCGCTCATTATTCCGCCCTGTCCACTCCTGTCCCACTGTCATCCATCAAGCCACGGCCAGGGATCTTTAATACTGTTTCATCATCCGCCGATGTTGTGCAGACTGAGGGCTCACAGAGACACGCCTGTGTGCGCATGAGTGTCAAATATCATGCTGACATTGAACAAAAAGTTGGCATCATTAGTCAAATCAGGAGAGGCGTCACATAACACCCCTGTTCAAGCGCTTCACGGTACGCAAGACCTTGATAGCACCTTCACACGCTCTGTCATTTATTCATGTTTACGAAGTACTTATGAAGCAGTGATGCATTTATTATTAAAGCATTATGCAGGGGCTTGTGCAATGCTCCTCTTGGAATGCGTTATCTCACAGTCTGCAGTTGGTGACCTGAGTGTTTATGAATGCTTGTGAACTGCTAATGAAGATGCAACACGTAGTTTGTGAAAGCTTTAAGAGATGTTGGGCCTGTAAATTTTTTGCTAGCTCCCTTTTGACAAGATGCAGATGGATATGATGCTCGACGTAACTCTCGGTACATAAAAGACGCTGCAAGAACACGAACTCGTATGAGTACAGTAACATCTCGCTTAATGCTGCCCTGTAACTTTGTGTGTGTTTGTGTGAAGCATCCTCAGTATTGCAAGTCTCTCTTCTCTGTTATTAATTCTGTCATAATCCTCATCTCTCTGATGCTTGTGGTACATGCTCTCTGTGCCTTTTTTTTTTTTTGCACACCGCCCACCTCGTCCACATTTCCAGCACATCTGCTGCACACAGCATGAGATGTCCGTGCTTGGCACGCTCTCTCCACATCTGCAGCCGCACAAAACTTGTGGGTGCTCTGGGGACCAGGAGCATGTTCCAACACCTTTCTTTCACCCATTTATCACAACATGTTTTCTTTAATCTCTCAATTTTCTGACATTTGAATGTCATTTTACTGTAATCTTTGGATTTTTTCTCTATTTTTTACTTGTTTGTTCTGCAGCTGTCATGAAATTTACTTTTTGTTTAAAAATCAAGGTGTGTGTGTGTCACTGAATTGGGGCAATGTTCAGTTGGCAGAAGGACCTCGCAGTGAACACACACTCACTGCCAATACTGTAATGAAACTTCATTATTGTTCTACTGTATTTGTGTTTTCACATATGTAAGGGTATTACAGCCTGAGAAGGGATATGAACCCTCACAATGACCAACTCCGACAGCCCCAGTCGAACTAGGATAACCTGTTGCCACTATTTGTGTTGTAATAGAACTGAGTTAAAGGCGTTTTCTTAGCAGCAGAGGTGTTACCAGGGAGAAGTGTAGCAGCTTGCTTGGTTGAGCCACACCCGCTTCCTTTGTTCATTATTCTGTCCATCCATTATCCTTAGCCCCACATGTCCAATAGTCAACATGTGTTTAAATTAGGGCTTTTTTGAGATTTATGGGCCTCTGGGGGCCTAAATGCCAGGCTTGCTTTGGAAATAACAGTGTGAAACTGAACTTATTTATGTGCATTTCTCTTGGATGTGGGATGTGTTCCAGAAATGGTTAAGAACCGTGGCTTTAAATGAAACAGAACATCAGTTGAGGGAGAGAACATTGTTAATAATGTGCTGTAAAATGTCCCATGTGGTCCTGTTAGGGAAATGAAACCTGCCACCATCAGACTAGGGGGAAGATCCAAACAGCATTTTTAGGTACCAGTGAGGCAGATTGAAACTTTTTGTTTTAGCCAGTGCTCCATTTATACCGCCTCCAGGTACCCCATCTCCCCGGAAGCATCTCGACTTTGAGCACTTCCCGGTGCGTCGCCCTCAATGGCCGCCCGTATGACGTGCTGTCCGAAAGGGCCGTTCTCCAGGGATTTTAGCACTATTAGAATAAAGCCCTCTGCCAGCTGGACTAAGCATTGTGGTCCAACGCTGGGGATTGAGGGGATTGCTTAAGCTGCGCAACAGAATGTAGGATCATGCTGGCATTAACCAGAGACACTGGAATAACAGTATTGTTAATACCACTGATACCATTAAAGGCTGTTTGCAGGCCAGTCTGGGCAGCCGTGAGCAGCAAATTAGCTCATGTCCTGTCCTTTTGTGTCCATTTGATAGTTGTAATACTTATGTATCTGTTTCTGTAACTAGACCAATTTTGAAGGCATGGAATTATAACAAATTAACTAATATCAACAAGGATTTCCTTTACGTTTCTCTTTGATGGCTGGTTGTTTAATAAGCTGGGCGTTTTTTGTGTGACCGTTTTGTTACCAATCACGGTGACATTGTCAGCCCACAGAAATTGAACGTGAGAGAAGTGGGAAGAAGGTGTCCGTAAAGTCTATTAAGATGACCCTAATTGACAGGCTGTGAGAAAGAGCTGATGGTTTGTAATTGACTTTGACGCCTGTCTTGTTAACCTTTTGGGGTTTCTAGATGTGTTGATCCCGATGGCCTCAGGTGAGGCTTTGCTGGGTGAGGTCCTTGCCTCTCATCAGCTCAAAGACGCCATCCAAACGTGCATGATGGTGCATTAGATCTCTGAGAACCGCACTCACGGTCTTATCTGCAGCCATATCGGGCAAGAACCCCTGTGTTGAGTGTGACCTTTGTGAACTGAAATGAAGAACACTCGGTTGCATCTTCTAACAGCCGCCTGATTTCCCGGCACGCTCTTCGAGATCTACATTTCTCTGGTTAAGATGTGAAGTTCTCAAATTTTGAGCTGTGCAACTCATGTTGGGTTGCTAATGAAATTGATGGATGATTCTTTCCTTTCTACAGGTGACCACCTCAACAGGGAGCAAATGTTTTTCCTGTCGCTCTTCAGCAGAGAGAGACAAGTGGATGGAGAATCTGCGGCGAGCCGTACACCCCAACAAAGTAAGGAGCGGATTCATTTGGACGCACCGCAGCAAGGCAAAGCATCATGGGATAGCAGAAACCGTGCAGGCGATGAGGCACAGTAAATCACAGCATGATGGGATGGATAGGAAGCTGAGCCATCATGTACTCTGTAAATAGTGACACAGTGTGGAGTGCCTCTCCAAACGGCGTGTAGTGGGCACGCTCTGTTAGGTTTCAGTTAAACGCGTCAAGTCTACTTTAGTTAAAAACAGTGTGTACTGACTGTTATCCAGAGATGTATAAACATTTTGAATCATATTGGCTCATCTGTTAGGCGCAGAAAATCAATGTTGAGGTTTTTCTCTCTCTCTTTTTTTTTTGCTTCACTGCCCTTTATTAGAAATTGCTGGCTAATTAGAAAAGTGTTCCGTTCAGTCTTCTGAATTATGACATCCTACTGGCTCTGCCATAAATCTTCCCATCTATGGCCCGTTTATTTATTTGAGTGCCATTTTACAGCAAGATTAAATTGTTGAGCTTTATTGCATTTCACTATCCTGACATTTAGGGAAGATAAAGGTAATATTAGGCAAGCTATTTGTTATTATGAAATAATTCTGATTAGTTCAACATACAAATTGTGTTTTAGAGAATTCAAAGCATGTATAATACAGAGGATGGCCAACTTTTCCCAATTTCATTTGGAAATGATTACTGAATAGAGTTTCTCTTCATTGCCTTAAGGTGAGAGGAACTCATGCTTTCCCTCTGTCCTCCTCTCACTGTAAACTTCAGGACAACAGTCGGCGTGTGGAGAACATGCTGAAGCTGTGGATCATTGAGGCCAAAGACCTCCCAACCAAAAAGAAGTACTTCTGCGAGCTGTGTCTGGATGACACCCTGTACGCACGGACTACTTGCAAGCTCAAAACAGATAATGTGTTCTGGGGTGAGCACTTTGAGTTTAACAACCTGCCAGCTGTCAGGAGCGTGACTGTGCACTTGTACAAGGAGACGGACAAGAAGAAGAAGAAGGACAAGAACAACTATGTGGGCCTGGTCAACATCCCCATCGCAGCAGTGACAGGGCGCCAGTTTGTGGAGAAGTGGTACCCGGTCAGCACACCTAACCCCAGCAAGGGCAAGACTCCTGGACCCATGATCCGACTCAAGTCCCGGTACCAGAGCATGAGTATCCTGCCAATGGAACTGTATAAGGAGTTTGCAGAGTACACCACCAACAACTACATGCTTCTGTGCTCCGTATTGGAGCCAGCACTCAGTGTCAAGAGCAAGGAGGAGATGGCCTCAGCCCTGGTGCACATCCTGCAGAGCACAGGAAAGGCCAAGGTAAAGGCTGCAGTGAACTCAGCCATCTGCGTCTGGCTAAAAAAAGATTGTCAGCCCTGCTTACGGAAGAGTCTGTTGTGTTGCATGTGTACATTAGCTTCCATAAAATTGTCCCACTTCTGTGTTTGTGAAATTATATATGAAACCGTAAGGTACTTAAGTCAGGAGGAACCTACTAAAATCCCAAAATAAAATGTCCTATCACCACATGGCAGTATCTCACCAGCTTCTAGCCTGTAGCACAGCAATAAAAGGATGCTGTATTTTATTCTTTCTAATTACTCAAGATGCTGAGATAAATTAATTTTGTGATGTTTTTGCCCTTTTCTTCACCCTTCACAGACAGGGTGTGTTTATTCAGATTTTTTTCCATCTGGAAACTGTTTAGGTTTAGATTTTAAGTCCTATTAAGAAAGTTGGGTGGACCCCATCCTTCTGCACAGGGACACCAAACTTGTTTAAAGGGATCGCAGATGTAAAGCTAAACTTCCTGGAGGTCCAAGTCTAGGAGTTTTTTGTTCCCGGTGGGCAGTGATCCACCCATGAACGGGCTTTCTGAGCTGGAAACCCTGCAGGACTTGGCCTTCCAGAGCCATGGGGCTGAGAGCTGAATGGCCCGGATGCTGTGGATTAGGAGCTGGTGAGCCTTGCGCCGCAGTCAGTTTGATTTTCTTGCAGTGGAGGGGGGTGGGGGGTTTCCGCAGAAAGGTTTTCACAGAGGAGTGCAGCGTCACGCCTCCAGCCCTGTGTGGTGGAATTAAACAAACTCTTCCTGTTTTGGTAGTGAGGCCAGCAAGCACAAACACTGGGCCAAAAGAGCAGAAGCCATTCCAACACAGACTGGTTGTCTGACTGCACTGTAAACACCAAGGAAAGTGGCCAAAGAGGGGGAAATGTCGCTGCTCCCGTAAAGAGAGCATTAAGCGCTTGTTTAGGCTAAGCTAATAATGCATATCCTGGTTGTCCGTGGACCGCGGAGCTGTCTCGATCGAGACCGATCGTGGTGCAGCACTGAAGTCTCAACAAGAGGATATTTAAGATGCAACCTTTCCTTATCGTGCACTTTATTCTCCCCTCAAGGGCACCTGTTTCGCACATCTCTACATTCTTTATTATCTTTGACATTGGAAGCTAATTAATTATTCAGGCCATCAAGCCGGAGTTCTGCGAGGGCTTCGGCAGCCTGGGCTCCAGCGAATTGCATGCTGTCAGGGGTAAATTCTATTACTTTTACTTTAGAATGAAGATAGCTTTTTATTTCCCCCCCTACACACTCCCCGATGTAACCAGCCAAGCTGACCTTGCCGATTTCAGCCTTCCGTTGCCCTGTAAACTCCTACCAGTAATGTGCCACTCCTACAGAGCCGGTTCTCATCTTACCGGCATGTTGGCGTGTGTATTGGTCAGTATTAGCTAATTTTTAAGTATTACATTTTGAATTTCTGGAATAAATAGAGGATACTTGAAGATGTGGCTGACATTCACAATTTGTAAATCTTAAAGGGAGCCGACTTGCAGCGTAACTTAGTGCACCCTGGGTAATGAAATGACACTAATGAGGGCTAATAAGAATAACTGCTATGCATTACAGGAGTCTTTTGCTGGGAGAATAGCTCAGCCAGGAAATCTGGTTGGACTGGGGCAGAAAAGAGTATTAGGAACTTAAAGAGAAATGTGGTGCATAAGAAGTCCCAGTACTCCAAAGAGTGGCACATAGAAGTACTGGTACTGCATACTGCTGAGTACCGGGCCATTTTAAGTGCGGCACTGAACCCATCGTGTATCTTCCATCAGTCATCCTTAACCACTTGTCCTGGTCAGGATCGCAGCAGTTTGCTGCCTACCCCAGAATCACTGTGCACTGGGATAAGAAACTATGCCCGGATGGGACGCTAGTCCATCGCAGGGTAGCCGCATGCACGTAATGTGGGCCGTTTAGAGGGACCAGTTAAGCTGAAAAAAATGTCTTTGGACTGTGGGAAGAATCCCCACACAAAAATGGGGACAACATGCAAACTTCACGCAGTCTGGCACAAGTTCAGACCCAGGCCAGAACCCAGCCCAGGTACTGTGCTGCAGCAGTGCTACTCATTGCACCACCCTGCCATCCTACAGTACATCATTTTTAATATTATTTTCCACTAATTGAGTTTTAATGTTATTTTTAATTCTTCATCTGAAAGAAAAAGTACACTTCCAGTCATTTTTATAGCCTGTACAGCATGTTAATTTTTTCAGCAGGTCAACCTTGGCTCTCCAACAGTTGATAAATAGACCATCCAAGATTTCAGTTTGATGGCCGAATACGAAGCCAGGAAGGAGGCTGCCCGCTGGCCACTGCTTGTAATTGGTTGCCGTTAATTGGCCTTCTCTTAGAAACAACTTTTATAGCTGCCCCCCTTCCCAGGCTTTCCTAGAATGTGTCAGAAGGGTGTTGATATTTCTCAAGGTCATTTTTTATGTCCATGGACCATGACGACTGAGGTCAGGCCAGATTACTCAGTTCTGCACTGGAATAAAGGACCCTCGCCAAGCACGAGGCCAAAGAAAGCCTCTAATAATGCTCCTCATAACTTCTCGCACTCAGACCCCCCGCTTAGAAAGACAAAGCAACTACAACAGATGCTTTTAGTGTTGCTGAAAAAAATCTATTAACCCCCCCTCCCCCCGCAGAGCAGCCTTTTCTTGAAACCACAACAGCAGGTCATATTTTAATGAGAATATTCTTTGCTGCCACGGATAACAAAACAGTTTGTACTGTTGCTTCCTCTTGGTGAATAAGGTTAAAATAGTAACATCTAGTACCTTGTGGTTCTTGTTAAAATTAAATGTTGCCATAGCAACATATCATTTAGCTGCCCCCCCCCCTTCAAGGTCATTTTTATCAGACATAGAGGTTTCTATTCTTTTGGACTTCTCTTCCCGTTGCCTGTGTAGCAAGTGGGTCATTTCTAATGAATTCAGTCAATCAATTTGCTTGCTAATTTAACGCTGCTTGATTTCTTTGCACTGTTTTGTTTCAACAGGGCTGAAATAGTTAGAATCTGAACCTCAGTGACCAAACGTTAAGTAGATCAGAATCCTTAAAGCCTGCAGTGGATCCTCCACCCTGCCATAAGACCTTATCGTTCAGTGTCGCTTTCTCACGAACGAGAAACCTGCTTCTTGTCTTAACGCCGTAATGGGCCATTGTGTGACCTGTGACGTCTGACCTTTGACCTCACATCTATTTTTTTTCAGTCATTTGTTTTACATCTTTAGAAATTTTTCTAATCTGGCGTTTTTTTTTTTTTTTTTTTTGGCCTGAAAGCTGTGCTGCCACCAAAACTATTTATTTATAAGACATTTTTTAAAACAAGATTTCATTACAACAAATAGTAAAAAATTTGTCTGTTTCTTGGATTGTTTTTATTCCTTTAAAAATGGCTGCAAGGGGCAGAAGCACAATGTGAAATTGATTTGGTGTCTGTCTCTACCGGTGGGAATAAAAAAAAAAAGTCTTAGAAGATAACATAAGCTGAAGATGTCTGGAAAGAGTTGGACCATTTATATTCATAAAGAGGAGCTCAAGAGATGAAATACTCATTGCACAACCTAATCTAATGTGGTTTTTAGGAGCCATTTTCCAGTAAGGATAAAGATAATACTAAACTCGTCCCAGACGGTTCTGAACATATCTGTAATTCATGTTAAATGAATAAAACCAACGTGGGTTTCCAGTTTATTTATTTTTTTTTATGTTAGCACTACGTTACATGTCACCGTACATTTGAAAATCAATTCAAAGACTGATTGTAACTGCACCATATCTTGAGTGATGAGCTCGACAGTTTGGATTGTAAATGCTCATGACGTCTGCAGTCACCGCCAGCAGTCTTTATGCCTGCAGTGGGGTCCAAACCCCACATTTTGATTGGCTGAGTTGAGAGCATGTGACCCAGTTTTGTCACAGCAATGAAGAAACTGTCGTGTCAAACACACATGTTCGGGGATGTGTTCGCAGACAAAGGGAATTAGAAGTATATCGCTTTAGGGTCACAATGAAGATGGTTGCAATGTGGAAAATGGTTTTATTCTCTAGAGGCTCAGCCATTCATTTTGTCCACTCTAGAGGACATGTTTATGTCCCAAAGTGTTTCTCCCCAACTTTACATGATACAGTGTTTTAATATGCTCCTTATAGAAGACATTCTGTTATTTTTAAATGATACCACTTGTCTGGGACTGACACTTGGACAGCTTTCTACAAAACGTATGCCCAAAGACCTTTTTTGCTAGGTCTCACGAGGATATTATTCATGCTTGCCCTGCTTAGGATATAAAATGAAGTTCTGCATAGCTTTCTTTATGCATCTATCGGATGTAAGCTGTTCATGTTTGAGCTAAATATATTTAGCGATACACCAGTTCATCCGTTCTCTCCAAGTCTCATAGAGTAGCATTAACAAAGAAAACAGACTGGTGTCTTAATTACATAAAAAGAAAGACTGGATTAAATGAAATTATATGTAGAGAGGAAAAATCAATCCACAAGCCGAAATCTAATTTTTTTTTGCTCCTTTGGACATAAGAGCTTCTATCTAAGCAATCTTATAGGCAATTCTTTGATCATGGCCTTTTAGAACATTATCACTTGATTTGCCAAATACAAAGCACTCGCACTAAGTCTCCATGTTCGTCCACCAGCAACCATAGCTCAATGTTCATACTAAAGCATATGGTCTTAGGTGGGCATTAGTTTAATAACAGAGTTTTTCTTAATAAAACACCATATTCAGTCTAAAGTAGTCCACTGACCTGTCCGATTTAATTTGCTTCAGCTCTTGTTGGTCTGGATGGCTCAGTTTGTGCCCTTGGAGATCTTCATCTTCAATGTGTCTTTGGACTGTATTCCTATTGTAGGTGGCAGCAAGTGGCATTTTAGTTAGTCATTGCCTTGTAAACAGAGGGCCTGGGTTTGAATCTTTGTTCCTTCTCTAATACCCCTAAGCAAGATATATTTAACATGAATTACATTTGCATTACATTCATTTTGTAGTAAATAAAAGTGCAAGTCACAACAGATGAAGAGTTATAAATGCAGACACGTTCAATTGTTGAAGCACAGTCAATTTGTCGAATACTGCCGTTTTTGATTGTGCACATTACAAGAGCAGTTGCATGTAATATTGATAGAAAATATAATGGCAGGTGTGACGGACGATGTGAAACAAGTAGAGCAAATAGAAATGTATTGAGCCCTTCCTTAATATTAAAAAGGATTTAGTGGCTTTGTTGGGCAGAGGGAGCTCGTTCTACTACATAAGAGCTAAAATCAAACATCTACAGATTACTGATTTTTGACATATCGGGGTAGGACCACCGAGCAGCCAGATTTGGAGGGTTTTATTGCTCTTGCTGGGGTGTAGGGGACGAACAGGTCATGTAGGTTTCGGATGCAGATCCTCTGACTGTCTGGTAAAAAGTAGCCAGTCATGAACGTGGTATGGGCAACTACAAGAAGTCATTGGTGGGAGACAAGTAATAGACAATTGTGGGAAAGGTTTGCCAAGTGAAACACAACGGCTGCTTCCTGAATCATCTGGAGAGGCTTTATGGCAGAGGGTGAAAGATCAGTCAGTAGGCTTTTGCAGTAGTCCAGGGAGAGGATCTCACCATGGCTTATAGACCAGGAGCTGTGTAGAGTGTGTTGTGAGATAAGGTCAGACACTGAGGATGTTATACCTAGGTTTGTGCTGGGAAACCTGATACTTACTCCTAAGCTCTTGAACAATGAAACAGACAAAATGAGTATATTGTGCAGTTTGAGAGTTCCTGATAGGTAGATGGACGTGCTGGGAGATCAGACTCTCTAAGCTGAGGAGGATCTTGCTCAGAGAGCCATGCCAAACCAAAGACCAGTAAAAATTTCCTAGTTGAAGAAAATAAGTAAACAAGTGTAAATACCTTACAAACCTAACATTGTAGAAACTAAATTAATGAATAAAAACAATAGCTGACATCCCAGATCACTCAACTTTGGTTAAATGTTTATGTGGGTGTATGTGTTGGTACTGAAAATCTTAATGACATTGCGGTGGTTCACCAAAGGCTCTTTGCCCCCTTAATGCTGAGCAAAACCTTTTTTGATACAGTCATCCCTCGATCTGTGTGACTCGCACAACGCAAATCTGCTAGATTTTTGCTCTATTAGATTTTTAGCACCATTTCTCAATTTACACCCCAGTCTGCTCAGTACAACGACTCTGGCTGTAAAAAAAAATCAGGCAAAAAAAATTCAACACTCGCCCTGTGTACGAGTCCGTGTCTGTTTAGTACTGTGCTACATAGGTAAATACAGTAATATTTACTGCTATTCTACATTGGTGAACCAAGTTATCACGGATTGCGAGAAAAGGGTTCTAGAGGTTTCGTTTCTGCAAGAAAGCTGTATTTATACCTGCTTTTTAATAAAACATGTCACAGTGGCAAATACTTTTACCCGTTACCAGGACAGTGTACAGAAAGTGCTGTTTCTTGCTTATTTAAACTTGTTTTGTGTTCTACTGAAATTTGGGGAAATTGTGTGGGGTTTTTTGGTTGGGCTGGAGTGCATTATAACGCTCGCCATAAGAAACAATGTGAATAACTGTCTCCATTTACACATTTTCATACAATGCAGCCTTTTCAGGGACCATTTATGTGTGTAAATCGAAGAATGACTGCACTTTTGAACCCACAGAATCCTGTGATTCAGTTAGGAGTTTGAGCCAATTGGGGAACCAGCCATTTGCTGCAATCAAACAGATCTTTTTTGTGATTTTAAAGCTCAACATCAGTGCCTTGAACTCTAAACCAAAGAAGTTTTTGAACTCAAGATCACTGGCACTAAGGGTCTAGAACATTTTACGACACAATATGGAGGTCAGCGTACCATTTAGAAAATGGTTCAGCTTGTCAGGCAAGTTGGCTCTTCTCGTGGAAAGGCTACATCCTCCCCATCTAAAGTCATCCCAGAGAGCTTCTCCACTTTAACACCTCAGCTAAACAAATTACCGGTGTCCAGGGGCACATCTATGTCTTGATGGTGAACTGAGGGTTGGGTAGTGGTAGTTTCACAGTGCTGAGAGTTTTTGACACTGCTCTCAGTAAGGGAGAGAGACTGGAGTGAGGGGAGGAGGTGGCTTCAGTTAAGTCCTTGACGCAGGTCCATCTGAAACGGGGGGGCTCCTTGCATCGATCTAGGAAAGTCATCGATTGGGAGCACTGACTTCCTGTGGCTCCCAGCCACGCTGCCTCTGTGAAGGCCGTGTTTTCATCATCCCTTCATCATTCCCAGCATTTTCCACCACAAAGAGGAGGGCATCGATGTGGAACAGCCCCCCTCTGACGCAACATGCTGGATGACGACACACCGTGAAAGCGCTCCGCTCAGTTGCTCCTCTTGAGCCTCAGCTTTTTTGATTGAGAGGGGGGGAAATCTGATATTTTCATCTGTCAAAACATAGGTCCTTTTTAATGTCTCTTTGCCAGCTGTCTTGGTGCAATCTGTGTGACTTAAGGCAGAAGAATGAAGTTTGATCAGAATTTTGTAGAGAGGTCGCAGGAAATGATTCCTCCAAAAAATCGGACAAAGTGATGAACTAACTGTTTTTGACGCAAGTCTTTCGGAGACGTGAGGATAGTATTAACGTTGACAAAAATAGTTTTCGATCAGTAAGCTATTCTTGATACTTCCGCTCTTTTGCATTATTGGAAAGCTCACAGCTTGCAACCACAGGCAGTGTCCTGCGGGAACGTTGAAAAACGACCACGATGGCGCTGGGTGCGTTGGGAATATAGCCGAATGAACGCAATGGATAGAATCCTGTCTACCTATGTCTGCCAATTTTTCCGTCAACAACTAGTTAGCTCCATAGACCAAAGATAGCTCAATTTAACACCGAGAGAAAATACACCCAGCAAATGTAAAAGCATGAATTAAATAGTACACGTCTGCATAAATATGTGTGAAAATGGGAATAAACAAATCGCTTTTGCGCTACTGTTAAATTCTAGGATAAATTATTTTTATAAAATGCTTACATAAACAACATGCAGAACACTTAAATATTTAAGTTGTACTTACCATAGATTAATTTAGTCATGTCTGCCTGCCGACAATGATTTGTTTTTAATTGTTATTGTTCATTTAGTCTTATATTCCGAAAATTCCTACTCCTATAGGCAGTCTACTTATTTTCTGTAGTTAGAATTCTGTGAGATAAATCCAGACATAACTGTACTAAATTACACATGCTGGTCTTGGCAAATCTTGAATTTACTATTTATTTCCAAGCTGTATGTTAATCTTATTTGAGTGCCATGCTAATTCCCATTGCGACACGACTTATCCTCTATCAAATGGACAAATCATATTAATTTTTCCTTATGGAACAAAGCTGTTCTTGGGGTGAAGCTGATGCAGTAAGACTCCATTGAGCATTAAAATGCTGTACAAAATAAAATCTGAAAGAGACTGAGGTTTTGGTAACTTGTATCAGTGCGTATTATATTTTAACAGCAGCTATTATTTTACAGACTCCCTTGTCTGAAGCAATGTTATGTTAGTATAGTACAGTAGATTTACCCTTTTCTACTGCTGAGTGATTTTAACCTTTTTACTGGCACAATTCAAGGTGTTTTGTATAGTCCCCCAGGAGCGGGGATGCATTTTTTTTTTTTTTTTTTTAAGCCGTGTACTTTATCAAGACTGAGACATTTGTTGCTGGAGTTTGTCACACAAGGTGAAGGCTGTGTTTCGGCAGTTGGAGTGATTGAGGACTAGCGTCATAACACCACACTGCCTTAGAGGGATCAGTGTTCTGGCGACATGCTTTTACCGTTATTATTCTGACCTCTCCCCGAAACTGCTAAACTGCTAAACACCTCTGAGATGAAAATATGGTGTCACTTTGTGAGGCACTGCGTGCTCCTTGCCACTGATACGGAGTCGGTCTCTGGCTGTTGCCTGAAGTCATCTCTAATTTGCGTAATTTTTTTTTTTTTTTTTTTTTTTTGCTGTGTTGAAGACCCATCTTNTTTTTTTTTTTTTTTTTTTTTGTTTTTTTTTTTTTTTTTTTTTTTTTTTTTTTTTTTGCTGTGTTGAAGACCCATCTTTATATGTGAGTAAGCCTTGAGAGAATGTTATCAGGTTATTGTCCCTGCACCTCACAGTTGCCAGCACAGTGATGAATGTGACCCCTTACACGTGCATGGCGCTACAAGCTGCCCCACGGTGGTCCATCGCCCGCCTCTAATGTCCGTCACTTTCAGACCACCTTGAGTGAATTAAACCTTTTTCGGCCCGACAACATCTCGCCCTCCAGCCTGATCTGCCCTGTTCCTAAGAGTCCAGCAGACACAAAAGCCACTCCAGGAGCTCAGTGACACCTCCCTCCACCCCCAGTCCTGACCCACAACACAAAGCCTTTATCTGTTGCTTCCAGGGGGGCTCTCGCTTTTATTTCATCCTGCCGTTTCATTCAATCAGACAGACAGGCCTATATGAGCTTCAGCTGTCAGCCTGATTCTGGGGAGCTTGTCTGTTCTGGGGGGTTTTACTTTTTAAAATTACTCCCCCTCCCCAACCCAATTTATGATCGGCTCTTTCTTCTCGTTCAACGCTCACTAGCAAAGTCCAGCGGCTGGGATGCTAATGATGCTGAGGTATGGCCCTTCTGATCTAATGTGACAGCGTCTGAGCAAGAGCTCCACTTCTCATTAATGCACAGATCAGGGAGGCACATGTTCCGTAGGGAGGGTAGACAGATGCACAATATTCAGCCCTCCAATCATAATTGAATACAGAGCAATTTAACTTCTGTTAAGCCGCAGGAGAGCGAAATGGCACACAGTGTCTATACTGTGTACAATATCAGGGAGACTGTGAATGTATTTCAGTCATCCTTCAGAAATATGAAGAGCAACAAGAATATCTAGACTGACTGACTGACTGACTCTTGAAGCCTCCGTATCTCTCAAGCTGTTTTATAACAGCTGATGAGTTACTGTACTAACTACAGGCTTGGAATATTTTGTGCGCAATAGAAATCCTTGGGGGCAGTCTGGAAATAATTGAATATTTCTTTCATTCAGCATTTTTTAACTTATACGTTGGTCTAACAGTTTTATGGCAGATTTGTTGTTTTTCTTCTAACCGGTTGATCCTGCGAGGCCCAGATGATGTCTAGAATTCATTCCTCGCTGTCCTGTATTTCCGTAATTAAATTAATTTGTTGATTAGTGCGATGAGGCTTCCTGTGCCCTTGCTCAGGGGTAAATCTTATCAACAAAGGCCCATAAAGCTTGATGGATCGCAGCCCTAGAAGCTGGGAATCATTCCGTCTCACTAAATAAGAGCAAATTCCTGCAGCTTCAGCCCGAGGACGTTGCTGGAGAAGCTGTCTGCTGTTTGCATTGAATTTCTCTTGGCACTAGCTACCCTCCCATGCCATCGTGAAGGAACTGGAACGGGAGTAATACGTACATGATTTCCCCAGAAAAGGACGTGGGAAGGAGAAGGCCAGTTGACAACTGTAATTGATCTGACGTTCTCTCTGGGAATGGGCTTGTGGGGGCCCGGCTCATCACAGAGCGCTATGCGGACTTGCTGGCAAAGGTCAGGGGTGAACAGATGTCAGGACCACTCCTTCAGACCCACAATCTTTTGTTTTCTCAAAGCCTGTTGTATGGATGATCTTCAGACATCTGATTGGTTTCTCAGAGAAGCCGTGGCTAGTTTAGCCAATTGTAGTGCGTTTTACTGGAAAAGGGCGGCAAGATCTGAATGTTCAGTCCATGAGAAATAATAAAGACTTGACGTGCAGCTCCATTTAAAAAGCTATAAAAGTGAATTGTGCTGGGGTGGAGCCTGGGGGACTGACCAGTATGTATCATACCTAGTTGGAAGGCGGGCGTGTGAAAACATGAGGAAGACAATCTGCTAAATGCTTATGGAAAGTATCCCTAAACGAATCAAACCCTCATTTCAGGGAAGACAGCGCGGGGGCCCACTTATTGGTGCTTTCTAATGGCTTTTGGGAGGGTTTAACCTCTGTGGGGTTTTCGTAGCCTCTGGGCTTAGTGCTATTACACATGAGATTGGTAAAGAACTGGAATCCCAAATTAAATAAGTGTGTGTTAAATCAAATTCACATTTCCATAAAGTCATCTTAAATTAACAAGTACTCCACTCTCCAACGTTCCAAATTCCGCTTAAATCAAAAGTGCCAAATCGATATTAATTAAATGTGTCATAAGTTATGATTTCAAGTTCAATTCGTGTGTGAGGTAAGACCATGGAAAGGATTGTGGAAGCATTCAATGGCACAGATTTATTAAGGCGCCGTATTTAAACACTGCAACCGTGAGCACAGCTTATTACAACTACGAGATATAAAACAGTTATGAAAAAATGCAATAAATCCTTTTTTTAAAGTAGTGTGCAATATGTAAACGGAATCTTTTTTTTGTTGAGATGCAGGTTATGTTTATTGCTGTGGTTGGTTAATCCCCAGTCATCCAAAACCTCTTAATATTTGAGTATAATTAAGGGTATAATTACAGGCGGTTGTGCTGAACTGAATAAATGAGCATGTTGTTGACTTGCAGAACGATGCAGGGATTTGTGGTCTTCAGCTGTCAGCAAAGTGGCTCGGTGAACGTTGGTCCTGTCCGCATCACTTTTATATTCAATAATCACACTCCTGTAACAAAGAGGCGTTGTGTATGAATTTGATTAGCTGGCTCCGCCACTCCATCCACTCAGGCCCGCTGCTGGCAGCAGCTGTGTTTACCTTAAGCTCAGAGACGTCGCATCAAATACCACATGCAGTGGGCACGTCGAGAACTGGGAAATCTGCACTGGTTTGCCTGTTGATGGATGTATTCTGTTAAACCCAGCATTATGTCTGCTTTGACAGCAAAGCAGGTGTCTGTTCAAATTAGATACGCATCGTAATTTTCCCGCCGTACTTTTCTTTCCTTCTTTACAGACAATTTTTATACGACTGTTAAAATTCACATTTATGGTTTCAGATCTTGGAATGCCAGCCTTTTAAGTGTTGTACATTGCTGTATCAATTCAGGGTGGGTACCTTACTCAAGGATACTACAGTGGGGGGGGGGGGTGCAGTACAACATGAATCTCAGATAAGACCATGTCCTTCAGTGCTACACATGGACAGTGAACATGTGACACTTCCCTGATTTTTCTACAGTGTGACACTTGGAATCAGCATTGTTGCACTTAGTAGCCAGCTTTACTTGCTCGAATATGGGCCTGGAGAGGGGTGAGGGAAAAGGTTGACTGAAGGACAAGGTGTGGAGCCTGAAACGTCAAAGCCGGGCTTCATAGTCGCTGTTTTTCTTTGTCATTCTGCTTCTCTCTGTCAAGCAGGAGTTTAAATGGGGCAGTTAGGAAAACTAGGTGTTTGTTTACTGTAACTAAGTGTATGCGTTAAGGAGCCATGGTAACCTGTGTACTCTTGCAGGTATTGCCGTGTGTTGATGTGTGCTGCAGTCCCCCCTGGCCACAGATTAAACCCCGCCCCCCCATCTTTCAGAAGACCTTTGTCCCTTGGTCTGCCGATTTCAGTTACGTTGTGTTACTTTTTTTCCTGCCTTGGCTGTCGGATTGCAGCCTTGTCTTCTTAGGAGACAGACCTTGAAGAGCTGCGCGTTGTGAGCCATCAAGGCTTCACCTGGCCCTGAAAAATTCTAAGCCATTGTTCACACCAAAGCATGTTCTGTTTGTTCCTTACACTTTTTCTGAGGGGTTCACTGTAAATGTAGGTACGTTCAAGTCCCTACTGCTCAAACTAAGTGTGTTTTTCTGGAACTTGCTTGAAAGCTATTTAACAGGGAATTGTTAGTTGATGACAGCAATGGCTGGACAGCTTGTGAATTATTCAGACAATGCTGCTGATGCCCAAACAGACCCATCAGCTTACTCAGCCCCAGCAGGTCTTCAGTCAGGAATACCAGCACCATTGCGGGTTCTCACATTCGGTTGCCGCATTTAGTCATACACTTTGCATCCCTTGAAGTGTTTTGGATCCAGGCAAATGTGACACCTAGACTTTTTTTTCCCCTGCAGTTGTCAGATGAATGTATTTGGAAGCCAAGTTTTGCTTCTCCCTTTGTCTGTAGTAAAGCTCAGCACTTGCTGTTCCAAAAAGTAGGTCAGACGTATCTTCTTGGCTGATGGGTGGAATTATCAAAAATGTTCAGGCTGTTGGCCCTTATCGGCAGATTGGCATCAGCCAGTAAAATTACAAGACAACAACCTTTGTTCTTGAACAGAACCTGGACAGATAGTTTGAACTGCAACATGAGGGTGGATGGGAGGATGTGTTTAGCTATTTGAACCAAAACTGGAAACGACCTGGTACCAGTCAGTAGAACATCGGTTTTGCCCTCATATCATCACCTGCAGAGCACGGCTTTGTGAAAACAGGCTCAAAAATTGCAGCACCCCCATCTTTATAAATAAGGGTCTTTATTCTGAGAAAGTAGAACCAGTATGTGTTTTTTTTCTTCATTTATTGTTCTCAGTACCTTTGTAAACCAAAGAGTTTGGCAGATTCTGGATTAGTCATCCGTTTTATGGTACAAACACAGTGCTAATTTGTGGTAATGGGGGAAAAAAAACTGCACAAATAATGTAATCTTAACAAATGCATTACATGCTGGTAGGTTTTGACTGGCTCGACCACAGCGAGTCTGTTGGTGCCGTGTGTGTGTGTGAAAGAGACAGAGAGAGAGGAAGGGCTTCCATTTCAGTACTGTCTAATAGTAAGGCTTACAGACTGTTTGCGCTGCTGTGTCTTATATGAACAAACATACCAATCCTTTGTTCTTGGTGATCATAATGGACTTGTGACTAGAAAGGTTTTGGGGTCAGTGAAGTAGCAGGGTTTTTGCAAACCAGAGGGCATGGAAGGGAATGCATGGGAACAGAATGCTCTTGGATGGCACATATTTGCAGTTTTACAAGACAAAAAGAAAAATCTCTCCTGCATTTTCTGCCTTTTCTGGACCAGTGTGTCTTAGAGGAGAAATACGTTTTTGCAGAGAATCAAATTCAGAGGGGCCCGAGTGGCTGGGCCCAGTGCCTCGAAATCAAAGGTTCAGGTTTCAATCTCCTCTCCTGCTTCAGTCCCTTCAATAAAGGACCCTGGATCGTTCCAGAAAAAGTTAATAGGTAAATAAGTAGAAGCGTCTCAGCATTGAAATGTAACATTTTGAGACTGTTTGGCCAAAATCATCAGCTAAATACACATTAACATAACATAAAACATTTGACCAGAACTATTGTGTATTATTATTCCCCACGCCAAGCTCTAACAATGGAACAGACTTATAATATATCGGATGTTTAAATCATTCACAGTGCACATTTTATGCACATTTTTATTGTATGGAACTTGATTTTACCTGTTTGTGTATAAAAACAAAGGTACGTGGTCTGCACTAGAGAAGTACCTGTTTCACAGTGGTGGGTTGGAATAGCCTGTAGGATGTTGTTATACTATTGACCTGACCACTTACCTCAAGTAATTGGTCTTCTACCTGGAATGACTGTGTTGCCTAGCAACCAGGACTACAGTCATTAAATATTATGAACATGTTTGTTAGAAAAAAGTGTGTAGTAAATATAAAAGGCAACATCTTAGCAACTGGAAGTGTTGTTGCTGCGATGGGTGTTGAGCTTGAATAAAACAGAAGTGTGCTTGAATTTTTTTAGAATCTGAGACCATGTGTGTATTTACCATAATTTGGGAGGTAGAAGTAATGTCCTGATTGTGCATTTTGATAGATGCTCGGTGTACTCTCCATGGGGGCTTGGAGTCCCACCTGCAGTCGAGTGAGATTGTTGAGCAGGTCTATTGGGACCCTTTGAACCAGATAAAGGTGGTGGTGGGTTTACTAAAAAACAGCACCTGAAAATGCGGGAATTAGTAGGTACAGGAATATGTATGTGATTGACAGCTGGGAGTGACCAGGGGCTTTGTCTAACACTTTTCTCGCGAAATTACGTCTTATACAATCTCCAGTTTCTGAGAAGGGTTTTTTTTGCAGTTATTTTTCTTTCATTTGTCCTAAACAAGTCTTGTTCATATTGTAAGTTTTATTTTGAATTTTGCCAACTTGTCTGCACTTCTCCATTTATTGTTTGTACTTTCTGATGGTAAAACGCTCCAGCAGCAATAATTTAAGCTTTCACGTACCCAGTGAGACTTGCTTACATCTAAAATCCCCAAAGCTATTTACAAAGGTCTTGTGACATACTGGATAAGTGTGTTCATCTGAAAAAGAATGCATCTCTGCAATGTTTGAACACAGAGGATGTATAACAGTTTATATCTTATATCACTATACCTTATACAGTAATATCGTGATTCGCTATACTTCCTATAACACAGTTTTGCAGCGATTTTCTTTTATTGTAGCCCTTTATGTAATTTATAACAATGTAAAATATTTTTTTAAACTTAAAAAATGTCACAGCAAATTTTGTGTAGTTTTTGTTACCCTTGAAGTTGAATGTTTTCTGCATTTATTCGCTACTATTGAAGTATAACTAATATAGTTTGTATCGTGTTGCACATGCACATTTTTTCAGCTCCGTTCATGCAATATACTGTATTATTGACCTCTTATAGGGTTTTTTTCATTAAACCTTCCACTTCTGAGAACACATCTAGAGGTTTATTTGAGCAATTAGTGAATATAACTAAATTAGAAGTCCAGTGCCGGAGACAGCATTTTATATGAATTAAAACACTAAAAAATACTTAAACTTTTTTCAGTTCTGAGAAGGGAGTAAAATTCGTAGGATTCTCTGATCAACCCTCGTACATCTCAAATCTTGTCTTTCTGTGATAGGTTCCACTCAGCGTCGGATTGTCCCGGTTCTCCAACGCAGACCTTGTTAGTCCAGGCAGTGGCCGAGTTGGCATGATTCTGTTTGTTCCTGTCACTCGCTCTCCTGTTGTGAAGCACGCAGGTGTAGCGTTAGGACTCTTGCCAAAGGACACTTACTGAATAGTTGCAGTGCATTCGGAAAGTATTCAGACCCCTTCACTTTTTTCATCATTTTATGTTGCTGTGTTATGGTAAAGTTGTTTAAATTCATTTTTTCACACATCAATCCCCACTCAACGCCCCATAATATCAAAGTGAAAACAGGTGTTTTTTTAAATGTTTTGCAAATTTATTTAAAATAAACTGAAGTATCACTTTGGCATAAGTATTCGGACCCTTTATTCTAACCTTAGCCTTTATTGATGAAACACCTTTTACAGCGATTACAGCTTCGAATCTTCTTGGATGTGACAAGCTCTCTCTCTCTATCTTTCTCTCTCTCTCTCTCTCTCTCTCTCTCTCTCTCCCCCCCCCTAAACCAGCAGTATAATCCCAGTTTCCCACATGCCGGGTGGTGGAGTTATTTACTGTGCTTTCCTACATGAGACACATGAGAGAATTATGTAGGATGTAGGGGATATGATATAATGTGTGTGCATGTCTTTGTGTAAGTTATATATAAACGTTAAATATAATTGTAATCTTATTTTGACAATGCTTTTGATTGCAGGACTTCCTGACTGACCTAATGATGTCCGAGGTGGACCGCTGTGGTGAGAATGAACACCTGATTTTCCGAGAGAACACTCTAGCTACCAAAGCCATTGAAGAGTACCTCAAATTGGTTGGACAGAAGTACCTGCAGGACGCACTCGGTACGTAAGTGGAAAGGCCTTCCCATCCAAAGTGCCTATCTAACTGACAAGAAATGGCTACTGGAATCTGCAGAAAGGATGGATAAATAAAAGGGACTCTATCTCTGAGGTAATATCAGTGGCTGAGACTCTTTTCCTGCCTTCATGCTTAGTGACATTTTCGCTGCTCCCCTGGGGTCTTGGACAAGAAAGAAGCAATAACGTTTTTTTTCTGCTGTAAGTGTCCTTAAGCCCCCCTCCCAGACCACAGCTCCACGTGTTTTTCATTTCCATTTATATGTAGGGCCTGAGAGGCCTGTGAGACCTTGAGCCCCATTTCCCCAAAATCCACTTGGGAGGTGGAGCTGTGCTGGTCACTTGGTTGTTTTATCAAGTCAGGTTCTTGGGCCCTGAAACCTCCCGCCCCCCCCCCCCCCCCCCCCCCCACCAAAAAAAAANNNGTCGTCCACCCCCCCCCCCCCCCCCCCCCCCATATTTAGAAGATTGACTAAGGATCTCTGTTAAGAGATGATAGGCTTTCACTCCCAACATGTTTCTGCCTTTAAGGTGACGTTACAGTTGCACCTTGGTGGCCGCAAAGGAAAATATTTGAGTTTCAAACCGTTTCTTGTGTATCAAAACACACTTTCTTTCAGATGTCACATCTGGAAGTGTTAAGGTGCTGTCTTTTTTATGAAGTTCAACCACACTTAAAAACTAACAATCCAGGCTTTTGAAGGACAAAACTTACGGTGTGAAGCTGTGACTTTAGATCTTAAATCTGTTTCTGTCCATCTTCGTATAAGAACATGCATTTGAGATGTGTATTAAACTCTCTCACTATGTGGGAGTGGGTAGCCCTGGTGAAATCCTCTCACACACTGTGACCATGTGGGAAACACTGTTCCATTGCACTCTGGTCACAACACTTTATGATGATATTAAAAGAACCACACAATTCATTATAAATTACACTTTTTTTGTACTTATGTACTTGTACTGCACAACAATACATGAGTAAAGTTGTATTTGTCACACATAATGTGAATTTAGAAATGTGCATACCTTTCACGGTCAGATTTACCATTATCATTCATCAGTTTCTCCAGACCTCCAGTCCAGCTCAGGAACCAGAAGATCTCTAGGTTGTGCTGTGAATATATTCTAGCCTCTGTGAATAATTCATGGTTGTTTTTCCAAGAATTAACGTCTTTTTAAGGAGTATTGAATTATTTAAGGCGACTGAAGATTGCCTTTTTTCCAGCAGGGGTTGGAGAGAGATATGTGGATAGAGGCAAATGCTGTCCTTGATAGACGCCTTTAAAAAGCCCAGAATAACAGTCAAGGAACCGCGTTTCTTAACTTGTTCGGTTTCAGACCTTCCACGACTTACAGCGAGACAAAATAACTTGATATGGCAGCTTTTGGACGTGTAATGAGATCCTTCTAATTCAAGTAATTTACTAGCATACTGTGTGGTGCCACTTGGTTGAATCCTTAGGCAAGTGAACTTTGGCTAAGAAACTACAAGTGTGTGATGGAAGCAAACAACACATATTAGTGCTGGAGAGTTTCAGGGCACTCTTATGCACACATCTTAGTCCACTGGAATGCCTGAGGGAGGGAGCTGCCACTGGTACTTAACCCCCCATGGTTTGTCTTTCTCCCTGGTCCTTGGTCTGCAAGTCTTTGTTTTCCTTGCCTCATGGTAGATGGGTTATTACTGGATACTGTAGCACTAGATATCTGTTGGTTTAAATTAGGCCTTTGCTCTCTTTCACTATCACCTTTGTCCAAACAGTAAATTTTAAACCTGTTCAGTGCTCTGTGAACTTGTCCAGGAGTGCTGTTAAAAGTAACTGAATTGAATAATACTCTAGAATTAACTGTTACAGTGACTGGTAGCATAGTAGCTAGTTTTTGTTGCCTTTGTTTCAAAGGGCCCAGGTTCAAATTGCACCCCTACTGTACCCCTGAACAGAATACTCTGTGAATTGAGTCAGTAAAAAATACAGCACGGTATAAATGTTTGAGTAGTTGTACATAGCTGAGTATATAAACCTAACCCTGTAAAGGGCTTTGGTTGGAGGTGTCAGAACAATAAATAAATCATAACTGCAAAGTTATTTACAAATAAAAAAAGCCAAATGCAGCAGCAGCAACAACTGTTGTTGTTGTTCTTATTATTATTATTGTTGTTATTATTATTATTATTATTATNAGTTATTTACAAATAAAAAAAGCCAAATGCAGCAGCAGCAACAACTGTTGTTGTTGTTCTTATTATTATTATTGTTATTATTATTATTATTATTAATAATAATAATAANGCAACAACTGTTGTTGTTGTTCTTATTATTATTATTGTTGTTATTATTATTATTATTATTATTAATAATAATAATAATAATAATAAGCCTACAGTATGACTTGCTGACCCACATCAGACATTCAGCAGCGCTGGGCCTAGTGACGGCAGACTTAGGGAAAGGGAAAATAAATGAGAAATAGGGTGATCTTTCATTGCAGTTCAGTTGGTCAGACACACACAGAATCCCTGAATGCAAATGTTACACACTTTAATGAACAAGAATACATTTGTAAAAATACATTAATTCAATGCTTTACATATGCCCTTGGATAAAGCCATCTGCAGGAATAAAAAAAAAATGATAATAAAAATAACAAGTAATGCATCGTAAGAGCTGGCATCTTTTTTCAGGGCCTTGCAAATACCAGGGCTTTTGGCTCATACATTTTCCTGTTGCAAAAGCAGACTTCAGCTTAGTAAATGAAAATAAATCACAGAAAGGATTATAACGACTTGGCCTTTATATTGTTTGCACTTACTAGGTTTGCCTTCAACACTTACACTGGCAGCGAAAGCCATTGACTCTCCATTAAATACTGCCAAACTGAAACCCTGTTTATATATTTCACATACTCTCTAGCAGGTTTATTGTGTTTTGGTATGACTTACATTGGTCATAGAGAACCACGGGCGACAGTAAAATCTGTACACAGGCACCTCAGCTTACTAACACGATTGGAACTTAAAGTGAGCTCATAAATTGATTTGATTATAAATCCAAAGTTACTATTGCAAATAAGTCAAAATCAATAAAAGCTTAATCGCAAATTTATTCGGCAGCTTGCGATGTGAAGCTGTTAAAAATAATTCTCCCATTTGTACAGCAGAGTAATTTTAACTGGAGCACTACAGGCCAAGTACCTTGAGAGTTTTTCAGCATGATGCACCCCATGAACCGGGGTCATCTAAGTGCAAGGCAGCAGCTTTAACTCATATGTTACCTGCTGCAGTAGAGATTTCCCTTTGTTTATGGGTTAGGTTCCATATGAGTCTCGGGTATAGCTATAAGAAAGCTATTAGACTTTTTATTTAAATATTTTTTATTATTTTCAAGCTACATTAAAATTAAAACAAATTTAAAAATTGCTGCCGAAATTAAAATGTAAAACGACAGTCCCGTCCAGGATGTAGTGGCCCCACACTTTCAACTTGACTCTGCTGTACTGACATCTGTGCGCTGGGTATGTATGTATGAACATAAGGGATCTTCCGTCCATAAAAAAACAGACATGTCAGAATATGGAAAAATAAAGAAGATCCACTTCATACATGAATATTCTGTTGCAAAAGTTGCAGGTTTAAAAATTTACCCCACAGAGTATTCCATTTTGGGGCTTAGTGCTTTTTATGTTACTTCCCTTTAGGCAGGTGCAGATGCGATCGGCAGTGGATTCTGTGCTGGTTTCTGACTTCTGTCTCACTTTGAAGGTGAATTCATCAAGGCTCTGTACGAGTCCGACGAGAACTGCGAGGTGGATCCCTCCAAGTGTTCCTCGAGTGACCTGCCTGAGCACCAGAGCAACCTGAAGATGTGCTGTGAGCTGGCCTTCTGCAAGATCATCAGCTCCTACTGGTACTGCCTGCTCCCCGTCTGGCACCTATCTGCACAGCCTCAGTTGTTGAGGGCAATACTGACTGTGAGCCCCCATGTTCAGGTCTGGTGTCATTCATAGCTGGTCATATGGTGGCACTATGGTTCAGTGGGCAGTCCTGTTTGCCTCTCAGTCCTGGCTTTCAATTCTGGGAGGCATCTGAATGAATGTGTGTATCTTGCCATGAGCTGGTGCCAGTTCCATATGGTGCCCTGTGCCTCACTCTCCAGGACAAGAACTTCAGGTAACAGAGGCAGCAGGTGCCATAGTGGTTTGAGCCACCATCTTTCACTTAAAGGACCAGGGTTTGAATCCCAAATTACTACTCTTGAAAAAGGCATTTATCTAAGCAGCTTTGATAAAAATTACCCTTCTGTACATAGGGGTTAAACATTCTAAATAGCATCTTGTTTGGAGCATGATAGTTTGCTAAACTAATGAATAACATTTAGATGGTTAAGATCTGGTTGTAGCTTGGCTTTTACGTGAAATGACCAGAATACTGTTCACTTGTTCTACACTGTACAACACGCAAACTATGTGGCGATGTGGCCAGAGCAGCAGAGAAGAGAGACCGAATTTGGACGCTCTCTGAACCTCAGGTTATGGGAGGTGTCTGCATTGAGGTGCTTGGTGCTTTCTGCACCTCAAGGTTGCCTCTGAATAGATTTCTCTAGCGACTAGTGAATGCTAATGCACCGTTTGTCTACATTGTGCTGTATGCGTTTTTCTAATTTTGTACCAAACGTGTTGTACAAGGTCAGTTAAATAACTGTTCACTTGTCAAGATGCCACGAATTCCTTTCTATCCTTTCCAAATATCACTATCTACAGCAGCAGAAAGGATGGCATTCATATTTCAAATGGGGGGAAATTTTGCCGCTTACATAAGTTTTTTTTTTTCCTGAATCCTATTCATTTACTTATTATACCAAGAAAAGGTGAAAAGCTTGTTTGCGTCATGCTTTTGCTTATGGATGCGTTTCACCTTCTCGTCCCTTAACAGCGTGTTCCCACGAGAACTGAAAGAGGTGTTTGCGTCATGGCGACAGGAGTGCAGTAACCGGGGCCGACCCGACATCAGCGAGCGGCTCATCAGCGCCTCCCTGTTCCTGCGCTTCCTGTGTCCAGCCATCATGTCGCCATCGCTCTTCAGCCTGATGCAGGAGTACCCAGATGACCGCACGGCCCGCACGCTCACCCTCATCGCCAAGGTCACGCAGAACCTGGCCAACTTCACCAAGTGAGACTCACTGCCTTTGCATGGACTTATCTTCAGCGAACATCAGCGGGGACAATTTCACGACAAAATGTCATCCTCACACAGTGGGAAAAATGGTGATAAATAGACACTGTACTGATTTCTACCCAAAAGGCATAAAATATCTTTTCTAAAGCTGTATTTTTTTAATCTTTTTCTAAAAAATAAATAAGGACAGATTTAATGATGTGATAGTGAGTTCAACTGAGTTGAAATTAGGAGTCATTTAACAGGATTATGTGAGTGTGAATCATTATAAAATCTCCACTGAGATAAAACGCCATATATAGTATTTGATTTTCTGCATTTGTGTGTTTGTGTCGGCTGTGAGCTGCAATGTTAAACCGTCACCCACTCCCATGCCACCCCTGTGCAGGTTTGGCAGCAAGGAGGAGTACATGTCCTTCATGAACCAGTTCCTGGAGCATGAGTGGACCAACATGCAGCGCTTCCTGCTGGAGATCTCCAACCCAGAGACCATCTCCAACACAGCAGGTTTCGAAGGCTACATCGACCTGGGCCGTGAGCTCTCCACCCTGCACTCCCTGCTATCGGAGGTGGTCGTCCAGCTAGAGCAGGTACACACACCCCCTTTGGCAGTACGCTGCAAGGCACGTACTTCCGCAGCACCTTTTAGCCCAGAGAGGAAACTACACACGGTTTCAGCTTTAAAGGTTGTACGCATAACTTACGACTCGGCTCCATTCCGACGGCCTCTTTGAAAGTTAATTTTGTTGCAAGTCCCAAATCCGCTCATTCTATATTGTATAAAGAATACATAAACAATGAACACGCATCAGTACTAGGTTAAGGTTATTATAAATATTTTTTAATTATATAAAAATAGAAGAGTAATAATATAAATACAGTGCAGTGTTATATTTTTATGCAGTACTATCACTTTAACTTCATATCAAAATGCATTTTCTTTCATATTTTCCGTTCAGCACCAGCAGCAGAACTGTGTATATAACAAGTAACTTGAGTCGAGTCACAAATGAAAAGTTCTGTAAAAATACCCTCATTTTATCAAATAGAATGCAATCGCTAATAAACACCTAAAAACTGACCGAATCAGAAATAAATGTGGTCAGCTAATGTTATCGCACAGCACATGCAGCAGTCGCTTTTAGACGCTGCGACCAAATATCAGTGTTAGAAAATAATATAATAAGCTCAGCCGTTTGCAAACCTGGGTTGTCAGAAGTCACATATGTTGTAACTCAAGGACCCCGAATGGTTTAAGCCGAACACACTGAAGGTGCAGCGTTTCGTCGTCTTTTCAGCCTTCGCCCCCCGCTGGGTTTAGGTGCACCTGACAAGTTTTCCAGGTCTTTCATGCAGTATTATTTGGTAAGAAATTAACAAAATTGCACATGATCGTTTTAAGACGGGCAGCGCAGCAGTTGGAACGGTTTAGAACCCCCCCCCCCCCCCCCCCCCCCACCCCCCCCCCCCCCCCCCCCCCCCCCCCCCCCCCCCCCCCCCCNCCCCCCCCCCCCCCCCACCGCTATAGTACCCTCCGATACGAAATTGTACAGCTGTTTGAATGAGTTAATAACTCTATGTAAATGTAAAGCCACACGCAGTTAAACTTGGCTTTTTGGGGTTCCTTCAAGGGATTTATAATGCGTAACAGAAGTGGCATGTAATTCGATGCATAAATCATTTCTGGCTTGAAAATATTTGAAAGCACACAATCCACAATTGATGCTTGTTTAAAATGTGGAATGCTTCTGGTACTTGTCCCAGTGTTTTTGTTTTAATATTAATTGTGTGAAGTGCATGTTTGAAAGTACCACAGCGGATCTCGCAGAGAGAAGTGAGGAAGCAGTACGGACATTTGTCTCATTGATGCAAATTGCCACAGGCCTCTGGTCCTCAAGTAGAGGCCTGATTTTGGTCTGGAGTGCGACACATTATGCTTCCCTTTATTACATTTGAGGTAATGGGCTTCAAGTGCACTTCCACACTTTATCAGCACACCGATTGAGATGAGCTCTGAACCGCAATACGGCTTTGGGATAAAGAGAACAACAGCGGCAAGCTGAGCAGTCCACGCGGCAAAACACGCTGTGACGTCAGTCGCATAGGAGACACAAATTCCTTCCTGACGTTCAGAGCCATTATAAGTGAGGTGACAAACTGTGGAAAAACAAGATGGCCGGAGCCCTGCAAATCATCCTTTTCTCTTTTGAGATGAGATGGTAGCCTAGAACAAGTGTTTATGCGGCACAGGTACAAATCCCACTGCTGCAGTCCTCACCTCTGAGTAAGGTACTTATCCCAAACTGATGTATTAAAAATTACCCAGCTGCATGACTGAGTAAATGGTTGTAAGTAGCCTGAGACTGTGTTGTTTTGCAGAATACGGTCAGCTAAATAAATAAACAGCTGTCCTTCGCTAATGTCCTATGAGAAAGGGCCTCTTAGTATTTCTCAGTCTTGAATCTACCATCACACCTTGAAATTATTAAAGAAATTTTAAAAAATTAAATGGTATTTTAACTTATCTGGCCAATATGTCAACATATTATCTGAAAATATGTAAATTATGTGCATATTGTGTAATTTGACAGGGTGACTCTGTCATGGTATCAACAAAAAGGAAATCCCTTTTTATATGTTAAATCCCTTTTTACACGTTAAAGTATTAATAATATTATTTCAGTATTTTATTAAATGGCATTTAAAACCGCATTGGAAGTCACGGGTGCGTGACTTCCCACATTAAAACTATGTTTAAATAACCGTGGATTAACAGGTTATATGATCAACAATCTAAACACACTTCTTACTAGAATAGATGTGTATTCCATTTTCGGGACATATTGCACCATTATGAATCTGACATTTATCGCTGTTAAATGGAAAATTAATTAGCCACAGATTCAACAACAGCTGTGGATTTGAAACACTGTCCGTGTAATTCTTATTTGGAGAAATTCGTGCGTGCAGGTTCAGTTATGTGTTCAGTCAGACTGGTTAGAAATGAAGGGTTATCTTTAAACTGTTGGGGTTGAAATATTACGGCACCTTTCAGGAGAAAAGTACTGGGCTCAGCAAGAAGTGGCCTCAGCTTCAAAAGCTCCATGTTTAATTAAATTGTGCTTAAGGTTCCGATCAGTTAATTACACTTTATTTGCTAGAATCCGCTTTGATATAAAACAACCAGCAAGAGTTCCGTTTTACTGCGGAAAATTAATGGGGGAATGAAGGACAAATGAGTGGCACTTGACCGGTGTCATGGTTGCAGGACCCACCCTCTCTCTCCACACAGAGCACAGCCTCCAAGCTGGGCCCCCTTCCCCGGATCTTGCGGGACGTCAGCACGGCTCTGACGAACCCCGCCAGCATGCAGATGTCCGTCCCCTCTGAGCGCGTAGCTTCGCCGCCTGGAGCCAGCTGCAGCATTTCCACCGGCCTGCAGAAGATGGTCATCGACAGCGAACTGGCCGGGTAGGCACAGCGTGTCACTGTGAGGGGAAACTGTGAGGTCGGAGTCTAACTGTAACATCAGAGTCTCTCGTTCCAGAGTAATGGTGGAAGTAGAGAGTCTGGACCATGGAGGGCATCTGAAGGGTACCAGTCTCAATTGCAGGATGGAGCAACATATTTGGAACTGCCATGAAATGTCTGACAATATTGAACCGTGCGCTACTGTAACTTTTACTTTAATCATTCTCGGTACTTGAAGCAGAAGACAGTACCTGCCAGTACCCCCCTTTTTGGCAGATGGGTATGCATGTCGGTCGGTTATATCAGCAAACTATTAAGAGTTTAATTTTTTTCAATGAACGAAACATATGAGAAGATATTACTGTTGACAGTACATTTTTTTTAAAGGGGACAGGGCATTCAAAAAATTTGCTGGACAGCAGCACGTGAGCTGGCTTTCAGTGTAACTTAATACACCGTGGGTGATGAAATGTGACTATAAGGGCTATTATGAATAAGGGCCATGAACTGCAGCAGTCTTTTGCTGGGAGAGCAGTTTAGACAGAGAATATGTTCACCGGGGGCAGAAAAAAGCTCTGGGAGCTTATGAGATGTGCCAACGTGCGAGAAAAAGTCACAGTTTTACAAAGAGCAGAATACAGAAGTGGCGATACTGTGTACTGCAGAGTGTCGCCCACTTCAACGACTTGTCACTGCACGCTGTCAAAATGTCCCTTTCAGCCATTTTCACCATAGAATACGAACGCGTTTGAAACAGGTGTGATGCTTCATGCGTGTTGTCGGACGATCGAGGGGGAAACCTCTTACCACACAGCACTATTGTAACTGTAATATGGTCATTAATTTGGTATAATCCTTGTATATGTAATAGTCAATTTTTTTGGATAAGAACATTGACATTGCAGCTAAATAACAAGAATGTAACAGCCAGCCGAGAGTCTTTGCTGTTGGGCTTAAACATTAACTACAGCCATGTTGTTTATGTCCCCACTTAAATGGCTGTGGCTGGAGTGGGATCTCTTTTATTAAAAAGAACTGGAATCCTGTATCTGAAATATTTTTAGCTTCAAGGCAGCATTGTCAAATCTCCTTTGTACTCGTATTTTACAGAAGTGGTCAGCTGAAAACAATAAGAATTATTATGCAGTTTTTCAGTGTCTCCATTTCAGAAACACAATCATTATTCAATAATCTTCTTGTGTTAAGTTTACCCCCTTCGGATTTATAGGGGACATCAGGAATACTCCCAGAGTCCCTCTTACCCGAAAGACTATTTACAGCAAGTAGAGGCCTGGAGTGAGACAACCTGAGGAGGTGGAGGTTACAGGGGAATAAATCACATCGACTGTGTAATTGTTTTTGGACAATAAACACACCGACCGTCTCCTTCACGGGACGGCAGGCAGTTATGTGACAGATCCACAAATGAGAAGATTGTTAGGGATGGTAGCCCTGATTCGACGGGTCGCGGTGTGATAAATCTCTGCTCGAGGCCTCGGTCGTCTTATCCCAGGAAGGATCGCACCTTTCCACGTAAGGCTGGATTAGTGGGGCTGTTATTTTCTCATCACAAAGGTGGTGTTGGGGTAGAGTAACAACAGAATACGGGACAGATGTGTCCCTCACAGCAGTTGGACGGTGCGAGTGGCTGCGGGTTTGAGCCTATTCAGTCAGTGTGGAATTTACATGCTCTGCCTGCGTTCACGTGGGTTTCCTTCTGTTGCTCTTGTCGCAAAGAAGTTTCAGGCGGACTGGTTGCTCTGCGTCGCTCACAGTTGCTGAATGTGTGTGTTGCTCTTCTCAATAAACGGTGCACGACTCTCGGTAGTTTACTGTAGTGTATGTAACACTATAAGTCACCTTGGGTAAAGGTGCCCCCCTATATACTGCCCAGTAGCCATTGTATGTCGCTTTGGAAAAAGCGTCTGCTAAACTAAATGTACAATAAATGTTTCACATCTTATCCTTGAACTCCAGTGCATGTTTTGAGTCTGGTCGCTCTCTTCTAACCAGAATTATTAAAGTAGTTCATAAATTAGTTAGTTAGATAAATTTGTTCCATTAGGGGAAAAGTTTAATTAAGCTATTTCCTGAAGTTGGAAAAACTTGATGTAAGCCCGTCGCCCGAGGCTAAGACTAGAGGAGCCACGACATACACCGGCTCACGTGTGTATTTTCCCTCTAATCCCTCCTCTTTCTTTGTGTTCCTTCTCACTCAGTTTGGTGGACTTCACACGGTTACCTTCACCAACCCCGGAGAACAAGGACCTGTTCTTTGTTACGCGGAACTCGGGGGTGCAGCCATCCCCTGCGCGCAGCTCCAGCTACTCCGAGGCCAACGAAGCTGATGTGCAGATTCCCAACGGCAGCAAGAGCCTGTCAATGGTGGACCTGCAGGACAGTCGCAGCCTGGAGAGTGGCCCCAGTGCCTCGCCGGATGCCCTCAATGACAGCCAGTCACCCTTGGGCCAGGCGAGTGCAGGGGCATGGAGCGCACGCACACCCCAGGGCAGTGTGGCCGGAGGACCCACCTTGAGAAGGCAGGGCCAGACCCCCACTACACCAAGCTCGGAGAGCGCATCCGGCCGGACGCAGCTCCTCGCTCCACTGTCCTTCCAGAACCCTGTATACCAGATGGCGGCAGGCCTGCCGGTGTCGCCGCGGGGGGTGGGTGACTCGGGCTCTGAGTGCCACAGCTCCGTCAGTTCGCACAGCAACAATGAGGACATGCCGGGGGGCAAGCATGGCTTCCTGAACCACGGTGGGGGTGGGGGTGGAGGAGGAGGAGGAGCAGGAGGAAGCAGCAGCGAGGACTATGCGCGACGCTCCGGCGAGTTCTCCCGTCGGCAGCTGTCCCTCACAGAGTCACAACACCAGCCCACCGTTCCACGCCAGAACAGCGCCGGGCCCCAGCGACGCATAGATCAACCGCCTCCTGCCATCACCAGAGGGCGCACTCCACCCAACCTACTGAACACGGCGCCCTACCCCCGGCCCTCTAGCGGTGGTATGATGTCATCCTCATCACCAGATTGGCCTGGCAGCGGGGCAAGGCTGCGGCAGCAGTCATCCTCCTCCAAGGGTGACAGTCCAGAAACCAAGCAGCGAGCGACACACAAGCAGGTGCGTAGTTCCAACTTGGTTGGCCAACCTTCAGAGCTGCAATTGTGAGTTGTCATAGGAGCCTCGAGCTAAACATTTAGCCCCTGTAGCCGGTTGAGAACATTCCAGTGACATGGAGAGCGACCTGATTAAACACTGAATATATTTGTATATGCATACTTTCATGGAGGTCCTCTCCTGCAGTCCTGGCGACTCATAGTACAGCTCTGAAGGCAAAGTCTACACACATACTAGATATGAGGGCAGCTTTAAGAACATATAGAGGTGCACTGTACCACACTGTGGTCGGATACCACACAGCTGGCCACACATGTTGTTTGATTCTTCTCATATGACATTTCTTTGCTTTTCCTTTAATAGTCCTTACTTATATGTGCCCATACGCTCACTGGCCGCTATTAGGTGCACCTGGCTATTACCACCTGGCGGTGGTGTAATGGGTTGGGCAATTATTTCTTGATGTACAAGTTTATTCGATTTTTTTGATGCCATCTGAGCAGTATTTGAATTTCACATAGAACCAACAAACCACTGATACACATGTATCAGTCACACCCCATCACAATGGTTCTACAAACAAGGCTGTAACTTTACTTTACCGCAGTGGCCGGCACAGCCTCCACCTCTCAAGCCAGTAGACCATCACTGGGATGAGGTTGGAGCGTTAGTTGAACACATGAGCCGCTAAAAAATACTGAGAAACTGTGTGAAGCTCTCAGTCCAGCATGGAGCAAGAACCCTGTTCCAGAACTCGTGCTGTGCTGGGGGCAAAAGAAGGTCCAGCAGTGCTGAATGTACCCAATAAAGTGGCCATTCAGTCTACGTTACAGATATACTGTGGTATAAAGCTAAAAAAAGCTAAAGCTAAAAAAAAAAAAAAAATTGAAAATGGGGTAGTATGCATTATAAAAGCATTCTGCCAAAATCTGTGCTCACTCAGTTTGCTACATTTTTTTTTACTGTAAACGATAGAGATTCTTTAAAATTTATTACAGTCATTATTTTTATAATAGCAGCCATGATTATTACCCTAATTGTTTTTTAATTAAAGGCTATGAAATTCTTCCTCGTGATTAAATGCAGCAGGTTTAATCTTTTCGGAGGAATGGCAGAACATTAATTTACAGGGTCTCTGTCGTTTGTTGTGTCGTCATCACCCCGCTTCCCTGTACAGTACAGGCCAGATGTGGTCGAAAAAGGGTGGCCATTCCGAGCAAGAGGGTTTACAGCCCCGTGTGTTGGGGATTTATTCTCATATCAGTAAATGCAGGAGGAGAGGGGGGTTCGAACCCATTGAAATTAAGCGTGCAGCCAGTCACTGACTCTGCGTTTTGCCGTAAATGTGTTACAGTTGAGGTTGTGATCGATCAGCATCCTCGGCTGTGTGAAGCTTCATTGTTAAGGTTGATGAAAGGTGCTGGAAGGGCAACAGTCGTGGTTATAATTTATTTTCAAGGCTTTCGCTGAATTCTCAGTTTTCCAGTGATGCAAGCTGGACTTTAGTGCATTAGGCATTCTCTGCACTCATTCGGTGATAGTTATAGCTGCTTGCTTGACCGCCGCAAATAATGTGTGCTGTTGGATCGGAGTAGGCAAAAGCAATCTTCACACGAAGGTCAATAATTGAGGAAAAAAAGAGGGGTTTTGGGCTATATGAAGTGGCAAAAACGTACCATAATCACCTTTGGAGTGCCAAAAGTCATTCTGCTGCTCAGTGGTCATTGATTTTATTGAGTCTCAGTTTTTAATAGAGCCAAAAATATGTGCCTGTTTGTTGCACAGTTGAGATAACCAGTACACTTCACTGCTGGTGTTATTGGTTATTATATTAGTCATCGCTTCTGACTCATCAGGCCTTTCGCAGCTGAGAAATGTTGAGATCTGTTCAGGCTTTGATTTGTAAAAACTTCACTTCATTCAAGTCTTCCTCGCCATCATTCATTCCTGCAAAACAGATGACGTTTATTATGACGGTATTTCCACATATTAAACGCAGCAGGTTATGTCAGAATGAGATATAGGTATAGTGCAGCTCTCTCAGTGACTTACTGTGTTTTTGTTAACCTCCCTTAAAAACATAGTACTCGTAAGATCTGTGACGTCAACAATAAGTTAAACCTATCTCCAGCACAGGTTAGTTTAGCAGTGTTGCTTTATCTAACCATGTTCAGCCATCTCACTATGGCGCTTAAATATTCAGCATTAAATGTTGAAAACAGGAAAGTTAAGACTTGCTGGTTTCAGAAGATCCAGTAGCTTTGTAGTTTGTTTATATTAAAAGCAATTTATTTGTCTAAAATTTCTATATGTTGTGGAACGAAAATGGCAAGGTGTCCAAGAGCCCACTTCAACTGGCTTACGCACTGTTCACCTTGTGTCCGATGTTCACGAGTGTCCGGTTTGTGGGAGGAGTAGGTCGACGCTCGGTGTCAAGTAGGAGAAGGTGGGTAAGAGAAGATTTAATGTAGCTTGAAGTTGCTATAATACTGGCATATTTATCAACATCTGAGATTTTTCATGGAGCCTAAGCTGCAAATAAACTTGGCATCAGTTGTATTATTGAGTGTGCATTTTGACTTTGTGGTGAGCTGAAGTAACAGAAGACATTAGGCAGACATCAAGTTCCAGTTGAAGTGGAGGATCCAGTGTGTTAACATACAAAGGGCAAAATTACAAGAAAAACATCGGAACCATTTTATACCGTATTCTCACATTTTTATACTGTTTCGATAATTTGAATTGACCGTTAGTTATATTTTATTTACTTTTTTCTTTTGACAAATTGCATTTGACAGAAGAAAGTTGTGTAACTGAAAATGAGAGATGATGCTCCCCTTCCGCACAGTTTATTAGTGGGAAGCTGTATGCTCTGCTACAGATATTGTCTGCCATCCCACTTTGCCCTGTGTTTGTTTCTTGATGCTAGTTTTTGCTCCTCCCTCCTGCCACATAGCTCAGGAAACCCCTCCACTGGAGACCTCTCATGCTTATCATGTTAATTCCAGCAGGCCCCCTCCCCGGTGAACCCCAACGCACTGGACCGCACTGCCGCCTGGCTGCTCAACATGAACGTGCAGTATTTAGAACACGAAGCAATTGACCTGGATCCCAAACACAGGGATGACCTCAGAAATAAAGAGGATCTTACTCAGTCCGAAAAGGTAACAGGATACACCCTTCTAACACCTGGCCTATGAGTCATCCTCATACTGTCTCATCAAGTCGTCATCCTATTTCCCCCCTCCTGCAGATCATACCGACCACCCCAACCACCAAGTTCCCTCAGTCTCCCTCTTGCTGTGTCTCACGCTACCTCAACCCATATACCTCCTTAAAACCCTCTGATCTCAGGTGCTGCGTTACTCAGCTATCCAGTCCCACCAGCCTTCCACCTCCCTTAAAATATTATTAAACCTCCATCTCCTTAGGGAAAAGAAAAATAAACTAATGTTATAATGTGTGGTATTAACTTCCTGTATAACTCATTTGTTATTGCTTTGTAATGAGTTTAGGGAACGCATTGTTAATTGTAATTTCACATTAACTGAAGAATTTGTTGGATTGTTGATAGGTTAGACCATAACTGTTATTATCAGCAATATAAATTCTGTTTTCAGTAATGAAATCAACCTTCTCAGTTGGAATTAATATTAACCACCATAGTTTCCTGATGGATTGTAGATGAATCCACCTGTAGATGGATTGTCTTTTTTGGACAACAGTCTAATGTTATCCCTTTGTCAGCTTTCTGTTAAATCTGAGTTTTACGACTCCGGTTCCACACCTGTGCCCCCCCCCCCCTTCGACTGCGCTTCGCAGAAACGTCAGTAACCGGCCTCGAAAGTCGTCGTCAGGCACAGGCTTCTCAGCTCTGTGGGCTGAAAGTGAACTTGAGAGCTTTAATCCGTTTTATTGGCTTGTGATAGTGGGGGGTGGAGGTGTCTAATAACCATGCTGTGAGGCAATACGTGTGGACGTCCATAACCGGGAGCGGAAACGTGCAGGAGGGATTCGTCCCAAGTGGCTTGGGTTTGAACTAATGGACAGCTGTTTGACCAGCCAGGACACGAGAGAAAGGTGCAGAAGGGCCTGCAGCCAAGTATTTGTGCAAAGAATTTAAATGCTGTACTTGTGAAAGCCTTTTTCTGGGGGGTGGGGGGCAGGTCTTGTAAATTAAAAATCAATAAGATGAATTTAAAAAAGTCAAATGCCTCTTTAACATCTGTTTGATTTCCTTTGTCGTCGTTGCGCAGACAGCAGCTCGTGTGGCATCTGTGGCGGGGCAGCCTGTTCGCTTTTCAGGAGCGCAGCGGAAAAGGAGGAGGGACTCCAACAGGGCGTGTTTATAAATGAAAGATGAAGGGCTGCAAGTGCGACGGTGAATTACGGCACCGCTGTAATTCTGCCCGACAGGCTGCTACCCGTCCGGCTGCATCACGGCCATACAGACAGAGGAGCTCCCGACAATTGCTCTTACCCCCCCCCAGGCTCCCCTAATGAATTATTAAACAGGCGAGCTCACCACCATCTCAAATATAGCCTGACTGAAATTTAGCTACTGGCTGGCCAGCAGCACCTTATAAAACCGACTGTGCGCCAGACTATTAATTATTGACAAACCTGTGCATACAGAAGCACTAATTTAACATGGAGTTGTGAAAATATGTTAATATCCATAAAGAGGATGGCTTGGGTAGGATTATTACCGTCCCTGACCTCTTTCATGTTAATAAAGGTAGTAAAAGGTGCATTCATTACACCCCAGCCAGAGCAGTATGCTCCTCCACCTCTGGGCACGTGGTGGCCCCACCCACAGGGTCCAGTACTGAAAGTCACTGTTGTCTGTTTTTGCTCCGGTGCTGTCGAATGAGCTCCGTCTCCCCCTCGAGACTGCTGAATCCCTTTAATCATTGAAGAAGGGTGTCAAAATGTGTCTCTTTCAAACCCACTTCTCTCCTGATCTCCTAAAAGCTCCATAATTTTCTCCATATCTGTCAAGGCCATTCTCGGAATTCCGGTCTAATTCTCAGTTCTACAAGCAGCTTCTCGCGTACCGTGCGCTTGCAGAAATGGCACAAGCAGTCAAAATTTTAGTGCTTTGCATGTCTGCATCTAGAGCTTCTTGCGAAATGTTAATTCCTGTGTATTTAGCCCTCCCTGACCCACGTAGTTGTCTCCACCGCAGTACCAGCAGGAGATCACCATTCTGCAAGAGAAGCTGCGGATCTCAGTGCAAAAGCTGGAGGAGTACGAGTCGCGACTGAAGGGCCAGGATGAACACACGCAGAAGATGCTGATGGAGTACCAGGCCCGGCTGGAGGAGTCCGAGGAGCGGCTGCGCAGGCAGCAGGAGGACAAGGAGCTGCAGATGAAGGGGATCATCAGCAGGTGGGTTGTCCCACTTGGCCAAATGTGGATTGGCTCATAGGACCTGAAGTACATAGAAGATAAGACCATCAACCTTTTTTCAGACTTATTTTGTTCACATTTGGATGCTTGAATACCCTCTGATCCAGACAATTTTTTTTTGTTTTTTTAATAGAAAAGTTGTTTTTATCTTGTTAGTCGTGAAATGCTACCAGTGGATTATGGCCTTGAAAAGCCGCCTGCTACAGCAGCAACATTAATCCTTGACATTAATATTCAGCTAAATTCCTTCTGCCTGGTTCTTTGGTTCGGTGCCGTCACTGTGGTGCGCGGTGTATAAATATTCAGGAGGGCTTCTGGATGATCTGTGTTGCGATTGTTCCTGACACAAACTGCAGGGGCGCGACGTCAGGCGACAAGCACCACCCTGTCCGCTTCAGATTCCTATCAGGAGAGCGGTGTAATCTTGATCATCAGAGCACTGGTGCAAGGATGTTTCTAGGGCCGCGTTGCACTCAGCCAGACACGCGTGTCAGACACGGTGTGTTTTTTCTCTCCTGTGAGAGTATATGCGGCAGGGTGGTCTCTTCCCTCAGCCGCCTCTTCACACAGTAGCGCAGAAATGGGACAAAGATTACTGCAGTGACAGGCCCAAGTTGTTGCATGCAAGCACACCTCCATTAGGGCTACCGCGGTACATCTTGTAAAATGGACACTAGGCGTCCAGCAAAGATGAACAGAGCGTGCAGGCACAGCAGAGAAGGAAGGTCTTGTTCCACACTCTAAACCCTTATAGAGAATCTCACATGAACCTCCTGTCCCATCCTCTCCAGGCTCATGTCCGTCGAGGAGGAGCTCAAGAAGGACCATTCAGACATGCAGGCTGTGGTGGACTCCAAGCAGAAGATCATAGAGGCCCAGGTGTGTGTTGGCAGTGTTGGTTGGAGACTGGTGTGTGGTGAGCTCTGTCTGCAGCGTTCACCTTGTTCCAGCAGTAGCAGCTGTGGGATCAACTCACACCTAATGGTTTTAAATGAGTGGAAAATGTAATATTTAGTGACTTTAATTAGACAGACAGTGTAATCCTTCACAGTAAGGTTTTAACTTAAACCAGTTTAAGCAATATTTCTAGTTAGGTTTAAAAGTGGAAGAATTCAGAAGGTCAAGGAAATGTGTCATTTGACTGTTTGGGATTTACAAATGATGTGAAACAGCAGCCTCTGGTGGCCAACAGCAGAAAATGTCTCTCCAGGCAAAAGGGCAAAACACGGTACTTTACTGTGCTTTGAGAAGTACTACCCTCCTAGTTTACAGGTGACTCGTACAAACATTGAAACGTGGTTAGTACAGTTACCTTTACTGAAATTTAAAAAATAATAATAATCCAAAGGCCGCTCAAGAGAAGTTTCCTACAGTATATCTGCCAGTTACTGAGTACGCATTCCTAGGCCAGGCAGTCTCGAGAATGTTCTTTCTAAGCCTTTTAGGCTGATTATATTAAAACATAATTAGCCTAATTGACCATGATAATTAGTTTAAGTTTGTTTATTTTTCATGGTATTCCTTGTTAATTTAGTTCCGGACCTGTTTACTCCAAATTTGGCTCCTGACAAGCTGACACACTTCTGCTCCAGTTAACATCTCTCCAGCGAATTGATATTTGTACAGTACATTTAACATCTCTATAGCTGGTGACCTGATTCACAGTGACCTGCACTGTTATGACCCGCACGCAACGGCGACTTTGCGGCGCCACTTGAATAGCTTAAGCTGTATCAAAAAAAAAAAAAGGAATCGTTCCCACAAACAGTTTTGTATATGCAAGATGGTATAATGGTAGATTAAAGCAGGAATGATTCGCGATCTTCAGCGGTGAATTAATCAGTCTGCGAGTCATTAATGGCGTCTGATCAGGGTGGAGGATGGCGGCAGTTTGCTGCCCTGGCCTCGAGCCAGACCGCCGTTCTTCAGCAAACACTAAGTAATGAGAGGGGGGAAAAAAAACCGCAAAGCAGTCGTCCATCTGAGCCCCATTGTGACCAAGACACCGGGCTGAAAAACATAATTAAAACTGGATGCTGAGCCACCTACTGTTGAATATCTCAAGGAGGGGGTGATGGGGAATCACTGACATGAGCAGCGGGTTCGGTCTTTACGCACAGAAGTCAGAGATGCTCCCAGCAGCACATAAATGGGCTCAAATCATCCTGATGCATTTCATTTGACTACATTTATGTACCTACCTACGGTATCTATCTTCTCAGTTTATTCATCTATCTATCTCTCTGCCTGGTAGGAGAAGCGCATTGCCTCCTTGGACGCCGCGAACGCGCGCCTCATGAGCGCCCTCACACAGCTGAAGGAGCGCTACACCATGCAAACGCGCAACGGCATCTCTCCGACGAACCCCACCAAGCTGCAGATCACGGAGAACGGAGAGTTCCGCAACAGCAGCAACTGCTAGTGTGGAAGACAGGCAGGGTTACGCAAGGGCGGCGCCCCCTGTGGGCCTGGGCTAGGTGGAGTGCCGTGAGCAAGGAGGCGTCGCGTGGCGGATCAGAAGGAGCGACAGCAGATGGGTGACGGAGCGATGTCACGGGCGAGACTACAGGAAAGACGGATCAGATGCGGTTTGTTGACGGATGATCGTGGCTGTTAGCTGATTGATTAAGGGGGTCCGGTTACTGAGTTCAGCTGTCAACTAATATTCCACTCCTGAACTCCGGTAACAAAACCTGATGTTTGTTACTGTATCTAAGGGCAGAAGGACCGGAAAGAAAGAGACAGAAGTGGCACCGAGAAAACAAATTACTGCAAGACTGTGTTGAAGAAAGTGAGGCCCGAATAGCTTTTTAAACCACTACATGTAATGTGTTTACCTGGTTTACTTTGTTTTCATTTTCATCTCCATCCTGAGGAGGTTGTACAGATTTGGAGGGGGGAAAAATTCCTGAAATAAACTGGGTTGATTTTTTTTTTTTTTTTTTGGTAATCTGATCAGGAGATAGCAGCATTTCTGTTTGCAAGATATTACTGCTGGTTTTCATGCAAGTTCTCAGAAACAGTCGAAACCGCCCCATCTACTCTTGGCGTTAGAATCGGAACAGCAGCACTTTTCACTGACGTATATTACGGGCACCCCCGTGAACGGTGTGCACGGTTCCTGGCGGGTACCCCAACACTAACAATGGACGCACTTTAGCTCATACAGGCTGCCTCTTTCATTTGTACAGTAATGCAACTTTGTCAACCGCCCTTCTGTAACAGACACTGGCTGTACCATTCGCATACAGTTAGACTCACAACGCTGATGCCAGTAGTGTGTTTCTTCCCCGAGTGCTGCTGTGTGGCATCCAGCGGGTCATCGAGGACATCCACACATTGATGTGTACCTGTGTGCAAAAGGGACAAAGACAGGTGTCAGCACAGGAGGACGAGGGGACATTCAGAGGGGGACTACTGTGTTATTCTGTAGGTACTTACAGAGGCCTTAAGGTTAGAATGCGAGTTGTCCATAGTCAGCAAAACAATATATGGCAAAGAAAGAAGCTGAAAATATACTCTTGTATTAAATAAATAAACAGTGTAGTACTATAAAAAGATGAAATAAGAAGTATTTTTTTTCTTTTAGTAATTTCAGAGGAAACGCATCTTTTTTCAGTGTTTAAACATGCAAAAGGGGGGAAAAAACTATTTTTGGATTACATGTTTAGGGGTTAACATTTCACTGTATTTACTTATACCTCGTAGAAGTAACATAAGGATTAATGGCAACTTTTGAACCATTTGGCTTCTCCATGTTGAAATCAATTCACCGTGTGTAGCTGAGACAGATGTACATTCAGGAGGGAACGCGGAAGGGCACTTACACGTGCACTTTGCATGCACCTTAATATAATTTATCCCCATTTACTCATTTTAGAAGATTTTGTCGAAAGCAACTTACCAGTTTAGAGTATTCACGTGCAATAAGGGCAAGAGAGTAAAATAACAGGTCATAAAACGCACAGTAAATATACTGGCTTCTCAAGTTATGGATAACCAAGTAATGTTTTTCAAGGCAGAAACCTTTTTCCAGTTTATAATTTTGTTTGTTAGTGTTTTTATCAATTTCAATTGTAGCTGTTTTTAGTACAGTATAGCGACTGTGCCCTATGGTTACCTGCCAGGCCAATAAGATGGTAGTAAAGTGCAACCAAGCAGAGTGTGCACCTACCTACCTTTCACAGTTTTCACAACTAAACAACCAGTGTCAAATCATATGTTAATACAGTGTTTCCAGTAACACCGGTGAGAAGGGACTTGCTCTTACCACAGAGACAAACCGGCGGTAATAAAATTGAGTGAAAAGAAGAACGTCGTACATGCTTGTAGGGTCAGTTGGCAGTGACAGGTGTTTTTATTTGCAGTAGTTTTAAATTACTTTTCATTTTTATTTAGCTAGAAGTTATAAAATTAAAAAAAAGGTTTTAGAGAGTTTTTTTTTTATTTCTAATAGCTACAACATGGTTTTTACAGAGCCTAACTTGAGAATAAATTGAGCTATTTCTGTGTTTCTGAAGCTCTTATTAATTGTGATTTAGTGATAAGCGGGAACAAAACTATTTGAAAACGAAACAAGTCGCAAACACCATGCCAGCACCACTTGCGTTCCTAAGTTGAGGAGCTAGTGTACAGTCTCACACCACAAAATGAATGAAATGAGAATCAACTCGAACAGTGTGGCTACTAAAATCCGTACTTCACATGTGCATCGTGACAAATCAGCGTCCCACCAAATGAAACGCAAATAATCAGTAGTGATGAGACATGTTTATGTTATACTAAACAGACCTTTTCAAATGATGCTTCACAAATGAATTGGAATTTGGAACGCAGGTCTACTAAAGATGTAAGACACGGACGGGTAGTATTTTCAGGACTAATTCCTTGAGTCCTTTCGGTACAGCGCCGCCATTCACCGCTGTCCTGGTCAAGGTTGTGGTGGTTTAGAGCCTTTCCCAGAACCACTGGGTGCACAATGGACAGGGCACCACATATGCACACAGTGGGCAATTTAGAGTGACCAATGAACCTGAAACACGTGTATTTGGGCTGTGGGAGAAAACCAGTGCGCACAGCTAAATTCAAGCCCATATCGGAACAGCCCGGGGCAGCACCGCCTTGTGTGCAGCCACGCCGCCAACGGAAAATAAACCAGTTAATTTGTGGTCGTCTGATTAATCGTGAACAGAGTTTTGAAACGGAGGACTCGGTTTACTCTTAAGTCTACGTCTCCATCCTTTCCTATGGTCAGGAACTGTGGGTAATGAATGAAAGAAGGGGAATGCAGCCAGAATGAGGTTTCTGTGCAGGATTTCTGGGCTCACCTTTTGTGACACAGCAAGAAGCCTGGTGATCCAGGAGAACCTCAGAGTACAGTTGCTGCTACTTCTCTGGATTGAGACTGGCCAGCTCAGGTGGTTCAGGTGGCACGTTGTAAGGATCCCCCCTGATCAATTCCCTCAGGAGTCATACCGGGGACGTCCTACTGGGAGGACACCCTGGGGGAGACCTAGAAACCACTGAAAAGATTAGATCTTTGGGCTGTCCTCATAATGCCAGGAGGGACTGGAGACCACTGTGGGGAACAGGAGGGTCTGGGTCTGACTCAGTCCTCTCCTACCACAACCCTCGCCAGGACAAGCACAACAGGGACTGAACTGAACCGAACGTCTAATTCAGAGGAGCTGGGAAAAATTTTTTTGGTAAAGGCATTAAGTTAAATTCTTATGTTCGATATGTTTAGTAACATTTGAAATTTAAAATGTCAAACTGAATGAAGAGAGTGTGATTAAAAAAAAAATGCTCACCATCTAAGCATGTTATTCCCCATATGATAGGCAGGCATTCAGTATCCATTCTGACACTTGGGACTGCAAAAGGGCATTTTATTATGGGCTCTAAAAAGAAAAGTCTAGTGATTCTTGATGCCATCAGTGAAATCGGTCAGGCATTCAGGAGCCTGTTTGATCACACTTCAAACACTTTAGAGCGCTACAAAAACATTCTTTTTATTCATTTCAGCCGATTCCTAAATGTCAAAACAGCACCTTTGGTATTTGGGAAAACAAACAGTGACTTGTTTATACCTGCGTGTGTAGGATTCCCTCAGAGAGGAGTACATGTAAAGTTAGGCGTGGACTGGATCAGTGCTGGGGCCATTGAAAGGTGGGTGAAAGAAGAGCAGCCCCCCCCCCCCCCCCAAGCCAACCCCACTTTTTAAGGCATATTTTGGGTGATAGATCTTTGCCTCGGTAACAAAGTTGAGCCATATGTCATTTTTGTTCCACGGCTGCAGCGCTACCAGCCATTTCACGTTTGTACGTTTTTGTGTTGTTCCTCACATGTTAATTCTTTCCCCTGCATGTGTCTTGCTCAGTGCTGTGGTGAAATAGCACAACTGATATGGATTATTTTTAGCTGCCAATGATAAGGAAGAGTCATCTTCCACGCTATTACTTGCTGCATACTTTAATTATAAAGACAAGTCTATTTAGAGGTGGCATGCCTCTTTTCTGTAAATAAAATGTTCACAGTATTTTTACCTAATGTTATAAGAGAAAAATGTTTCCTTTTTGTAAATGGTCCCGTGTTTAATTCTACTGTACGTATATCATAAGAATATTGTAAATAGTTGACCTCTTTTTTGGGAGCTGCCTCTTCAGACAGTTCCAGCTTAACTGTATTGCTGCGTAAGAACTTTTCCAGTATTCCTTTTTCAAAGGAAAACACTAATCACACATGCAAAAAAAAAAAAAATGCACATATGCTTTAGGTGAATCTCAGCTAACAGGTATGTTTGTGAGGGGTGTGTTGAATATACAAAGAAAGCAGTTCTCAGTAAGTTATTTTTGCCGTGTTTTGTAAGGAGGGTCTAAACCTTCAGAAAATTAAAAGCACAAAGTGTGTGCCACTCACTTTCTCCAAGTTTGCATTTCTTTCACGTACGACGATCCCGGCGCAGCTTCGCTTCTCTCACGGTCCCTTGTATCAAAGTTTTCCTTGGCTCAGCCCTTGACACACGGAACTTTTTTTTATTGCGAGAAAGCTTCTGGGATGGTAAGCTATTAGAGACAGGTCGGTGCATAATAAGGATGTCTCTGACAGTGTTTTGCTTTGAAGCGCAAATGCAGCATACGGAGGTCGCAACTGAGACCACTAACCTACGCAGGGCTCACTGCACTGTTGTATTCTGTGGTTCTGTCTGTGTATGCAGATATTTTGGCTCCAACCAACTGAGAAGTTTGACTTTCACTGGATATTAAACCTCGCTTTACCTTGCTTTCACACACACACAAAAATAAGAGGTTATGGTCATCCCTCGTGAAATAAACTACTTTTCCACGTAGCCAGATGGGGGAGCGATTGCAATGCATTCGCTGTAAGATTTGTTTGTATTATTTATTGATTATTGTACTTCTTTACAGTGTGGAATTTGTCAGTCTCTTCATATTTCTCAAAATGGATTCATCTATCCTTCTCATTTGTCCACATTTGCCAGTCTTTCTCTCTCTGCTGGTATCTCCGTTTAATTAAAAAAATGCAAATATAACTTAACATAAATAAATATCCGGATCTGCTAGTATATACAGCATATAACAGAAGGATGAAATTATATCGTAGCTTTTTTAATTAATTTATTTTTTTTACATGTTAAAGTCTTTTGTGTAATTTCTGTTGCATTAGAGAATTGGGGAGTGAGAGACCCTCACGGTGTTGGGGAGGGAGTATAGCCATCAAGACTGTGAGGATACGTGTATATATACTCGCTCTCTCTCCCTTTTTTTCCTAAACATTAATGTGTAAAAAAAAAAAAAAAAGACTGGTTTCTTTTAAAAAAAAAAGCTGTTGTATGTTTTATAAGCTCTTCTAGAACCTTTTTTGTAAGTATGTTGAAAGTAAAGTATTTGCTGGACTACGCTTCATCTGACCACAGTGACAAAACAATAATGTACAGAAACGATTGTTTGTGTTTCAGAAAATGTGGCTGTGCAATTTATGTACATTTGCAACTAGAATTAAAGTTTTATTTAGCTATTTCACTTTGAGCCTCGGATCTTTTGTTGTAATTTAATTAAACGGGTCGCATATTGTGTATTTTGTTCAGTAGTGAAGCAAAATTGGTTTTGTGTTTGTTTGCCAATATAATATAATTAAAATATTTTGCAAACACACAACTTGCTAGATTTAATCAACATCTTTGCCGGAAAAATATTTTATATTAAGGAAAGCGTATTCAGAGGTCAAGGGGAGGGAACAGCAGTGTATAACTTACGACTTTATTTTAACTGTACAAGCTCCCCCTCGTAACAGGCATAATTACTGTTACCCCATGGTTACTGAAAATCTAATCTTAAGGTGACTTTTTGTAAAACTCTTCATTTAAATAGGGAAAAACAAATATGGCTTTTCTGAGCCACAAAACGTTTTTACAAAACTTGCAAAATTCCTGCCTTTCAGAGAAAATCTAATTCAAAACCAAGCTCAGAATATCATAAATACGCTCCCTTAAATACAGGCTTAAGACCCACATGTTCAGCATCACCTATTCATAAGACAATTACTTGTCAAAGTCCAAAGAGTCCAAATTCTATCTTAGGGTGACTGGGTGCTAGGCTAAGAGGGGTAAACTCTGGATGCACATTCAAACACTGTGGGCACTTCAGTGACCAACTACCCTGGAACACATGTCTTTGGACTGACAGAAACTGGAGCACCAAGAGGAACCCCACGCAGACACAAGGACAACATGCCAACACAGCTGGATTTGCAGCTACATCTCAACAGCCCAGGCAGTGTAAAGCAAGCCATCTTGCCCGAAAGATCCCGACCATCACTTAGCGCCCTGTCTCTGCTGAAGTATACATAAAGTGTCATTTGTGATAAATGAGTAGTACATCAAATCATACAAAGTAATTTGTAATGACACTGCCTGTCAGAATAATTTTATGCATTTTGTCATTTTGAGTTCTAAATTGATATTTAAGGCTTTCCTTTGCCTTTTAAATGTTTCAACACTTTCTTCAAAAATTAAGTGTGGTTATTTACCAAAAGACTTCAGAGAGATGCTTGCAAGGGGGGCTTATATGGTGTTTGATGTTACCATGCATCGCTAATGTGTTTCTTCCAAGTGAGGGTGATTGAGCTTGTTTTATGAAAATTTAAGGGTACAAGTAATTATATATGCTTTTAAGTAGTTATTATCCTAAAAGGAGCACTTTTTTCAAAGACCGGATTTGATTAACTGATGTCTGGAGAAAAAGCATGAACAAACCTGTAAATCAGGTATTATTATTATCATCAACATCATCTTCATCAAAGAACTTTCATGCTCTAGAGAAAAGCTCACACACGTTACTGGATTTTTAAACCGGCTATTTCAGCTTAACAAAGAAGGTGGAGTTGGTCCGCAGCATAATGAAGAAGGTTTGACAGACCGATGGGCGCAGGCAAACTTTAAAGTCTGCGCTTTCATAGTGTCGTGTTTTCACTTTGTTTGAGGTGAAAGAACAATCACGGTATAAGAGGGGGCTCAGAAGTAGCACTTATCTTGGAGCTAAACTTTGAAGACTAAAGCATAAAGGTCTCCGGTGGCTGTACTGAAACTGTAAGAAGAAGAAAGCAGAGTGTATTTCAGGAGACACCTCACACACCATGACAACTTTTTAAGCTTGAACCAAAGACAACGTGCCTATATTCAGTATTAATCTGCAAGAGAAGTGATTATAGTTGAAAAGCTGCTCTATTATTAATGTATGTATTATGTATTATAAATAGTGCATTTATAATTAGTGCATTTTTTCCTTGTGTTACCTACAGAACAGTGTACTATTATAACATGATGACATTTCAACATTTATTTTAGCCTAAGAGAACTGAAGTTATGCTAACTGATTTATTTTCCTAAATCCAATGGATCAAGAAATGACAATAAAGCAACAATTAATTAATATCTTGTTACAGGGCAGAACAAGAGCTTTATAACAAAAGTAAGAGCCAGAATGGAGGGAGAGGTAAAATAAGAGAGGCATTAACCTGACTGGACAAAACTACTTCTAATGGGCTTTCTAACAGGCATGAGCCACAGGTCATCACAGTCACATTAAACTTAATGCCCATTAATGCAAAGAGCTTAGAAACACCTATAAGCAAAGATCTCTCTCTGTCTCTCTCTCTCTCTCTTTCTTTTGCCAGCAAGCTGAAAACACATATAAGTAGATGAGCCCTGCCCAGAAGGAGATTAGGAACAACACCAGAGGCTCAAAGCACCAGTTACTGGTAGACAGGGCTGTCCACCAACCAGACAGACTTATTTCAGCATTGCCTGAATTGATTTCCAGAAAATTATATGACTCAGTGCCACACAAATGGATACCAGAATGCCTAGCGCTGTACAAGGTCAATGAGATGCTAATAACCTTCATCAAGAACTCAATGGACCACTAGAAGACAGCCGGATTAGCAAATCTATAATAGCGTAAAAACATGTCAAAGTTATTTTTGACTCTAAAGCCGAGTACTGTAGCAATACTTTGTGCAGAAAGAAAACAAATGCTGTGGAAATGAAATCAGTAATATCCAATATTTTACAGGAACAGATGACCCGCAAACAAGACCTAGAAATAAGTAGACAAACAACTTAGGAGGAGAATGCGCTATCCAGGGACCGCAGATGTGAGTTAGATTCTTATTACAGTATACAGACTGGCTGCAAATGGGGGTGTTCCATTAACATACAGTAATCATCCTCACCTCCTGTGAACATTCATTTCTTCTGGACTCAGCCAGTGAAGGAGCTGAGAACATAGTGCAAGGATAGAGGTGAGAGACATCCATCCAGAAAGCTGGCTGAAAATAAGATATGTTCATTTTAAAGTCACAGAGAGCGCAACAGAGAGAGGCGGCAGAGGCACATGAGAAAGCGGGGGTGAATTGTGCACGGCGCTCGGCTGAGCTGACCTAGATATGGCGCCATTGTTATTCCCACCATGAAAAGAAAGAAGCAAGGGCAGGTAAAAACATAAGGGGGGGGGGGGGGGGGGGGCAGCATTCCCGGAAACATC
>UFQX01000393.1:2946-207494 GCA_900497675.1 Arapaima gigas | reverse complement strand
GGGGGGCCCGGGGGGGGGGGGAGGGGGGGGGGGGGGGGGGGGGGGGGGGGCTGCAGCATTCCCGGGAACATCCACACTGGTGGACAAAAACCACAGCGTTGACCCTCGAGCCTACAGCTAAAGCAGTCGCTTGCAGCTATTAGGTACGTTGGTCACACAGAATTCCAAGTAGTGATGAGACTTTCATTCAAAAGTCATCTATTCGGGGCCCAGAATCATGCATCTATATCCAAGATTTCTTGGCGTATACACACGGCTTACCCTCTTGTTGTCACCCTAAAGTATTTTTGTATTTTTATCTAAGCAAGAATCTTGCCGTATATAAGAGTTCACATATCAACCGTTTGTAGCAAAAAATTAATTATAACACACATAATGCAGTCTTTCTGGAAGTTTCAAGACAGCAAGCGGCAGAACAAAACTAGTACAGAAGAATTAAAATAACAAAAGTCACTTCTTTAACGTTCGTACTTACTTTACAGTGTTTGTATCAACATCAACTGCAGTTAAAAAACAGTATAACCATGTGCCTTTACCTGTATGGCAAATGAGCTGAACTGCCATATAAAATCTTTCTCACAACAAGGCCAAGCGTTTTCTCCAAAATCGAGCTGATGCATTCATTGATGCAGCTTCTACAGGACGAACTCAGATACAGTACATAAGTGTAGGAGGGAGGGGCGGACTTTTTTTTGTCGATATAAATTTTGGTGCTCATTTATCAGTGTATGGTGCTTCTGTCCACCTCTCTCGGGGTGTGGCGTCACATGTCCTTTGCTAATAAAAGATCCGCATAATAAATTCAGAAGGAAATTAATTGCTGCCCCTGAGGTTTTGTCTGGGTGCGTACAAGGAACCTCCTCCCAGCGATTATGTTTTTGGATAACAAAATCATGCACGTCTGTTCATTATAAACCCACCTAGAGTCTTTCTGTTGCTCTTTATTTTGTACTTTAATGGAGCTTGTTGTTTCAAGATGTTATTTCCAAGGTGAGATGTCCATGGCAGATGAATACAATTTACGAGAAAAGCTTATGTGACTGAAATGTTATTTTATAAAATCATATAACATAATATAAATTAGAAAGTAACCACATTATATGGCCCATAAAACTTGTACATTGCCTTTCACCTCCCAAAGTTACTGATGCTAAACGAAAGTTTGCTCTTAAAGGAATTACTGGTAAATAATGCAGTTAAATATATTTAACTCTAATTCCGCCCTGACCCTAATTCCATGGTAGGTGATGGAAGCCTGCCAGGCATAATTCTAATCTAATTACTACTATATTTATTTGTATGTGTTAATAAAAGGAAAGTTAGAGATACCAGAGTTGCCAAGTCACCAGAAACTTTTCTTAGACTGCAGGATGAAATCCGAACACCCAGTGGAAACCCAGAGCACCACGTGGAGAACATGCAACCTGTACACAAGGTGAATTGGATTAAAACCAACCTCAGAGCTGTGAGTCACCAGCGCTACCTGGTTTCCCATAGTACAGCCCTGTTCTTGTTAAAATGCCTATGACAAATTTTTCACTCCTTACCCAGGACAAGCAGCGAAGGATAATAGATGGATAAACCTTTTTATAGTTGAGAAACAGAAAAAATTTAATGATAGACTTAACACTGACAAAACCAAACTGAAAATGCAAGACCATGTATCCTGAAGATCTACTCATAAAGAACATTCTTCCAAAATTAATTACCTTTAATTCTAGCAGGAAAGGAAATAATGCTTCTTTCAGCCATTTTCTTTCTTTTTCAAGCCCCGCCAATAATAATAGATTTGTGATGTCTGCTGACAACGCTTTCCACCGCTTGGGAGCTATAAAGAAGTGTGTAGGCATGCAGCGGTGTTATGGGTGGAGGCGACACTATAAAATGACAAACCACTGAGAAGTAAGTGTGTTGATGGTGGGATAATAGTTTTTCTGAGGGTGGACATACAATGAAGAGATCAATCATCAAAGGTGGGAAAAGATGAGGTTCTTACCAGAAACTGCTAAGGTTGGAGAGCGTATGTTAGGCAGTTACTTCTGTTCTTTGAGCTCCTTGATTTTAAATTATCACGCGTCATCTTTTCTTTCCCTTAAATTTATGTGCCAAGGCCCTTTCCCCTTCCACAGCGGCACCCATTTACTTGTCTGTACGGGTGTATTTATAGATTTTCTCTCCAACCATAATATACATCCCCTACCGTAACTTTTGCCGAGTCGTTTTTAAGGCTCAAAGTCGACACTGCTGAGGGAAGAGATTGTGGGGAAAAGTGTCAAAAATGGATGACTGCCGCAGGAATCTGTCCCCGTCTTCGTTTGAACATCAGCAATTTAATTTGGAGAAAGATGGTGTCAGTTGCCTCAGTAATTGCAGAAGACCTTGCTGAGCACCTAAGTTCCTGTTGTCAAAACACAATGCACTTCCAGCAGAATGAAGCACAAGCTGCACCTACCAATGGGTCTTAAAATAAGATATGTAGTCAGGTGCACATATTGTACACATTGGCTGCTTTGACACCTTATGATCCCTACTTTTGTGTGTCCATAATATAATTTTAGATTTTACCGACATTAAGGACCAGCCCTTTCAACAGTGGACTTCACAATGCCTTTTTTGAAAGAATAAAAAAAGGCTATGATGTTTACAGATGTAAAACAATTGCTATACGTCCTCTCCTTGGATGGTGCAAACATAGTTATAAATTTAGCTGCTAAGACGGTAAAGTGTCAAGTATTCAGGCTTCTGGAGTTCAGAAAGAGGTTACTTTTATATTTATGTTTTTAATCGTAAGAGATTTGAGATATGTGTAGAACAAATAGCTATGATCATCTTGAAAGCTGGAAAACCAATTTAGGGTACAATCAATACTTTCAGACTGTCAGCTGGAGAATATATAAGAATATTCTAAAAAAAAATAACTGCATTTCTACAGAAAAAAACAACATGGATTAGTGGAAAATGGCACAGTTCTGAGATACAGAAGTTTGCAAAAATATTCAGATGTTCTGTGACTATCCTTATGGGATGCACAGTTAAGTAGCATCTCACAAGGCCCAGCACAAAATCTTCAGAGGATACCACAGTTCCCCAAAATATGAAGTGTGACCTTGAAAATGGTTTAATTGCAGCTTTTGCATTTAAATAGGTACTCATTGGATTTCATTAGCACCATGAAAGGTTTTAAGCGGCTGGGTACAGCTGCTAACACATTCTGGAGTTCTGTTTTTTTTAATATTTTGAATAACATCTGAATTTTACAAATTATGGTGCAATATATCTGCAATATTTTACTAATTCTCACACAATAGTCATTTTCAAATAGATCAATAAGTAAATGACTGTCTAATAAGGAAAAAAGATGTTTAAAACTTGCCACCATTGCCACCATAAATCATTACAGATCTTAATTTCTTTTAAAAAATCTTCATTTTATCAAATTTGTCACAGAGCACACTAAAGGTGCCGATTGCCAAATTAGATTCAGCCAAATAAAAATAACAGCATTCTTTATAATATGACAATATGGGAACAGATAAGAGATTTGTTAACTTAGGGCATACTATGTAGATTCAGACGTGTGTTAAGGGTGTGTTTTCTTGCCACATGGTCTTTAGCACAACTACCCTGGTTGTCACAAACAAAGCCGGATACTGCTTAGAGACTAATCCACATCACACCTTAACTGCTTTAAAAAGTTATACGGTTCCAGGTCAGATCCATGTATATGTCTCCTAAGATTACTTCAGGTCAACTTTAAGCACTTATATGATTTTTTTTCAACAGTTTGAACCAACCTTTGAAGACTTCTTCAATGAATTTTCACACTATGTCCTAGGAGGTTCCTGACAGTTCCATGAGCAGCAAACTTCATAATAACATTGTGAACTGTAGAGACAGGGATGCCAAGGTCTCTGGAGATGGTCTTGTATCCTTTTGAATTTTTAAGCTTGGTGATAATAGTTTTCATCTTCACGATTGTCCAAAAAAAAAAAAAAAAAACACACAACAGGAAATGAAAGTGACCTTTTTAACTATTAGAGCCATCATTCATTAATGATTTTTTAATTGGTTGATTCAAGTCATGTGAGTTCTGGCAGTTTTACTGCATACAAGAATCTAGTTCTTGTAACGCAAACAGATTTGAATTGTGCAAAATGGTGCCAGTGATAGTATCATGGAAACTTTTCACTTTTATGCCATTTCCATGTCTCCTTTTCAATTGTTTTATCCTGTGCAGATCGGTATCAAAGAAATTAGTTTATACGGACCGAACTCCATTTTTTTCAGCACATATTGTACGATACACCTAAAATGCAGGGGTGCCGATAATTATACAGTTCTGGTTAATTTTAATCAACCCTGTACGTCAAAACCTACGTATAATTCAATATGGCGCAAAGCATTATTAGGTTAGTTACTTGTTTATAAAGCTTCACACTTAGTAAAGCATTGTCAATATCCTGAATGTAAAAGTGTCAAATTATAAAAACTGGGTTCTCACTCATAAAGAACTGTGCATACCTTTCATAAATGCCCACACACTCCAGAAATATATAAAAAGTTAGAAACTTACCAGTGTAACTTATATCCAATGTTTTTTTTCCAAACTTATATCCGATTTGCTTGTAAGTTGCATGCGTCAAGCCTTTATCACTGCCTACTGAAGTTGTTTTCCATGCCTTAATTGTCCATTAATATGTGTTAACATAAGAAATGTGCTCAATCATTTTTACATTTATGTTTATTAACATCAACTTCATAAAAGTATGAACTGAATTTGAATTTTTTTTTATTTTAAATTGGACTGATTACAGAGAATTTTCACCCCTGTTGAAGTCATACTGGCATTAAAACCGGCAAAACCAGTTTTATATTACACTTAGGAATGGTGCAATTCTTATTGTTTGTTGTTACCTGAACAGCCCAGTGAAATTTCTTTTTTCCAGCAAGTGAGTAGGGTTTTCCTCAAGCTCCAAGGAAAAGCTCATCCTGAGCAGGCTATCGGGCACTTTTATTACTTGAAAAAGAGAATTTGGTCAGATTTCACACTCCACTTTCATTCAAACTTGTGAAATTTCTGAAACAGACAGTGAGACACGGCATTTCAAACCCCGGCTTCACTCTGAACAAGCCTCGGCTCACCTGCCACAGCTCTAAATGTCTCCTGCAGGAGATAGAGCCATTGTGGACCAATATCAAAGGAAGGGCTGCAGATCTTCAGAGTTGAATATGATTTATAAACAGAATGGAAGTACACAAACCGCTTATCTGGTTTGTAGCTCAAGGTTAGAGAACCATCAGAGATGCCATAAAACGATCTTCCAGTGAAACCCACCCCCTTCAGCATTATACAGGAAGAGGCTATGATTTCAAAAAGTCTATTTACCTGAAGCTCATGCTTCTGAAGATAAGGACCCTTGAGGGCATGCTAACTGGCAGGGGAAATCATGTTCTACAAAAAACATCTCATCTGCATTTTTTTTGTGCTTTTCCTATACAAGTACTCAATATACCAAAACCCAGTTTATCCAAAGCTATTTATAAACACAGTTCCCATTTGCTGGTACTTCAAAGTGCAAAAAGTTCTAAGAAGCCATAATTAACTCTCTCTCTCTCTCTCTCTCTCTCTCTCTCTCTCTCTATATATATATATATATATATATATATACACACACACACACACACACACACACACACACACACAGTGCAACTGAGATTTTTGTATGTGAGCACACAACAACTACACACAGTCGACTGTAATTATAGATAGGGGGAAAATAAAATGCTATTTACATCTGGATTTAACCTATCAATGTCAATCTGCCTTGGCCACTTAAAACATCTTAATTCCAGTTATTCTAGCTTTTCTAACCAGAATGTTCTAAGTGCAAAAAAAAATCATTTAAAGTAACTGATAATTTCCTCAAGAAATTATCAGGTACTTTAAATTTAGAAATTACACATTTTTTGCTGGGCAAAAATGAAGTACAATGAAGAACACATGTATAGTACTCAAACTAAACTATAAATAATAGTTCAGTCATACTAAACTCTGTATCTTCAATACACCACATTGCGTCCAAGTGAGAGCCTTGGGGTAATGCATGCAAGAGGTACAAGTGCCTTGCTACTTCAGCACTTTGTGAAATTTCTCTATTGTCATACAGCAGATAATTTCCTCTGTCATATCAACAACATGTGTGCACACATAGAGAATAGTTCAAAGTAAATACATTGTGGTCAGTTAGTGAGTTTTCATTTTAATATTTCACTCTCTCCACTGGTGTACCCCTAGGATCAGTGCTCGGTCCATTTCTCTTCTCTTCATACCTTTGCTCCCCGGGTGCCCTCTGGGCTTCCATCACCTCTGTGCACTTGAATGACATCTATATCACATTTCATTCTTTCAGCGCTCAGGTCTTAAACCAAATCTTAAATTGCCTCTCCAGTACTTCATCTTGAACATCTGCCAATTGAAACCTAATTTCTCTAAATCTCACGTCCTTTACCTATCCTCTTCAAATCCTTCCACTGATCTCTCCAGTCAAGATTTCAGTTGATGACATCACCCTCTTACCCTTCACTACCAGTAAAAAAAAACCTTGGTGTGATGCTGGATGGCTCACTGTGATCATCACCGTACTTCACTGGCCCTGGCCTGTCATTTATTCCTTTGAGAACAAAAATCTGTCTCTCTCTCTCAATAACTGCCACAAAACCCAAGAGCTTAATCTCTCCAGGCTGGATGACTGAAAATTCCCCTCTAAAGAGTCTTCCTGCATCTGCCACCCACCTTCTCCTGCTTATTCAAAATGCTACTGTTTTGCTACTGCGTAACCATATTTTCCATATATGCACGCACGTATACCTCTGCTCCAGTATCACCACCGTCCCACGTTACAGCCAAGACTCAAACATCCTCCCATACAGATTTTTACATTGCATATCTCCCTACTGTCTTCACTGACCTCCACCTGCCTCTACCTGCCTTCTCTCTGCGCTTGATCTCGCCCAAACACAAACAAAAACATCTCTTTTCATTTCTAATCTACTGATTGAGCTTTTCCTCAACATCACACGTGCTACCAGTCTTTTAAACTTTGACCAGCTTTTGCAGATTCATCTCTTTCTACTTGGGTCTTGGCCCTGGACTGGCTGTGTTTGCTGCCATAACTACTACGTAAAGGATGTAAACGTACTACTGCTTAACTATGTAAAGATCACTTCCATGTAACAATGCATCTCATAGCAGTATCTCACTTGGTGCTTTCTATTAGCTTGACTTTAGCTTAAAAATGTTCACCTTGTTTTATTTATACATTTCTTTTAATAAACAGCTGTGTTTAATAACAAGCTGTAACAATATTTCACCATGGATCTTCATCATCTAAATATCTTTTGACCTTTAAAGCATTTGCTTTATACTGACCTAAAAGTAACCTTAAAAAATCAAAATTGTTAATAAACAAGATCAACAATAAATAAAAAAGATCAATTAACTGCCATGTAGACAGAAGTCATTCACCAATTTCTCTACTTCACTCTCAGTAAAACAAAAGCAAGTATTTTACAGGCACCTAAACACAGTTAGTGCATCATCAAATGTCCATTATCTGAACCAGAGCCATGAATATTTCTTTGCTGCAGTAGTTAAGATGTTTTTCCTCCCGTCATGTTCTGATTTCTGTCTGGAAAGTATCAGCATTGTGTGAAATGCGGACTTGAAACACCTGAGCTGCAATTCAAAGTAGCAAAAACCAAAGCAGCTGACTTGTACCATTTACTGAACACAGTAAAATAATCCTTCATATTATCACCAATACCTGAGGTTCAAATTCTTAATTCTTGTAGGTACATCATGCCATTTTCATCTGCCCACTACAACACTCGATTTCATCGTTTATCCACACCGAATCACAGCACGAGGTAGTTAAAAAGCCTTGCGTTACCCTGAATTGTTTTGATAGTTACCTTAGGGACACAAGTGAAAATGTGTAACCTGAAGCGTTCATCCTGTGTAACACCTCTGTATTGATCACAAGCATCCCTTCAGAATCTTCATTTTAGTTCACTGAGAAGGGAGCAACAGGAAAAGCACACAATATCTCCTCCATGAAATTCAAATAACTTTGTTTGCTTATCTTTGGAAATACTAAAGATATCGCTGTGAATTTTCTTCAGTGGTAACAAATATCCAGTGAATGCAAAAAAACATTTTATTTGAGTACATTTCTCTGTAATATGGTTTATTATTTTGAGCCAGGTTACATGGTTGAAGGAAAAATTATTTCAAAAGGTATGAAGTCTCTTTTTAGTAATATTAACAATGTTCTTTATATTATAATCATTTTTAAATATTCAGTAAAGTGAAAAAAAACATTTTCAAATAAAGCATTCCTCTTTAAATAAGTTAAACGAGAATATAATGAGCTATTCAGTGTTCTTATGCCTACATTGTATCACACAGGTACTTGACTTGGGCTACCTGCTTTGATCCAGCACTGAGCCTTCATGAGAGAGGGCAATATGAGGACCCCCTAACCCACAAGAGCACTGAAGCCAACATCAGGCTTCAAAATTGGAGAACTTCAGAAACAAATCTGTGCTCAACGTAGGAGCAGCACTGCTTCATATGTTTTGTTCAGAAGCAATTTATTTCAAACTTGTTGTGCAAAACATGGTTTTTATGTCATGAGAATAGGGAACCGCACCGTTCATTTCAGTAGCTGTGCCGTTTTGGTTGAACTGACCAGTCACTCAGTCAGCTGTGTAATTAAAGCTTCCTAAGATTTCCCTGAAGAAAAGGCAGTCTGCTATTGCAAGGGGAAGATAACCATGGAGAAATCAATAATTTGAACTATGAGTTTTTGTTATTTCTTGTGTCAATGTCCTGGAAAAGGGGATCGAAGGATTAATCCTCCATTGCACTGTCAGGAAAACCAATCAACCCAGAGAACTTACTGTCGCTTAGTGCTAAAGCCACAGATAGTCAGTAATGTCAGCCAAAGGGAGCCCACTGCACAGGGTCAGGAACCTGCAAGGCTAGATGAAGTTCAGTTCTCCACGTTGCCCTTGAGTGTGGGCCGCAGGGTCTGGTGCAGCCGGTAGCCTGGGGACTTGCGGCAAACGGCTGGGGAGCCTACTGGGAGTGAGGTCGACACCTTCCTCTCGCCGGTGGCTTTGAAGGACCGCTTCTCCTCTGCGCTCTCCAACTGTGCCTCGCACAGCTCCAGCAGGGAGAGCACCTGCTCTCGTAGAGGCTGGGCTTTGAAGCGCCGCTGTGCCAGATAGAAAAAGGCCTCCACAAAGGCCTGGAGCCCCATGCCTAGACAGGGGGCCATAGAGAGAGAACTTCACTGATAGAGTGTACAAAACTACATGTGTTACAATACATACGTCATGAATGCTTCATATACCATTCACAATTCCAGGCTGATGCAAGTTAGCTCTCTGAATCGGCATCCTTTTTGACGGCAGTTCCAGATCCAAAATAAGGGTGTACTGCATCACCTGTTTCGGGAATACTTGCATCTATTCTCTACACCTTCAAGGATATGAAATTAGGATAGAGTTGTATTCATAACAAGTAAGAGTCAACATAAACATCGAACCAAATCACATTAAAAAGAATTCAACATAAGGGAAAAGTTTTTTTTTCATTCCAATTCTTAGAAAATTATTAGCTCACTGTGAACCAGTTCATTCACTTGCAGCAAGTACTGCTATTCACATTCTGTCATATCTTGTACGGGCTGCAAGAAACTAATCACATAGCAGGCTGATTAAAAGATAATAAACACATCTAAAACCAAGCTGCCACAAGAGTGTATAATCAAGGCCATCCATCATCTCCTGTGTGGAAATGAGACTCCTGAAAGTCATTCCTTTCATTTCAAAAAGCTTTAACTCATTAAATCCATTTGAGTTTTCAAGGTTGTGTTTATTTAATATTTCCTTGATTATTAATTAATAGATAGCTGGGTATTAGACATTCGAAACCCCTTTGCAATGGTGTTCAAGTATTAAACGTATATTTTAAGTTCTGGAAATCAGTGTGTTATGAAACGTGTAACAAAATCTTACTAAATATTTGCATCTGTACTGAGAGCACTACCACTCCTCAATGAAAAATCTGGATCTGAAAGCAGAAGGGTGTCTATAACTCAGTATCCAATTAATATTGACATAGTACATATAACCACAGACATACAAGTAGTGGAAACCATGGCTGGTGGTCACAGTGCAGCCAAACTAGACATTGCCGTGTAATAATTTGTATAAAGTTGTAACTTCTTGTCTTGATTATACTGGTGTACTCAAAGTGTAAAAACTTGCATTTTTCATGGGTCCATAATAAACGGATATGAATAAAAGGAGTTCCCCAGTAAAAGGAGATCATATTCATGTACACATGAATATACACTTATCAGAAAGAAGAAAGGAAAACCTTTAACTTAAGCTTATTTTTGACCTTCCAGGACAGGGGGAGTTATCTTAACAGGTCAAATTGGACTGGTTCTCTCAGTGCTTCATCATTTGAATACAGCAAGTTAGTTGTGTTGTTACATTTACTGTTAAGTTTGTTTCTTCTTGTTCAGAAAATTAAAGCGTAAAAGGAGAATGCTCAAACATACCTATCTCACAGTACTTTTCTTGCAAAACATGCAAACACAGACACACACATACACTTCTACTAATCTTTTGTTCATAAGGCTTAGCTTTAAAAAAAGCAATAGTAGTTCTAAGGCTTTGTCCTTTATTTTACTTGTCATGTGCTTACCATGGAAGATACGAATGAACACTGTTCATTGATATTAATTCTGGCTTTTCTTTAAAAAATGTTATGCATAAAAACCAGAAATCGAACCCAAATTTTTGTGCACAAAAGTTACAAGAAATGAAAGTGAAAAGAATTTAAGTTTTTTTTTTTTAATTTACCCATTCAAAAATATAGCAACAACCAACCCCATCACAGGCTGTGAATGTCTTTTACAGCCAGTACCATTTCAATGATGTACATTATGAGCTTTCCCCTAATGCTGGAATAAGTCTTCGGCAATGGACTCAGGATGAGAAATCCTCCTGAAAGTAAAAACTGAACCAGCCCCAGTTTTCCCGACTCTCAAGCTGACATACACATATATTTAGACTGTGTATTGCTAGTTAAAAATGAACATACTAGAATGATCAAACCATGGTTCTTATATTTAAAAGTAAAAAACAGCAGAGTGCTTAGAAATTGAATATGTTTATGCAAACTCCAATTAAATGCTGAAATTAAAAATGATTTAGATTTAATTAAACATCTAATAAACAGTATTAGCAACAACCATTTTAAATTTAATTAGGTTTAAGTCAAAAGGGCAATCTTTTTTAAAAAAGTAACTTTTCCCTGATGTATATTCTGAACACTGAATGAGCAAATAAAAATGGGTATGCAGAAGATAACGTGCCAATAAAAAGAAGAGAATGAAGGGAAGCCTAGTAATAAAACAAATGACACATTGTGACTGCAGCTGCAGATCACTAGATATACCTCCAACAAGTAGACTCCATTGCATCACACTTTCGGAAAAAAGTCTGTTTCACCACCGCAGAGCTACCTGCTTAACAGTAGGGTGTTTCAAATCATTATTTACAAATTCAGTACTAATTCACATATCTGAAAAGGACAAAGTTCTGTAGAATGAGACACTTGAGGTATGGACAAGAATTGGTGTATCAAGTCAAAGTATCATCTTTGGGGAATACAGACTATATATAGAAGAGGGAGCAATACACAGGGTCACCAGAGCTTCCATTATCATGTTATCATGCAATTCACTGTACCTGATTTTATCTAAAGGCACTGGTGCATACCCTGGTTATCTATATTGATGTGTGATGCCTATGAAACAGTATTTTTTGCAGTACAGCTGTGTGCACAGTGCCATGCTTGACTGCACAGTCCACTTACAATTCATTTCAGCTTGTTGTAGATTTTTATTCACAGAGCTCTACATTTGGGACATTGGGTAATGAGTACTTAAAGACAATGAACTGTAACCTAAAGGTTGCAGCTTCCAGTAGCCGTGCTTCTGTAGTGCCTCTGCGCAATGGGCTTAACCTGACACGCTCCAGGTACTGCATAAATGGGTAAAACTACAGTGTGCACATCATTATGGACAAAGGCACTGGCTGAGCTGAAAAAGAAAGTTGTCTGGTTCTTTTCTTAAGCTTCACATTAATAAAAAGACCGAGAATCAATCAGTCAGGCAACATTCAAAGAGCACTTCCTGCATGCAAATCATTTATACATTACCTGGAAGTTTACTGAATAAATATTATTGAAAACTTAATTTTTGCATTATTGTCTGGTTGCTTGACTGACAGTTGTTTTTTTAATCTAAACAGTCTTCATATTGCACCAGTTGATAAAGCTAGGTGTTTGTAATAGGGCAGTTCCCTCCTGACAGTAGGACCTCTACTGGGGAATTAACTGGACTGCTGACCTCAAACTGACATCTATGACCACTACACTACCTGTTATCATTGCATAGCTATGTAATGCTAAAGGATTTCAAATGAATTTAAATAAATGTTTAGAGGGCCTTGAAATTGAAGACAGAAAATTACTAATAAAGTACAGAAAAAAAATTGAAAGGGTCAGTTTAATGACTGGTTTACCACAGCAAACTTGGTAACAGAGAGTAAAGTAAAAATCGATCATCATCATCATCATCATCATCATCATCAATAAAAAAGCCCTATTAAAGCACTTCAGAAGCACTTTTCATTTCCATCTCTCATGCCACATGGAGGTACATGACCTGACAAATTAATTAAGCCTTAATGAACATTTCAGAGTACAAACGATGACTGAAAACATATTTCATAACTGGTGGTAGCAGGCACTTATTAGGTTCAGCAGTGACTGAAGTCATTCTTCACCACTACTGCTTTCTGTTGTTTGTCATTATAGTGATATGAAAAGCATGTACACCCTCTTTCAACTGAATAGTTTTATATCTGCTCCTCACCAGCTTCTATTATTAGACAAATCTAACTTCAGATAACAGACAACACAAAATAGAATTCACTATTTATTCAACAAAAACTAAGCTTAAACTAAACGCCATGTGGTCCTTAAGGCTTCCATAGGAATTAAGAAGGTATTAAGAAACCAGTTACTGCTATCCAAATACAATTGTTTGAATTCTGGCCACTTCTATAAAAGCAGAACTTTTGGAAGTTTAGTAGTCTGGACCATTCAGATGTGTCTTTTCACTTTACAATCAGCAATAATTTCAAAGAAACAATTGTTGGTGCTCATCAATGTGGGAAGACTGTAGTAGGATTATAATTGAATTTATCATTCTACAAAAAAAGACAAATTATTAATTACAAAGATCAACCTCTCCCACCTTTTCCATGTCTGCATTATTCATTAATTCAGCCTGGCACCTTATTTCCTTGACTGCTACAGTAGAGCTTTTCTGAGGATGTTGAATTCCTTCCACCGTTTCTACAAAACTGCATCAACACTTTACTTACTTTTCACTGTCAATATTAGGCACAGAGGTCAATGAATTTTTCATTATAGCAAAATTACCTCTATATCCTTAATAGCCTACTTAGTTTATAAGTATTTATACATACTATGGGAATGGAGTGTGACTGTAGTGTTGTCAGGGGGCAAAACATTTACAAGGCAGCTGTTGAAATGTACTACTGCTGAGAGTTTAACTAACCTCAGAAGTAATTAAAGGTAATAGCAATATATAGGATGCATTGGCAGTAAAGCGGCTGAATCACTCTGATTTCTGAATAAGAAAACAAAGAGTTTCTTTTTTACGATCTCAGCTAGAAGAGACTGGTGCTACCTCAGGCCCATACCTGCTTCCCTGGAGTCAGACACCATGCCAGTCCAGCGTCGTGTTATGTCAATGTACAGGATGTCCACAGATGCCATGGACAAGCTGCTGTTGCTGAGCCTGCAGTTCCTGAAAGTCAGACACAAAACACAACCCCACCGAGCTCTTAACAGATATTACAACCCTCAAACAGCTGGAGAATCCACAAAGAAAAATAAAATTTACGCTACATTAGCACAAAAATACTGCAAAGCAATTCATCTTTAGACAATTAACTGCAGGGGTCACACCTCTGATGTACAGTACTGTGCAAAAGTCTTAGGCATGCAACTTCAATGTCTGTTGAGAAGTACAGATAGATTCTTATCTACCATCAGGGAGGTTTCTCATTGGTCCCAAATTCATTCTGCAGCCTGAGAATGACATCAAACACCCAATCTCAGTCATACACAACTATCTTGAGCAAAAAGAAGGAACCCTGCAACAGATGGTATGGTCTCCACAGAGCCCTGATCTCAACATGATCAAGTCAGTCTGGGAGTAACATGCAGTCAAAGTCTGCAGAAGAACTGTGGCCAGTTCCTCAAAATGTTTGGAAGAACCTACCAACCTCTACCTTAAACTGCATGCAAGTTTGCATAAGAGAATTGATGCTGTTTTAAAGGTAAAGGGTGGTCCCACCAAATATTGATTTGATTGAGGTTTTTTTGTCTACTGCACTTTTTAGAAGGTTTATTGATTAATAAGTATCCCTGGCATTATTTTTGGAACCATCCTCGCTTTATAGCATTTTTCCCACTGGTGTCTAAGACTTTTGCACAGTACTGTATTTTTACTTTCAAATATGTTACCAGATGTTTCTTTGAAGAGGCAGCAAACACACAGACCAAAGGGCAGCAAGAGAACATAAGACACGCACTGGGTAGAGCTGCGAATCTCGCACGTCCCAGGGCCGGGGTGTCAAATTCAATCCCCAATACACTGTATGCCTGACGGTTTTTCTCCCATCCTCTTCTGAATCACATCCCGCGCTTTGATCATTTGTTCCTAGTTTTCAGAAACATGCTTACTGTAATTGCACAAGGTTAGTTATTCTTTGGCTAACACAAATTCCAAATAACATAGCCTAAAAAATGAGTTTTCAACTAGTACTTAAAAAAGTGTTTTAAACTAGTGCTTTCAATTTATTTTATTCAAGCAGTCATATGCATTCAATGGAAAAAACCTCTGAATCAACCATTAAGCCAGCCATTAAGAGCTCAGCTGAATCAAAAACCTAACATTCTGCAGCTTGTGAAAACCAAGAGTGTATGTATGCTCTGTGCTACATTATTTCTTTTACAGAGCATCAATGTTTTGGAATTATCATTTAAAGAAAGACACAATTACAAAGCAGGGCTTCTACATCAGAGGCCTTGTGGCACAACAATGAAAAATAGTACAGGGCAACTGCATGATTCTGATATAAAGGGTACTGCCCACTAGTAAAGTTTACAGGAATAAAAAGTTTGCATACATGTTTCTCTCAAATGGTGTTCCGCAGGGCTCGGTGCTAAGTCTCTAACTCTTTTCCAGCTATACTTCTTCTTTTGATTCTGACATCATCTCATAGGTTCCCTTAACACCGCCATGTTGATAATACCCACCTCTTTTTCCCCCCTGTAGCTACAGAGCTTTCCTCTCATATCGCAGCTTGCCTCTCAGATATCTCTGCTTGGATGATTGATCACCATCTATAATTCAACTTCTCCAAGACCAAGATCATTCACCTCCCAGCTGGTTCGTTCTCCTCTTGGGAATGCTATCAAACTGGAGAATTCACTCATTTCATTTGCTACATCAGTTAAGAGCCTGGGGGTATCGAATGGAGTCTCTGCTTCTCCCAGCACATTAAAACCATGACCTAGTCCTGCAGATACATCCAACATAATATCAACAGGATCTACCCATATCTCACTATTGGTGAAATGGAATGTCCTATTGACTGCCCTGGGTTGAAGTCACAAAGGGATCTGCTATAGGAGGAAGAAGGTTAAAGAACATGAGTGTTCAGAAACTATGAATGAATTCATAGGCCAGAGACAGAGCCAAGTTACCTAATAAAGGTGCGGAAGCCAGTGGGACCCAGGCGCATAGTCCCCTTGACCCCCAGGAAGCGCATGAAGAGGGCAGCAATGCGCTCCACCAGGCGTAAGTAGTTGAACTGCTTGGTGTATTTGGGGAAGACCTGCTTCAAGCACAGTGAGGGTAGACTGCTCTCGGCCAATGGGCCATGATCCACGTCAGTCCTGTCCTGCAAACCTGCTTCCTGGACGTCCTCCTGCAGTTCCCAGTTGCTGACTGGCGAGAGTGACCTATTGCCATGGAAATGAGAGAAGGAGAATCCATTTCATGAATCCTGCCTCTGTTCCTAGTCCTTGACTGGAACAAGAGCTAAAATGAAGAGATATTTTGATTATCCTCTTTGGTTTTAATGAGTTTGCACCAGATTCAACCTTTCAAATTTTATGTTTTTATATTCATTTTAATCATTCTTCTCACAATCATTACAGCAATTAAAGATTTCCTTGAAAAAAGTCAATTACATTAGACAATGTTGAACAGACATCCATAATGCAGCTCCTGTAAAACACGAGCTGAATTTAATGCACAAACATGAAAGTCAAATTTAACCTCTGATTAACACTAATAGCAAAACAAAAGCAAAATACAATCCCCCTTAAAGATAAAAATGTAATCTATGGTGGAAAATAGAGCAGCAAGTATACAGTTTTACATACATTGCTGGTGGAAGAACAGGCTGAAGCTAAAGGATTTCAGGAAAAATCCTAGAAATGTGACACCACATTTCAGGAACTCCTATCACATTTTAATTCTAGATGTCCTTCAAACACATTTCTAAACATTTTAAATGCTGCTCATAATTAAAAGACAGTGCATGAATACGTGATCAAACAATATGCAGCTTTTTTTCCATTTTGAATGAAAATAAGACATTTACAATGCATTATTGCCCATCTTTGCAGAAACCTTCTGAGCACAGCAGGCAGAGCTAGGTGTCTGTAGGAGAGCAGAGTACATGGTGAACAAGTGGAGGAGGTAAATTCTTTCCCGTGGAGACAGACATTGATCTGGCATTCCACCCCTACCAACATGAGCTGGTTAACAAATGCCACATCACACAAAGGCCAGTGTTTTAACTGAGTGAACAAACACTCTGCTTAGACAAAGTGCACTATAATATGAGCAGTGCTTGGCTGTGAAATAGTCAAATATGACCCCCTTTATGAAATGGTGATCATTCTCTATATAAGTTGATTCCTATCATACTTTGTAGGGTAAAACGTACCATTACTCATAAGTTTTAATTCAATTATTGTTTTTCTGGTGTAAGATTATCAGGTCTCTGTTGAATTTGTGTTGCTCCAAGATTGATTATTAGAATTTAAATATAAATTTAATCTGAGTAAATAATCAGAATATCTTGAACACCATTTATAAAAATTCTGTATTATACTGTTTTTATACTAATTGTCACCTACAGGATGAAAAGTTAGACCTGATAATCTCAATGCTGTTTCCTTTCTGCATACAGCCCAAAACGCTGGCATCACTTTCAATTAGTGTTCCAGCTCAAAAACTTTAATCAGAAATCAAAACAATGATGAAAAGGCTGCCTTTTAAAATGAAGGCGTTTGCTTTCAAATGGAAACTTTGTATGTTCTATACAAATTATGGGAACTGTCCACCATCCTGCCACTACACAATTTTTTTCTATTAGTATTAGCATATTTTATATACACATATCACGTACATGTTTTGTTTGTACAAATTGGTCTATTTCCTACATGTCTAATATCTGAAAACATTTTTTCTTTGCCTTCCATTTTTTCCCTCTTCTTTTCACACCCTAACAGGAACATTGACTGAACAATACTGTTTTTCAATGGTTATGGTAGGCCCAGGCTGAGAAGGCGGGCCTAGATCCTCCTGTTCCCTTCTGTGGAGTTCAGCTGTTTCTAAGGAAGCCCCCCCCCCGAGAGTGGTCTCAGACCAGCCAAGAGAGATACAATCTCTCCAGCATGTTGTGGGTCTACCCTGGGGTCTCCTACCATCCACACAATATGCTCGAACCACCTCAACTGGCTAATCCAATCCAGATGAACAACAACTCTACTTCAAGGCATCGCCAGAACACTGGACTTCTCACCCCATCATACAGGGACAGCCTAGCAATCTAGCGTGAAAACCTCATTTTGGCTGCTTGTACTCACGATCTCGTTCTTTCAGTCATTACACACAGCTCATGACTAAAGGTAAGGATGGGAACACAAACTGAGTGCTAAACAGAGAGCTTTGTTCAAAAATTCAGCTCCTGCTTCAGCCCAATACACTGGAACAGTGGACACAAAACTGTCAACACTGCACCAATCCACTTTTCAATCACCCGCTCCTTTCTTCCATCACCCCAAGACCCCAAGATACTTAAACTCCTCCACTAGGGGCAGCTGTTCTCCCTTAACACGGAGAGGGCAAGTCACTTTTTTTTTTCAAGAGAGGACCATGACCTTAGGCTTGGAGGTGCTGACTTTCATACCTGCCACTTCACACCCAGTAGTGAATCATTCCAGTGCACACTGAAGGTCAAAACCAAAAGAGGTCAAAACGATGGCATCATCTGCATAAGTAGAGATGCCACTTTGAGTCCATATAACTAAACACCCTTTGAACCACAGATGCGCCTTGATATTCTGTCCATGAAAATGACAAACAGCAATGGAGACAAGACACAACCTTGCTGGAGTCTGACACCCAGATTACGCCAGCATGACTTAATGTCAAGAACACAGACACAGCTCAAAAGACACTCAAACAGAGAACTGATGGAATACATCCTGATAACCCACATTCCTGCAGTATGTCTCAAAGAACATGCTGAAGGACATGGTCATATGCCTTTTTCAAGTCCACAAAACACATATAGACTGGGTTAACATATCCTCATGACCCCTCAAACACCTGTGCCAGGAAGAAGAATTGGTCCACTGTTCCATGACTTTGATGAAATCTGCATTGTTTCTGCTGGATCTGAGACTCAACTATTGAACAGAGTCTCCTCTCCAGTACCCTCCCAGAACATTTGGGTCATCTAAGTGTATACATCCAGCACCTCATACATTTAATCCAACTCACCACCAAGTGGTGATCAGTTGACAGCTCTGCCTCATGCTTCACACGAGTGTCCAGAACATAAGGCCTCGAGTCAGATGATATAACCACAGAGTTTTATTTACTTTAGGGCAAAGGTGCCCTAGCATCCGCTATACTTATGAACCTCCTTGTGTTTGAACATGGTGTTGTTTTATGAACAATCTTTGACTAGTACAGAAGTTAAGTAACAATTCACCACTCGTGTTCAGCTGCAGGCCATTCCTCCCAATCACGCCGTCCCGGGTGTGCCCATCATTGCCAAAATGAGCACTGACTACGTACACAGTGGGCAGGACGTTACAAATTTGGCCACCTAGGTTCAGTGCACAAGCAACAAAGTTTTCCTCTCTGTGACCTGCAGCCAAATTGACTTAACCCTCTCATCCACCGGGGAGAACTCCAGCAGCACAGACCTCAGCTGGAGGCTTGTGAGTATCCCCACAACTGACTGTGACCTTTCATGAAGAAGAACTCAACAATAGGAAAGAGACCACCCCCAAATCAAGGAGTCTGGTTCCAGAGCCCAAACTATGCATAGAGGTGAGATCTAGCATATTTAGTTGATATTTTTATACACTCCAGGTTGGGGTCCTTCCCTGCCAGTGAGGTGATATTCCATGTTACCAGAGCCAGTCTCCACTCTCATGACAAGTAGGTCCACGCCCCTTATGTTTACCCCTTTGCTGGCAATGCACTCAACCCCCCACCCTTCACCTTGCAGGTGGTGAGCCCAGAAGGACACAATCTTTGCATTTTAGTTCTGGTGCTTGCATTAAGTTAGACTTCAGTATGTAACCTTCACATATTTTTCAATGATGGGTTATCCATATATGCCAAAACATTCCTGGCAGTTCCTTTCTGTGAATCTAGAAAAAAACTGCTGTCAAGTTCAATTACAGAATGTCTTACTCAAATGATTCTTCACAGAATGTTCCCAAGGACATTTCAGCTGTGTTTTAAATTCAAAGCTGTTCTGGCACTTTCATATGTTTATTTTGGGAATATGAATGGGAAGCTTATTGAAATGGGGTTTAAGCAACCATTAAAAAAAGCCCCAAAAAAAAAAACCTTCCACAAAACTTAGATTCCCCCATCTATTTCCTTGTTGGGGATCTGGTGGTTACAGCACAAGCCAATGGAATGTTATGGAATGTAGGCTTATTACTCTTACTACAATTTTGAAACCCGAATTTCACTGTAAATATGTAAATGACTAAAGTATTTGTCTTCAGCTTGAAAAAATAAATTTTGATCTGCATGTCAATTTTGCAATATGTCAACTGCCTTCTGGTACTTATTGGATTCTATGTGTGCTACCTGTGAAATACTGAAGCATTTTGAGCTTCACCCTTTGCTCTATGTATGTGAACATATTTGCAATTTCTCAGTATACTGTCTCTGCCTGTAGGTCTAATTAAATTATGCTTGTAAATCAAAATTATAATCGTAAATTGGAATTCTGTACAGGAGGAAAACCTGCAATAAATTAACTTGCAGGTCTATCAAACAGTCATATTTAACTACACTTAGCCAATCATGTTGAGAAAGAGAAATTCAATTTATCCAGTTACTTTATACTTCTGTTATGTTTAAACTGTCAGGGTTCTCCTGAGAGGTTGGTCTCCATATACTTTGTTGTGAAAGTTTCTAAAGCATGGAGCAGGATTTTCATACCAAAAAGCTTACATTTTCAAAGACCCTGCTATCAGGAGCAATGTGAAAAACATACTTGTCCCCAACAGAACGGTAGGAAGAGCAGATCTGCGTGTTTAATTGACTTGACTAGGATCTGGTGATGTTCAGGGATCTTTAGCTTCTGTTTCAGCCTCTGGCCAGATGGTTAGACTCATCCTATGAGACCAAGGCCTGGGAAAGGGAAAAATATACTGTAGATCAGTGGCTGAAGGAGAGACAAAGGCAATTATTTCTAAGTTATGCAAATCAGATGCAAGACACGGGCCTTGCTTTCAATTAGCCTTAAAGGCACTAACGGGAGCACTACTGGTTCATTGCATGGGAAGAAAGTCAAACTCAATTCCTGCTCAAAATGTTTGATACACTGAGTCTTCATGCTGCGTTTTATATTGATTTTCACTCTCACTTTTTGAGGATTTGTTAAAAACATCATCAAATTTGCAGTTCCCACACACACAGCAAATGCTTCTATAAAGTACATAAAATCTTTCAGCCTCAGCATGTCATACTGCAAGAATATTCTTGTACTATACATACCTGAATCTTCAAATCATAACATACACATGCAATGTGTGATACTCTTTTTGCTTTGCAAATGTTTACTGAAAGAAAATTAAAGACGTGCATGTGCACAGACAGAAATTTTTGATGTTTGTAGTGCAACGGGTAAAGTACCCTACTAAAGAATATTTTAGAAAAAACCCACTGTAAGACCACCACTGTTTTAAACCCATGCCCTTGACCACTATAATGCCTGTCTATTCATACTGAAATGTGTGAAGCAAACTTCAAGTATGATTAAAAAAAAATCTTTATTACGCATAGAATATTACTATGGCAGCAAAGGTCTGATTTGACTTCAGTGGAAGACAAAAAGTATATACATTGAAAGATTAGATGTAAATATAAGAAGGAAGCCAGTGTTTTGCTGAGAGATGCTCCTGGGGATTTCAGTAGCCTTTGTAACTCCCTAGTATAAATCACTTTTCAGCAGTGTAGAATAATTCATCAAAACCCTGGCAAGTGAGTAAATGGGTGCTGTTTCGATGCTGTCAAAATCAAAGGCTAATGTAGATTATACACTCAGTGCCCTGACCAAAATCATTCCACCCACACAAATGTTCAAACACTAACCCTTCTTTAAAAAAACTCCAGTCATATGCACGAAAAATGTGCATTTTCCAGTAAAGTAAGCAAAGTTTGTTGTAGTCAGCTCTAAGATCATTATTTTTTCAACACTAAAAAAATTCCAAAAAAAAAAGAGAACTGTTTCTTGGGAATCGATCGTCTTGCTGTGATCTGACATCAGCCAGTATCCTCCCTGCCCTGACTGTGAGACTGGTAAAGACCCCACAGAGGCAAGGAAGGACACAACCTCCTCAGTCCAGGCAGAAAACACCAGCACCTTGGCAAGACCACGATTCTGTCAACCTTTTCATCTTGCTTTCAACCTCCTGACACAAAACCACCCCCGGTTGTCAGAGATGTCAAAGGTAAAGCAGAATTTCCACAGAAAACTCCTTCCAAAGGCAACGATCCGACAAGCCAGTACTTCAGAGCTGAATATTAATACTTTTCTGTTACCTTAAGATCACATCCGGAAGAACTTCTATATAGCAAAGACTGAACCACATATGCATTTATTGTGATAAATACTGTGAAAATAGTAAGATAGCCGCTTTAACTTGGGAAAATATGACTGTCCTATGCCCTTGCTATATTACAGCATCCCATTGGGAATGAAAGCTCATTTCTAAATGATTTGTCTCAGCAGTAACTGGTGACACATTGAGCTACAAAGTTGTTAGCCTTGATGAATAGTAAATGAGGGGAGGAGACAGACCAATTTAATCTCCAAAGGAAACCAGTGGCATCAAAACAGCGTTGTTTTACTGATAACTTTAGCATTTTTACCAAAAAAAGGTGTTATCTACACTATTTATATGCATCATTTAGGCTCTTTGTTGATACATGGAAAACAGATTTGACATTGAAACACAACCAGAACTTTCTCCACTGGAAACACTAGATGCAAATACATAATGAAACCAGTGACCAGGTGTTCAGTATTGACAGAATGTGAATATAGTGCTCTACATCAGGCAGTTTCTGTGAAAGACTCTGAAATCTCACTAATAAATCACAGCAGGCCCTTTTAAATCAAGGTGCACCATTTTATTCTAATGTTGCAGTGGCTGTCAGGTTCAGTTATGAACCTGACGGATGATCCTGTGTGTGATATTTTGCCAAGGTAATTATTAAAGTGCAGTTATACACCTCTGTAGATATGGAGGAAACAGGTAGCAATACCCTTTCTGATTTATAGGCGGCCTTTTCCCAATTTCATTTTAAAAACATTTTGGCTGATAGAAACAAAAGCTATAATAGATCAGTATGTACACAGCACACTCTGTCTGAAAAGTAAACTGACAAGTCTCCAATGCAGAAATATATGACACTGTACTAAAAGGAGTAGACAAAAGGAACTGCTGAACAATGGGCATAAGACACTTAACATTGCTGCACGGTTTTTCTATTTATTCCTAGAGTCAGGCTAATAAAAATGCTACTTTATTTACAATTACTAAAAAATCACAAGACTACCACCTTTTTAAAGCAGCAAATACCCTTTCAAAATCCAACTTGACATAAGCATCCCTCCAAAGGAGAAAAAAGGAATAGGTTTTGCCTATTTGTGACTGGCAGGGCCTCTTGTCCAAAGGAGTACTTGTAGTTTACAGCCAACTGTTGAATGAAAAACGTGCTCTTTTCATGCTTTATTTCTTGTGTCCTGAGCTGAATTTGTATGAAGTCCACCAAAAAGCTTGTCAGAGGTTTTGTATCAAAACAGTGAGTACAATATTGCCCTTATTATCATGGTAGATGTTATACATTTCATCTCTATATATAAAACTCAAGGTGTTCTTGAGTGCATGACTGTGTATTGACAAACATGGAACCTGGTACAAAGGTACTTCTCACCATAAGTGAGGTTTTTGGATAAAATTCCAAATAGGCTAGCTGCTATTTTGAAAAATTAAAGTTCAGTTTCTGACCATGCTTGAAGAGTAGTGCCATTACACCCAGCATAGAATAATGACAGAGGGCATACATACATCATGCAGTGGTTTTTCTTGCTAGTCACACACATACTAACTTCAACAAGTTTAAATGTAATAAAGTTTGGTAATATGTAATTTGTTAATGTCAGCTAGTGCATATGTTGCTGTCAGTGTCTTCTGGATATTCGATGAAAGGAGACAACTGCTGTTGTGGCAAAAACTGAAAATGTAAAAATGTACAGTACTGTGCAAAAGTCTTAGGCATGCAACTTCAATGTCTGTTGAGAAGTACAGGTAGATTCTTATCTACCATCAGGGAGGTTTCTCATTGGTCCCAAATTCATTCTGCAGCCTGAGAATGACATCAAACACCCAATCTCAGTCATACACAACTATCTTGAGCAAAAAGAAGGAATCCCGCAACAGATGGTATGGTCCCCACAGAGCCCTGATCTCAACATGATCAAGTCAGTCGGGGAGAACATGCAGAGACAGTCAAAGTCTGCAGAAGAACTGCGGCCAGTTCCTCAAAATGTTTGGAAGAACCTACCAACCTCTACCTTAAACCGCAGGCAAATTTGCATAAGAGAATTGATGCTGTTTTAAAGGCAAAGGGTGGTCACACCAAATATTGATCTAATTGAGGTTTTTTTGTCTACTGCACTTTTTAGAAGGTTTATTGATTAATAAGTATTCATGGCGTTATTTTTGGAACCATCCTCGCTTTATAGCATTTTTCCCACTGGTGTCTAAGACTTTTGCTCAGTACTGTATATGAAATTATACAAGACGAATATACACAATGCTGCACACGTTAACAATGTAATGTAATGTAAGTCTGGGGATGCATATTCAGTTTTTTTCCCTTTCCACTTGACTCTGACCAGCGTGTGCATCACTCTCTGTGGCGTTTGCCTGTCTGACAGCACAAACAATACTTTTGCATTTTAATGGTAAAACAGTTTTGTGATTATAACATATGTTATTTCTTTTTACCTTTCCACTGCTACATTATTTTAACCCAGGCAGTGCAGTGTAACAGCTAGTATTGGACTACACAATTTACAAGGGTAGTAGGGTTATCTTAAATTTAAATTTTCACGTAGTGTTGTGCATTTTAAATTCGTGATTATATGAATTTTAGCACCAAGTGTTAAAACCATTCAAATGTCAGTTGTTGGGGGATGGGCCTTTAACACATGTTGGTTTATTTTGGGTGCCTGTCCTCTACATAATATTAAGAACGTGTTGGGTCTTAGAAAAAAAACCTTAAAACACGGTTGACAGGTCCTGCTTTTTATTCAGTCTCCAGAAAAAAAGACACGTAAACTGGTTATTTTTGGTCCCCTTGAAATTCAGTACTTCAAAATATGTGGAACTATGAAAAGAATGACTTAACTACCTCAGAGGCAGATCAGTACAAATTTTGCCACAAGGAAGATTACAATGTTTGCCACATCAACCTCAGTATACATGCATCTTTTAAGTATGGCACAATAAGTTAATTTCCCCACAGTGAACCGGCTCTGGAGGCATGTGACCAATGCATATCCAAATAATGGATATTTTAAAAAAAAAAAGGATTTCAGGAAAATTGCACAGTACATTATCACAGTGTCACCAATGTCTTTAGTATCCATTAACAACTGTTATTTTTCCCGCATGTTAATGCACAGTAATGAACCATCAGAGAATACAATCCAAGGCTATAAAGCAGCGATTCACAGTTCACATTTAAACATCTATTCAAGTTCTAAACCTGTTCAACTCAAGACTGAGAAGACTGTCACTGACATGAACGTGCCTCTGATGTGTTAAGACAAGTAAACCAGAAAGGGACTCATTCCTTCTGTACAGTGGCATAATGATAACAAGATGGGTTTTGAGTCATGGCTAGCTTGCTGGCACCAGCCTAGCATTATGTCTGAGAGCCATGTTTTGCATGCATGTCCACATCAGTATTAACATGAATATGCTGGTTCATGAAAGGTCTCTTAGACGTTCAGTTACTGTGCCTCAAGCTCTGTGCTGATAGAAATTTGTAAGCCATGTTGTCAGAAATATAGTTTGGTAAAAACAAAACATAAGGCCCAGACGGAGACCTACTCCCCCCCTCCCCACTACTAGAAATATTAAGTATCTTTTCCATACGCAAACATCAGGAGATCACATTTGCATCGCAGAATGTAATTATAATGATTCTATGGCAGCCAGTCTATTCATGATTACTGTCTGCTCCTGGTGATTTAGCACATATAATTTTCCATTCACGGCTAATGAAAGGTGGCCCTCAAAGCCTAGACTTATCAGCTATAGTCAGTAGCTTTCCTCTCATGGTTCACGCTGGAGAAAAAAAAAGAAAGTAAAAGAGAGTGGCACTTTTACAATGACAGCATTACCCACATTATTCCTTTCAGAAAGAAAGCAAAATCTACACAAAAGCAAAAACATTGTGAACACATCACTGAAACCCCAAGTCAATAAAATTCTCTCAAAAAATCAAGTTTACTTTGCAGTACACGTGACCACCACGATGTAAAGATGTGCAAACCATCTAATTTTCCTTTTCACCCTTATTTTTGATTGACATTTCCTTTCAGTAACTTCTCAGTTAATGTTTTAACCAATGCAACAGTGAATTTTTTCCCTTTTTACAACACCACTGCCCCGGATTGGGGTTTTTCATGGTTCTGGCATCACTGAGATGTTTACACAATGATTTAGGTGTGTAGGTGGATGTATCTGATGGTCCTTTGTCAAATGAAAGCCGTGGAAAAAGGTTTCCACTGCAACCCTTTCCATTCTCAGCAGATCCCACATGTGTTAGAGCAACTCAGACCAAGCAATTTTAAGGTGTAACGGACTGACAGTAATGACCCATCTAGAATTCATCCTCTAAGCACAGAGAAGCTAAATATGAATCAGCGTAATCATTTTTCTTAGTAATAAGGGTATTGAAATGTTTCTTGAAGCTCAACCCAATTGTTCTGGTTCATTTACTTTAATTTGAGAGATCATTACTGAAAAATCAAACAGCAATTGCCACAGAAATGGTCTCATCTGCCTTTCTCCAGTTGTACAATGAAGCCATCAGTGAATTTGGCAGGAACTTTATGCCAAGTCTCATTTAATGATGACCTGTTTCCGGCATCCCTAAACATGCAGCTCCCAAGAAATCTCTGCACAAAGGACAACAATATGATGAACCAATTCCCATCCCCTACATGTCATGTAGCACAACTAGAGGCAAACAGTCTGCATCTTTTTCAGCAAATATGAGGAAATTAGTACTTTCAAATCATATATGTGTATTATGAATTTCTCTTTCAGGTCACCAGTTTTAATATTTGTTGTAGGGTGGCAGACATGAAAATCACAGCATTAATGTACAACATTACACTGGAATTCAGCATAAAAGATTGTTGTACAAGATTGCACAAGAGAACTTTGCCTGAAATTCACTTGCTTAGATGCTGCTTCAGCTGATCATTAAAACACTAAAAACAGGTACCAAAAGAGCAGACACAAATAAAACAAGAATTAATCTTTGGGAAATGAGCAAAGTCATTACATTATCAGCATTATACTAACAGTCCCACATGTAACATTAGCAGGATTAGCACTGATATACAGAATCATTTCTTATTAATTTCAGATTCTGTGCAAGTACAGAATAAAACAGCCGTCCATACCCAAGGATGAGCAATGTTTGGGATTTTATTATACATATGCTGAATTTGTTGAAATTTGTATTTGCTGAGGGTGGAAGACACCCTTATGAAAAGGAGCTTATTTGCATTTTCAAATGTCTTTTTGGTCTTAGACACTGTCAATTTTTCCCTAACTTTACTTTTTGTAACTCCTTTTACAGATCTGCTAAGACATATCGCATTTACAGTAGTCCCTGACATGCAGGTAACTGTGTCAATGGCGCATGGGAACAAGACAGAACTGAGGTATGCTGATCTATAGAGTTTAAAAAGTGTGTTTCTGGAATACATTGAATTGATTCGACTTCATTCCCTTTTCTAAGTAAAAGTTTCTTTGCCCTACACCAGTTTGTGCATATTTTTACAGTTTCTTAAGAGTTTTTTTTTATACAATCAAAATAAATTAGTCATGGTATCGGTCCATCAAAAGTTATATTACTGCTTCCCAATGTCTGGGGGGGCTCTAATTTGTTGTCTAACTTAACTGTTTAACTTGGAATCAACAGTAATTGTTCAGTGCAAAGGTTGACCTTGATCTTCACCACAGATTTGAATTAACCAGAGAACCCATTGCTATTCATCGGATTTTCAAACGTTTGAGTACACACAGGCAATATCTGTACAAGATTAAGTGGATAGAAGAATAAAAGCAAAGCAACCCACAACCTACCTCTCCTGGCATAGTTGAAGAAGAGCTAGGAAACCATGTCTACTGTTCTGCTGCTCAAACTTGTTACAATCTTATGCCTTGTGAAAAAGTAGCTCCCAAAAAGTTTACTCAAACTTTTGACTGGTACCATGTATGGGTAGAAAGTTTAAATAGTTTATCAAAGAAATCCTTATCCTCACTTTAAGAATGGAAACCATTATTTTACTTGCTTGAATGACTCCAGGCATCCAACATGAAATGTACACAACATACGGAACGTGTTCACAGAACAACAGTAAGAATGACATGGCTTGCACATAAGTGGCTTATAAATAGGATGAACCCAATGAAGTATCCATGTAAAAATATTAGTGTTACAGAGAATATAATCAAACCTCCAAGTGAGACCACTGAATGACAAATTAGGTGATAGATATTTTGATCTGCTAAACATATAAAGTGATCATTTTAGTCTGGAGAAAGTGACTCATAAGGTTTGTAAGAAGTCTGCCAGTGGCCTTTCTGATTTGATGTCTCCTGAGCTTTTCATGCAAACCTAAACGCAGTCACTTCTCACAAAGAGCAGCTGGTGAGATCCCACCGGGCCATTTAAGGAATTTATATGGCCAAGCAGCAGGCTCACAAGGGCTGCTACAATGGTTTCTTGCCAAGCTCTCCAGGGTTAAACTGATACCTTCCACCTGTTCAACGCTCACTTCCAGATATCTCACTGGTAAGACATTGGGCCATTACCTGGTCTTGGCAATAAACTATCCACCACAGGTCTGAAAACCCCACGCAACCATAATATGAGAACAGACGATACCTAACCACTCCCACTGAACTTGCTAAAGTAAGGAATTAAAACATTGCTTGTTCTGTCCACATTTTTTACTGCTTACTCTAAGCATTTAAAAACTAATACATTTTCTGTCCTTGTGATAGTTTTAGAAAATCACCTTACTAATTCAGTTGCTGTTAGGTTTTTTTTTGTACATTGTTCCTGAAGGTATGTGGTAATTTTTTTTTAAAATAAAAACAAACCTTCACCATTTCTGTTATGATCATGCCCCCCCATACACCTCAGAAAATCCACATGACTTTTTGACACAAACTGCAAGTGCCAAAACACTGATTGTTATTAATTCTACATATTTGTGAATTTTTGCAGGGGTGAATGCAAAAATAAAGAACTGTTTATTTTGACTACGATGAGGCGATTCAAAGAATGTGCCTACGTGCGCACGGATTTCAAACTTACGAACACTTCCTCTGTGCAGGGTCCACAAGTCGCAGTGTGTCGCGGATGACCCCAACCTTCACCTCCTCATCCACAGGGCTGGGCACATACTCAAACACGCCTGGAGACACCTGCAACATTAACAAGCTGTCACCATTCATTCATCAATAAGAGGCCTTCATTTCCAGATGTACCACTTACTAGCTGCTGTTCCCAAAAACTGACAAAGAACGATGCATTTAAATATGATAGATTTTGTCTCAAAGGAGCAGAACATCAAAAACTAAAGTAACAGAAAAAGCTCTGTACAAGGAATCTCCAGCTGCCTTTCACGCGGCATGCAGTGTCACAGTATATATATTGTGAAACTGGCTCCACATGGTGTTGAGTTCATTTACCTAGATTTACATCTTAGCTCCCATCCTGATCTCTGCCCACACTAGCAATAATGAATCAGCATTAGAGTTCCTGTGAACAATTTCTGGACTTTAAAAAGTCCCGTGTTTATATGTACTTTTTGCTACCCACTGCTTTTCAGAACACCTACTCACAGAAGTCCCTTTGAATAACTTAAATCTTTATCAGGATTAATGGATATTTTATTGAATATCACGCTACCTTCAAAAAAACCATTCTAGCTACTAACGCATCTTAGGCCACCAAGTTGTAGACTGACCTCCTGCTCATGTTCAATCCTCATACTGGGGTTGGCGTTGACCTCCAGTAAGACAGGCTTTAAGTTTTTCATCAGTAGGATATCAAAACCTAGAATCTGGGGGACAGGAAAAAATGTAAAAGTAGCATAATGTGTTGCAAAATACATGCCATATAAGAATCAAACATGCTAAAATGTTGTTCAGTTGAAAAGAACAGGAGGTAAGAATAAAGGCTTTTATTTTCATGCTTCAACGTTCTAGGAAAACAATTTCCAAAAAGGTGTGACTGAACACCAGTATGATACCCTGTTATCAAATGTGGGTGACACACAAATTACTACTCATCACAAAATGAGAAAACAGTCTTTTTCAAAAATGTACTGTCAAGCAACCTGTCTGTTACTTTGACGAACCTAAACCCCAAGCTTTGTTCCTTTCAGAAGTGAAATATCAACATCTTAAAAATGTGGTTCAGCTGAGGACACTCTGGGCTAAGTCACTTGTACCATCCCCCCAGGAGTTCCAAGTTTCAACTCCATACCTGAAAGCAGGTGGGTCCTGGTTTTCCAGTTGGGATGTCAGCCTGGTAGTACACTTTGAGCTCTGGCACCAGGGCGATGACCGTCTTTATGACCAGTGATATTATGTCAGACCACACTTTCTTGATGTCTACACCCTTAGATGCCAGGTGATACAAGACACTGGAAAAGGTGCGCTTGCTACCTGTGCTGTAGCTGTCCGAGTGAATGAAATTGCCACTGTGTATGTTGAGCGAATAGTTGGTAAGATGCATGAAGACACGACTGAGGTTCTTTGGACTTGGCTCCTGGTATGGCTCGGTGCAGAAGCGTGACAAGCCTTCTTTGGCGATGTATATCTCCAGCGGCTCGAGGGACTTGATCAGAACGTACAGGCGGATGTCAAACTTCAGCTTGTCAATAAGCAGGGGCTTCTGGATGTACTCTTGCACAACCGCATGCTTGCTGTGAGCACCTGCTGTCAACCGTAGCTCCCGAGGGTCTCGGATAAGGTAGATACCGTCTCCTTGGGAGCCGCTATCTGGCTTCACAATGAACGTTGGGTTCCAGTTGGCGTCACTGTCCTTCGCCAAGCGGACCTGCGGCAGAGAAGACAACAGGGGTTAACTGCAAGAAAGTCCTCATCTCTGCAGATGTCTATTTTTTCAAAAAGTTATGGAATACAATTGCGCTTCTCTAAACTGATGAAAGAGCCTCTTAACAATCAAGATAATTTGGTGAAAATTGCCCATAATAACTAATTTACATTAATTGTTGCATAAATTGAAATGATTTTAATATTATCAGGAAAATAAATCACTGTTTCATTGTTCAGTGTCAGAACAAACACAACAGAAAAAAGCTTGTTAACTGCAACAGGCACAGCTTTGACTTGATCAGAACTAATACGTAGAACAATGTTTGTGCTCTTCCAAGACCATAGTGCCTAAAGCGCCAACAGATAATTGCCATGTTTGCAGGTGCCCTCCTCCTTTCTGAGATGAAAAAAGACAGTGGCCATGAAGAGCAGGATCTAATCCAACAGCAGAAAGTTACATCAGTTGTCACCTAGTTTAGAAGGCCATAGTGTATGGGTGAAAAAAGTAATAATGGAAGAGCCCTTTGTTTTGTCTTGTTTTTACAAAAACACACCAGGCAGGCCTTGGGTTTTCACTGTATCATGAAGTGGCTGTAACAACAAACAGACCTGACTGCATTCAAAGGAAAACTGAGTGGGTAGAGAAAGGCATAAGGCTTAACACTGCCATCAGCACATTTCTGAACCCAGAATGGCATATCACTGAGGTTGTAACTTAATCGTAAAAACTACCCATTCCCCAGGAAAGTAATAATGTAACTAACCAAGCTGGTGTGTCAAGGTTAACAGGGGAACTACAGCTAGTAGCTCAAAAGATATCCATGGTGTAAGCAAAGGTTAATAGGGTTAGAATGGCATGTTAAGGGTTAAGGTGAAGGTTATGACACAGAAAGAGAGGATATTACATGGTTAAAAGAAAAGGCTGTGTAAACTTTTGAGTAAATGTCTTTTATTTGTGAGCAAGAAGTCTTATACTTCAGTGACAGGGGATTTACTGGACAAAAAGGGGGTCAAATGAGCATAAACATGCTCCTAAAATGTACGTACTGCGTTCAAATATTTAAGGTTGAACTGTTCTCCAAAGTATGGAATAAAGGTGAAAAATACAGCCGTGCCAAGTTGAGGGAAAACTACCTAACCAGAATTCCTGTGTGAAAGGTGTGTGTTCTTCTGCAGTCAAGGTTTTGAAAGCCCCCCCCCTTAAAATGATCTGTTTTACCTTTTTAATATTTTTGGTCATAATATTTAATTAATTGTGAGGGAAAAAAAGGGCGTGACATTACTGGCCAACCTTGGTTTCAGCTTTGACATCTATGAAAGCTGAATTTTCAATAGTGGTGCATTGATTTTGTGTCTGCACTAGCTGAGTTACCCAGCGGAGGGAAGATGAGAACAGTACAATGGTGAAAAGGTAAAAAGTAATATCTTATTATATAATTACCAAACTGTTTTGCCAGTAAAAAGGTTGCATTTTGTACATAAGTATTAGTGCTGTCAGACAAGTGAAAACAAGACAGTTGCGCACGTCGGTCGCAGATCAGTAGAAAGGGGAAAAACAAAACACATCACCAAACTTTATTTTTAATGTGTGTACTGCCGTGTGTGTTTGTTTCATGTGTAATTTCTGCTGGCTCTTTTGATCAAACACACGAATGACACTGAGAACAAAGCCATAGTGATGTGCAGACAGTAATAAAGTATATGTCTTCAAATTGTGTTACCTTTAAATTTGTGTATGTTTGAGTGAGAAAGTATGCCTGTGTCTGTACGTGTGAGCGAATGTGGATCAGTGTGTGTGGGTGGAACAACAGAATCCATCAACGTAATGTACATCAGCATGTTCATCAGAGAGAATGTGCATCAACATGTGCGTATGCCTGTGTGTAGACTGATGTTCAGACAGTAACTATATATAACCAAACGTTCCTCTGTGTGTGTGTGTGTGTGTGTGTGTGTGTGTGTGTGTGTGCGCGCGCACAGCCGTGTAAGTGTTAATGTGTGGGGCGAGAAAATCAGTCAGCATCACATATCAGCGTGTATGTGCATCTAGTGAGAAAATCCACCAACATCACATAAATGCACTCTGCATGTGACATTGCTACTCAGTCTTCTCAAAGCCTTATCAGAATCCAAATTTTACATTTTTAAATTATTAAGTTTCCCTTTTTTGCAGTCGGTTTAATAAACTTGGCAATGCAAAAACCTCACTTAGAGTGAGAAGTACCTGCGTGACAAATTTCAAGTCTGTGTCTTGAAAAACAAAGCTATTCTTGAAGAACAAACAGAGAGATTCGGCTTTTTATATATATATATATATATATATATATATAGAGAGAGAGAGAGAGAGAGAGAGAGGAATGAAAGAGACCATATCAGAAAAAAAACAAGAATTTAGTTAACCTTACTTAGGCCTACTATTACTACTAATAGTCATCCCTCAATTTATACTCCATCTACGAAAATTCGCCAAAATTTTACACTCAATGTACGTCCAGTAATTTGCTGAAACAGTTTCATTTAGTGCCAAAATTTCAGTTTATGAATGTTTTCCCAACAATGACAAATGATTTCACACACGAACATGTCTTTTATTCATGTGCCATGAAGCAGGAGAGAGACAAGCCTTTAACTGTTGTCTGAACGCACACAAAAGCATGGAGGGCACCAAATTTAACAAAAGCAATAGAGGGATGGGCAACCAAATATTACAAATGCATAAGTACAATAACCCACCCCAGATATTAAAAACCAATTATCAGCGTGCAGACCTAGCACAATTCAGCAAAACAGTTATTAAACATAACTAAAACCAAACATACAGCAAAAGATGATGGGAAGGGCCCACCTGTTAGTATTCACCAAGTCTGAGAGCGTTGGGAACAGGTATGTTGTGGTGCTCAATGGCTGTTGCTGTGTCAGACATGCTGTGCAGGAATAAAGTTTGTACCTGCTTGCATCTCCCAAGTCCACTGTTTGTAATGTGGTCAAAACGGGGGTCGCAACCTTTAAACGTACCATTAAAAGTAATAGGATTTTTGTTTTCAATTTCTGAATCATCAGCTTGTGAACAGTTTTTTTAGGAACACATTACACTCAAAAACAGAGGGCCTGCTGTACTGAGTTTAAGTCTGTCAGCTACACAATGAGCTACACAAGCAGATCAGTGGTGCTGCTAACTGCCCTAACCTTGTTGCCCACAGGTGAGTTTTAAGTGCTATCCAACTATGAAAAAACCCAGTACGGAAATTGAGAAGTGCCCTGTGGTAGCATGCCTGGGTGATCCATGCTGAGAGAAGAGCAGGAACGAGGCTGTCACCTTTCCAAAAGTACAACCCACATCTCACTTCACCGCCTCACAGCCATGCTCCGGGTCACAGTAGCACTGAACAGCACTGTGAGGACCCCCATCATGCAATCCTACCTGATATTTGAGTCGGGTTGCCTAGAGACTGGAAGAGGTAATGTGCACTGAAGGTGCGAACTGCACAATCTTGTAGGAGCAAGGTTGTGCTAAGGGGGAGGGGAGTCTATTGTAAAATTCAAGTAAAAAAAAAAACTATACAGGCTTAATTTTTCTGTATAAACATTATGACTCCCTGGTGAGGTATAATCATTTGAAAAATGAGTATGACAACTGAACCAACTTTCTATGAATCCAAATAACAATATAACTCATAAATAAGGGCTATGCATAATTTATGATCAGGCAATACTGTAAAAAGTTTCTTGTCAAATTCTCAAGTTCTACAACTACAAGTTGAGGAAAAACATTCATTTACTTCTCTCTACTGCCATCTAGCGATCCTGGAACTAAAGTATATTTCCTTGCGTGCAGCAGTCATGAGTTTGTATGTACAATATCAGTCATTGAAAATGCCATCATAGGTACACTACCATACAATAGATTTATCATTAAATATACAGCCAGCAGCTTTGGTCTTACGCAACAAACAGCTCTCTGTTTCACTGTCTGTGTGTTTCAACGAGGCTTTGGATTCATCTCCCTGAAATCTGGTGCCACGTTCTGTTTAGATACCTCCTCCATACTTTCTGGAAAAAAGATCCAGCAAGTAAACACTGCTATCCACAACTCCAACAATTTTTCTAAATTTAATTAACCCATCTGTATTCCATTACTGTACACACACACACACACACACACACACACACACACACACACACACACACACACAAACTGCATTTCACTTGTCACCAGCACCTTGTTAATAGTTATGTCTCATTTCAGTGAAAGCAGCTGAACCCACAATACCCAAACAGATAGAGAAATTAAAAACTGTTAATAAAATGAAGCATTTAATCCAGAACCCATTTCTGTTAAAAATAGACACTGACGATGGAAGGAACATAGCATGGTTTATGATATGCAGATATTTTTGCACTTAATTTGCAAAACTCAATATATTAGTAAACAATGATACATATTTAGAATCTTTAAAGGTTTATTTTGCAGAAGGGAAGATTTAAGTTACCACAGATACTTTATATTTCTTCATATCTACAGAAAAAAACGTATCTTGTAAAAGGCAGTAGTTTATCGTTATTTCCTTGGTTTTAGAAGCAGGACATTAATCAGGGAAATGGCAGAAATTTTACTGTTGGCCACAAAAAGGAGAAACACTGTAACTATCATGAGAGAAGAAGAAGGTTACAGTGAATTCTGTGTGGGAGGGAAAAACTGAATTTTTATGCAAAACACAAACTTCAGTCCAAATATGTGAGGAGTGGTGCTTTCCACCTGTCACTAACATCATTTCAAAGAGATTTTCTTTTAATCTGCTCATTCATATACTCTCCACGTCTATACCTCATATTATGAACTTTGAATTTACAAATATTTCTTAGTTTACTTTAATTACATTCTTTACTGTTTTATTTTCTAAAATTTCCGTTTGAGGGGAAAATGACCAAAATATTCACTTCCAAGACAAGAAGGCAAAAAAAAACAAAAAAAGAATTTATATGCTGCTGTGGGAGAAGGCAGTACACAGTCACAGACCTACAGAATCATTATTTCACCCAACATATTTTTAGGATTTACTGTATATCAAAGACATACAGAAACTACCTAGTAAATAAACAGAGGTTTGTGTCTGTTATTATGTAGGCCAATATTTAAGGTGAAAATGTTTAACATTTGTTCTCCATTATAGTACAGTTCAATCTCCTTTGTTCCATTCTCCTGATGTGCTAGAGAAACATAGCACTTTATCACGTGGAAAGCAGAACACAATACGCAACTGTGGACATTATTTTTAAGTTTTCGGTCATATTAAAGTAAAATTAATGCTGCTTTATAAATAATAGATGATAAAACATGATCTTGCATTTGTATGAAAATAAATAAGAATCTTGGAAACTTTAAACTCAGTTTTGCCTGATGTTTTAGCAGAAAGGAGTCAGTGAAAGGATTAAGCTGTATTATTCAACTTTTGACTTACACTTGCGTTTGTAAGATGAGGTACAACTGCACTTGATACTTGGCAACACAGATTTATGGAGTCAATTGCACCAGTTTATTGCACACCATAAATTTGTAAGCAATGTAAAGCTCTGTATAGGTATAATAAATATGTGAAACTTGTAGACTCCAAGTTTGAACCCAACTACAGCTTTTGCTTGTGGAATCTGCATTAGTTCATAAGGCACTCTTCACACAATGAAAAGACATATTGTTTAAGTGAACCCTTACATTAAATTGCTTTCGCTGCGAGGTTGCATCACTATAAGTGTTTAAAGTTCCAGAAACTATTTGTTTTTAGTTTGAACAACAAAGGAAATCAGCTAACATGTTTCTCCATCACCTCTGCAGCAATTCCCAGAGATGTATGACACTTGTGGGTTGTTTTACTTTCACTCTTTCGTCCAGTTTGTAATAGACAATTATTGTCTAGGTTGCACTAGTACTTTTGACAGGTACCTTTTGTGTGAATACTGATCAGTTCAGGGGTCTCCCTGCCATCTTCCCCTAGCTTCCTAAGATATGTTCTACATCAGCACAGTTAATGGGGCAAGCAGTAATTCAAAACTGGTGGATCAGTGAATGAATGACTATATTATTCCATGCCATTTGGCAGATCCATATTGCATCCCTGTTATAGACATACACTTATACCTGGGTACTAAAGAGCTGGAACTCCTCTGGTAGGATCCAGGAGCGGGGGTAGAAGTTGTACTCCTCAGGAAAAAGTTCCTGCATGGTCCGTACAGCTCTGCTAAGGTTGATCTTCCGCAACATCTCAATCATACCTGGGCAACACAAGGAAAAACAATACGTATCACGTGTTTTTGATGGCATTACGAGATGCTGACACATTTGCCTTATACCACGACTATTAAACTTACAGTTCTAAAAGGCCAAATAAGCCAGAGATTTTAACCCTCTAGTGTCTTGTTTACAGAGCATGGAGGCCAATGGAAGATATCATTCTTTTCACCCGCTACTAAATTTAACACAAAGTTTAACATACACCAATTTATTAGTTGTAATTTTTGGGGTTTTTATTTCATGTTTACCTTGTTTTGAGGTAAATTAATGCTGTGAAACAAAAACCTGAGAGTTTTGTTGGCCAGAATCACATTTGTGGGGTTAAGCCCACGCAACTGGGTTTGTACTGTCCATTGTGTCATTCTCAGGATCATACAAAACACATTTACAAAAGTGGAGTAACTATGTAACGTCAAAATTCCTTTACCAAATTTATAAGCCTGTTATATGAAGTAGTTAAATACCTTCTTCATATTTATTCTGTCTTTATTTTGATTTTTCCATTGCACAGACCCCAACAAATGGTTGTACGTTCATTAAACAAACCATTTAATGACAACCATATCATTAAATTACACCGGCTCCTCATGCTATGAATTTTTAAAGATACAAATGCATTTCAACTAATTTATCTGCCACCAAAAAAAAAGTTTTCTTTATTTACTGCTTGTCAAAAAATTAGTCTGTAAACCTGTTTTCATTCTCAGCCAATAGTTGTTAATGAAAAACATCTTATCAGGTGTGTATGGTAACTATACTTTCAATACTCTGCTCGTGTCTGGCATTCCTGAGTGATGGTGGTCAACAGCAAAATGACAAATGCTGCATGTATTCATGGGATCAATCTGTCAACCATTGTTTAACAGTAGTTTATTTTATTTTATTTTTAAAGTTACTAAAATTAAAATAATTTTGTGCTGATTATTTTATTGTTGTTATAACCATGGCTTACAGAACCTACTCCTGTACTGTGTTTTTACTGACTGAGACATAGTAAAAATAACTTTGGAGTTATGAGTAAAACAATTTACAAAGAGTGCTGCAGTCCCCACTGTGTTTGTAACCCAGCAAGCGAGTGCACGTGACCTCACCAGGAAACTTGTTGACTTGGCCTGAGATGATGTTTTCATTATCATGGAAGGAGACACCATGCCAGTATATATCACATGCCACTCTGCGACCCAGAGGAAACTGCAAAGAAAGAAAGGATTGTTGAAGGATTGGATAACAAGTCAAAGAGCTAGTATGCCAGGTGGAAAACTCAATGCCCTGTGGTCAGGTATAGCTGCATGTATTTGAAATAAAATACCTGAGCCCTTTATAAGTCCTAATTTTAATACCATGCAAACAAGCTTACAAAGCAAGTGCCAACTACTTTATCATAAAATGAAAAGAAAACCATATATCAACCAAAGCAAGGAAAACAAAGTGTACAATGTTAACAATTTACACATTTTGGTCAGTTTTTGGAATCTGATTCCATCACCATCCCCATCCCATCACTGACAACCTGTTTGCTTCTGGAAAACTTTGCCAGTAAAAAGATAACAAGATTTCTGGGAAACACCTCACTATGAAGTCAAGGAGTCATTCAAGGACATTATTTTCTGATCAGATTACAGACTCCTGCTGGGTCTCCCACTGCGCGAAGCAGGGCAGCCAACATGCCCCCATGTGACATTCGCCAAATCCCTAACAAGGTCCACAGAATCAACACCATTGCTATTAGCTGGAGTCTTAAAAGACTTAAAAAATAGCGTGTCAAAGCGTTCACTTTTCAAACTGCTATAATTACGAGGCTATAAATACTACATATATACCTATAATCCTATCAAGAAAGAAGGTCAAAAATAACATGCACTGTATCTGGGCAAGCGAAGCTAAAAATAACCAAATTCAATCACTGCTCCATTCTCACAGTCAACAATGTAGAAAAGAGAAATTCTCAATGCTCAGACATAAGTGGAAACATAATGAGAAGGCAAAAAAACCCACAGTGCAGCCTTCCATTGAATTAAAAAGCTTAGCCATTTTTCAAAACCCATTAAATGTACCATTATTCCTTATGAGAAAAATTAGGGACAGTTCTCAGCCCCAAAAGTTTTTTGTGAAAACATAAAAATGCCCATTAATTCAACAAATACAACATTAATTATTCATATTGTACAGAACAATTCAGGACTGAAAGAATTGTTTTGCATTTAGCAAAATCATGAGACTTTAAAAAAGGTCAGTAGAAATAATGACAATTGTGTGATCTTTGCAAAACTATTTTGAATGAAAGATTATAGCAGAGGTTCTCAACAACTGGGCCATGGACTAGAACAAGGGCTGTGAACACTGTGTTGCCAGAACATGGAAAAGCCAATTAAATCCAGGAATACCTCAGTATCTGAACTCTCTATATCCGAATTTTTACTATGACGGCTCTGGAAAATTAATATTTCGGCATCCAAATGGAACCTTTGGTGATACATTTTTATCTAAAGCTTATCCATAAAACAAAAAACCAAAATAAATTTTTAAAAATACTATGTATTGTAATAAAATATTGCATGTATTGTAATAAACTATTGCGTACTGTTACGAATTCATCCGAAGCCAAACGTACAAGTGCGTCAGCCTGTTGCTTTTTGTCTGAACCCGCTGCACTGACTCTCCGCATTTATTGCACATTTCAATTTTTTAAAATAAATATTTAACAATATTTAAATGTCGGTTGTTGTGTGAAACAAAAATTATTGTTAACAATAAACTTCTGCTGCAAACTCCATACATGCCGCCTCTCACTTCCCATGTGTAACGCAGAGATACTAATATGTGAAATGTCCTGTACTGTATATACTGTCCAACACCTATAAAAATGCAGATAATGACAACATTAAGTGTTTAATAACTAGATAACTGGCGTTTACAGTGTTTATCCTGCTGAAGTCATGGGTTGATAGTTATATAGGTATTTTCAAATGGGCTGGGATTGTATTATTAACTTATTTGTCCCCCGTGTGAAATGATGAGAAACTGGCACTCGGCATCTAACATGTTTTCAGCGACAAATTACATCCAGATACTAAAGGACTACTGTATATAAGTACATAGCTTAGATGTCTCTGTGGCCAGCCTAGAAAAATGTATGCTATTTATTGTCTGCACAAGACAGACACAAAAGGGTGGTCTTAAGCATACATGTTTTTTTTCAGGCTGCTCAAATAAAAGACTCCGCCAACATAACGCAACATCTGAAAATACTAAAAAGCACAAACCAAGTTTCAATCAAAAGTATGATCCGTTATATATAAGGTATGAATTTGTTCTGACAGTTGATTCTCCATGTCCAATGTGCACATCGTGTGCACAAATTCTTTCCAACGAAGCAATGAAGTTATCAGAGCTTGTGTAAAACTGTGTAAACTGTGTAAAATCTGGAAAAATAAACATCTGAACCTTAGTTGTTGATGTGGATTATATGCTGCATCATGTCTTTAGGTGTGTCTGGAGATCTTGCTGCCACCTGCTTTTACCAAAACATACTCTACTACCCATAGTATGGTACACGTTGTAATTAGTGTATTATAGCTACTGGGTAATAACTGACTCCACCAGTCCACAAAAAAGTAACAAGAAGATACCAGAAACTAATTTTTAATACAGACGCACTTGTTTATTTTGATGATGCCTGAACTATACCAGACACTAGCTATCCCATTCCATGTATGTTGGCACGCGTATACACAAAAAAATTCAAAACTCAAAAAATCAAAAAGACTGAACATCACAATACAAATAATTTGTTGCTCAACTAAAAATGGGTTTGCATATGGTTTACAGCAAATTAAGGACTTAAAGTTTCTAAATGCAGTCAGAGAATATTCCAACAGTTTACTGTTCACACATCCCCAGTTATTAAACATCGCAGCCTGAACCACAATTCAGCTCAGGATATTTATGTGAGCCTACATCACAGCTATCAAAAAACAGTAGATCCTGTAACAGAGAGAGAAACAGATCTCAATAGCAAGGCATGCACAGAAACTCTCCATCCCTCTAAATGGACAGAGAGACTACATGGATTATCCCAGATTACATCTACTCATTACTCATCAACAGGCTGTGCCATATACTGAAGGTCAGCTGGCAGATGCACTGTATGTGTGTAAACTGAAAAAGTCAGGTTTAACACAATCGCATACAAAGGTAATTTTCCACCACTTAAAATCAAGTCAGCTGTTCATGTAGGACTTCCCCAAAGGTTTCGTGCTTACATAATACAAAGATCATTGCGGCCTACAAGGTAGCAACAAAAATTTATTGCGGAAAGGTAGGATCAGGTGAGGGATTGAAAAAAGAATTTCAAAAGGTGTTACATGTATCATGATAGACATTACGAAACAGGAAAAATGGCACTACTTGAACATCAAAGAACTGGTTTTCTTTCCAAAGCAGAAGAGGAGGCAAGGAGAAAGCGCAGCAGTTAGGCTATTGGAAGACCAATTGCAGGACAGAAAGAACAGAAAATGGCAGTAACTGGCTACTCCGTGAGCATTACAATCATTTTGCGTATTTGACTCAAATCTGAACTACAGGAAAGGGTAGTAAGATGGAAGCTACTTTTCATAAAAAGATCATTCAAGCCCATATGAATTTTGCAAAACAGCAGCTAATCTCCCAAAAGCAAGTGGAACAGTGCCTTTGTCTGACCAGACCCAGGTACAACTTTCTGGACTTGTTTTCAAAGCTGGACCACAGCTAAACTACTGAAGAACACGGTACCCACTGACCCAATCACTGTGGAGGCAACATCATGCTATGGGGCTGCTTCTTGTCAGCAAAGGTGAGGGCTCTGTTCAGTGCAGAGAGAAAAATACCTGAAAATAATATTCTGATACAAAAACTAACAAATTCTAAGAAAAATAAAAATAATAATAACAATTTTACCTTTCAACACAACCCTGAAAGTACACAGCAAACTCAACCAAAAAAATAGCTTGAACAGTGTCCCAGAATAACCCAGTAAAAGCTTGAACTTCAGTCCTAAACAAAATCCCCAGAATGACCCACAGAGGGCTGTAAACAGGAGATGTCCCAACAACTTGACTAAGTATCAACTCTTCTGCAAAGATGAGTGGCATTAAAAAAAAAAAAAAAAAAAAACCACAAAATGAAGGTAAGTCAAGTTGACACCAACCTATCCAGACTGTCTGGTCTAATCACAGCAAAAAGAGCCTCCAAAATATCAATAAGGGTCTACAGATTTTTCATATCACTCATATCATGTCACTCAAAATGAGAACACACCAAAGTACAATAAGAAACAAAAAGGTAAAGAAAATACTGTTGTGTAGATAATTTATTACATTTTTAATTTAAAAATACAAAATTTTTACCACTTCCCTTCCATACACGGCACCATAATTAAGCAACTTAACATGATCATAAGTTTCATACACCATAAACTGAGTATTCTGTTTAAAGTAGACTGGAACTATTTTTCAAAAAAATGATCAAATTTACATATGATTTTAACAAAAAAATACATAAGTTAGTCGTTTCTTTATTGCTCAACAAGAAAATCTGGATGTCAAACATATGCACATCAGCATATACAAATAATGCACTGTTAATGCGATGCAGCAATTCAGTTTTCTCGTATGCCATCAACAAGTTCATGAATATCACAGCTGTTGTTTATCACTGAATTAAGCTGAACTTTCTATTACTATTTTGCTACATACAAATATTTTTAAACACCAGCTCCATTAGATCAGCTTAAAACTTCAATGTAAATCAGAAGAGCTTAAGGCATCACAATCAAAAATTAAAGGTTTTTTCCATATTTAAAAATGATATTCTACATAAATATTAATATGAATGTGTTTAACTGTTTACTATAAAACATTTCTTGTTACTGGCAGTAAGTGATGCTTTTTCAAACTTAATCCCTTGGGGAGTTGATTAGCCTTTTGGTACATCATTTCCTATCTTTACTGTTGTAATATCAGCAGCATCTAACAGTTCAGTAAAGATATCGATGCACAGAATCGAACCAGAGCCATCAAAAGACTGTCTTACAATAGACAGCCAAAGGTGATGATTAATTTCATAAATAGTTACTGTACAAAACCCTTTTCCCTTTGTTTTATATTTTAAAAGATAAACATAAATGGAGATAATACAGGTTATTTACACTACATTTTTAACCCCATATTGGTCAGATGGTACACAGTAAGCAGGCACAATATCAATTAGCTGCCTCATTAAAGTATTATGGGGAGCACTTATTCAAAAGTAACTTTCGGTAATACTGAACTGTAACCGTATCCAAAACACGAGACAGGATCGAGTATCGGGTTTAAAAATTTAACTGTCTAACATCAGCGATGCAAGACTGCCTATAGTATACTAAACCATGAAAACTATTTTAAGTATAAAAGTGCCAATGACATATTCCACAAAATTATCTTAGCACATTAGATTGTGACAGATAATTACAGTGATGTGAAAAAGAATATACACCCTCTTTCAATGTAACAGTTTCCAGGGCAAAAAATAGTAATTGTCTCCTCAGTTAGCCAAATCTAGCCTCAAATAACACAAAACAGATTTTGCTATGTCTTTTTTTATTAATTTAAAAAGTAAGTCAAAATGCAGAAATCGTGTAGGGGGGGATTAAGTATATAAGAATTTAAAAATGTAATTAACACTCAATCGCTGCTCATGAAACACAGTCGGTGAGTTGATCATCAGGTGTGACCACCTCTATAGAACCAGAGTTTTTGGTAGTTAGGTGGTCTGGAGCATCTAGATGCATTTTAACTAAGGAAAAAAATAAAAAGACATCAGCAATGAACTTAAAGAAACAATTGTTGTTCCTCATCAATGTGGGAAGGGTCAAATCCAAACAATATGAAATTCATCGTTTTTAAGTGAGGAAGATTATTTACAAGCTTATATACAGACATCAAGACAGCTGTTGATCTTCCCAGAATTGGGTGACATTCTAACATACCTACCAAAAGTCAGGTCATGCTAACAAAGTATGGCAGTGGAGAGGTGATAACTTGGCCAGTTTTGCAGTCACAAGACCTGGGTACCTTGCACTCATCGAGTTGACCATGAATTCCTCTTTATACCAGTATATAGACGTATATATACAAGTCTTCTAGCAGCAAATACAAGTACCTTGGTCTGACAGTTAAAGATTTGCTGAAATCGGGTCATGCAACAAGACTGTGACCGAAAGCACACCACCAAATCTACAACTGAATGGCTGAAAAAGATTCAAGGTGTTAAAATGGCCAAATCAAAGTCCAGACCTCAACCCTGCTGAGATGCTGTGGAGGGACTAACAGAGCTGTATATGAACAAACTCCCTTATGCATTAAAAACAGAAGCAATTTTGTAAGGAATGGGCAAAAATTCCTCCAAAACAACATGAGACTGATAAACACCTACAGGAAATAGTTACTACAAGTTACTGAATTATGACAAATGTTTAGTTTTTCCACACATTGCTTCTGCATGTTGGCTTATTTTTGTTACACGACACAGTGGAACCTATTGTGCTTCTCACCAAAGGTTAGAGTTTCCTAATTTTAGAACCCGTTAAGTAGCAGATCATTTTTTGTTAGGGCCTGATATTAAAAAACATAGAAGTGAAAGGTAGTGTAATTTCTTACATCACTCCAAGTGTAAACTTTCTGTTTAATTTAAACAACTAAACCTATACGAAGCTGACCAAGAACCATGTAAATTGATGAGGGGCAAATCAACCAGTTTCTGGCATACCTCTTTCCACTTGAGCTGTCTGATGCTCACTTTGAGTGCCTCCAGTGACGTTTTGGCTTTCGAGGTGTCCACTGTCACCGATCTTTTCTTTTTGACAAGTTTGCTGCCATCATCTTTGACATCCTGGCTTCTCGAACCCTTCAGCTGACTGCAGGGTACATCGACACCATTGGTCTCTGTCTTCCCCTGGAGCACTTTCACCATTCCCTGGATCTCAAGTACTGGCTCACTGCTGTTGCTACTAGTAGCGTCCCCTGAGGCATTTTCCACTGCACCTTGTCCACTGACCGAATCCTTGTTGACAGCTCCCTGTTTGCTCCTGCTTTTGCTCCCAGTTCTACTGGCTGCAGGACTCTGCCCAGCATCACCATCAGGACCAGGAGGAGCACTCGGGGACACAGGTTCGAGCGCTGGTTTCTGGACAGAGTCCTCCTCATCCCATTCTTTGTTGTCGAATTCCTTCTCCGGGGGTTTCACCTGATCCAACTGCACCTTCGCCTTCATATAATGATCACTCATAGTGAAAGGGACCCCCTCCCACCTCCACGTGCGACCCACGCTTGTAAACACCTCTTTCGCTTTAAAGCGGCAACCTAAAAAGCCACTGAGCAGCTACTGCCAAGGCACAACTGAAAATTCAATCACACAGATACGAACATCTCAATATGCTCCCTAAAAGACACTTTCAACTTTGTGCTGACAAATATTCAGTCATTTGTCGGTTAACGTGTGCTGTCGCCAGCTAAACAGCCAGCAACCACTAAGTCATATTTAATTAAGACCAAACTGCAATATGCGTGAAAATTAATAAAGTTCATCGTTATTAAAATCATAACTTGGCTGTGCATACAGGACCAACGCAACAATGAGCGGCGAGCAGCGCGACGGCCGTTTCGACCCCTGAGGATGGACGCCGAAGACGCAGCTCGCCCGCTTCTGAGCACGCAAAGTCGTTCATTATTTAAAGTTTACCGCTGAAGAATCAATGGCGTCCACCTTTAAAGTATGCATAATGACAACGCGAATAATTTCCCGGGTGACAGTGGATTCGGCTGTGTTCGAACAGGCGCATGCACCGGCGAGCTCATGGGAGCAGCAGAAAGGCAGCAGCGCTCGGGAAAATGTGGCGCTTGTGTTTAGGTTCCGTTGACAACGCAACGAAGCACGAATGACGGAAGCCGCGGAGGCTCATTCCATTGGCGGCGACGCCGTATTTTCTAAATTTCGCGTTGTAGAAATAATAAAAAAATAAACAGCGGAGGTGCAAATGCGCATGACAGAAAAAACGTCAGGAACAGCCTAAACATGGAGGACGTTCTGTCCTCAGAGTTTTCCCCGTAAAGTTACCATCACTCCATCCGACCGAACCAACAGTTGACAAGATTCACCTCTCCATCCTCCAAAAAGCAATAACAGATCCGTTTGTGATTTATTTAAACAAGTCATGACTTCAGTACCATATTGTCATCTCGTACTGGGATTCCCGTATGAGTAGTAGACTGGTGACAGAATTGAGAATGTTCGTTTCCAAAAGGTAAAAAAGACATATTCAAACAGTGTATTCCCGAAGAGCTTTCTTTAACTGTTTTGCAGAGAAAAAAACTACTGTTACTGTACTGTAAACAATAGCTTTGCTACATGTCCACCGTTAGATGGCAGTATTGCCAACTGCAGGTGAGTGCTCTCTGACGATCTTTTGAAGGTATTAGTCAAGATTTTTGAATAAAAAGACTTTTTTCGGGTCCTCGGTTGTCTGCAGACTTGAGCACATCAATTTAGACAAGAATGACATGTGAAACAATATCTCATCCATCCCTTGCATGATTAGCTGCTGCCCATTTGTCCTGCTTCTGTCATGTTTCACTGGCTGCTTATTGGAATGATCAGCAGTGTAGTCCTGAACTGTCCTTTTCTAAAATTACCGTTCAGCATTTTGATGTCTGCAATGACACTGCTCATTCTTTATTTCATTTATCCAGGGAGATGCTGGGTAACGTTTTTGCAAATCCTGAAATTGACTGTTCTTTGCTTTTAGGTGAACATTGCCTTTGACACAACTTTGTACTTCTTTTCTCATAGCAAATTTGTAACGCATTCATTTCTGAATTACAATACCTAAAAGCAATACAATAAACTGTACATTTCATCACTTGCTATGCTCACTATTTACAGGATTTCAACTGTAATGGTGTTATTCTCAAGAGACAATGATAGTACTGTGCTACATATTTCAGTGCCCATCATATTTGTCATAATCCCCAGATGCTTCCATTTGCTTGTCCATTGCCATTCCTTGGGAAAATATTTACTGAAACTTTACCATAATTTAATTTCAAAGTGTCTACTATATGTTGCCATGGTGGCACAGTGGATATTGCTAGTAGCCCTGTCCAGGCTGTACCCCTTCTAACCTGGTGATTCCAGGATAGACTCTGAGTCTCCCCAACCAAGACATGGAGTTACTGAAAATAAAAATGAACAGTCTTCATACAAATGTTGAACAGTTAATGAGGGGGCCATTACTATTTGTGCAAAAGGTTAATAAATAATTGAAATAATAATGAATCATTCATGAATAGGAGTACTTGCATGAGTTATATTTGGAACACTAAACCGTCGTTTCATTTTTTTCTTTATACTTTTCCTAAAATGTCAGCAGTTTTGTTCAACGGATGCATGAATGGGTAAAAAGAGTCACTTTTTTTTGCCATGCAGAGTGCTTATGTAATAATTTTTCATTTTTTAAAGTTCTTGCAATTTTAATTTCAGAAAATAAAATGTCAACAGGATGGAGTGCATGGCAATGCTAATAATATGATACTCTCTTGGAGACAAAAAAGTTAATTAAAACTGCTATTTTTCATCTTTGCTTTGGATGTATATTTGCAAGGAAAAACTACAGTGAAATTTTTTGAATCAGTGGAGTGTTATTTTAGTAAAATATATTATAGTAAAGGCAACTGTATTTACACTTACTGTTTCTGCAATAAAAATAATGTGGGACCAGGACTGGCACTGGTATCTCACAGATCTTGGCTGTGGGTTCAGATGTGGGTTCAAATTCTGCTCAGTCTGTGTGGAGTTGAGTCTGTGTGAATGTGTTTGATTGCTCTAAGGTGGTCTGGCGACATTTTCGGGGTTTACACTGCCTTACGTCCTATGCTGCTACAGTAAATTCTGAATCACCTTTATCAGGACCGATATACACCAGAAAGTGTGTACACTCATTTGTATTAGAAAAGCTGTTAAAGATAATGGAAGGTTATATTCTGTACAATGCCTCTTGCTTTCTGGATGTCAAAATATTGCCACTGAATTTAGTACCCAAATTGATTAAGCGACACCAGAATACACAGCGATGAATACACCATACAAAGCTGCAGAACTTGTCTGGAAACACTGGTACTCACCCATCCCTGGTTATACATCCATCAGTATTCATTCCCTGAGATACACTCTTTTCCACATACTCATCGGTATTCTTGTAGTAATGTCAGAAACAGCTTTATAGTCTTTCTTCCCTTTGCTTTTAACCACTGATTCTCTATTTGTCACATTGAATGCCCAGGAGGAATGGTCAGCTACTGGCACCTGGCCCCCCAGAGGTTTATCTTTCTTCCTCACATTCTGTTTGGGATTTTTTTCCTCCTCTCCTCAGTTTCCAGCTGGTTTTTATAGTTTATAGATTTTCTAGCTAGTATAGTTCTTATTGCCATTAAATGTACAGCTACCCCTACCTATACTGTAGGCTAATGTTATACCTGTTACATCTGTTCTGCTATGGCTCTTGATCTCTTGTGTCCCTGTGTGAGAGGAGTGCTTTATAAAAACAAACTGAACTAAATGTGCATTCACTGGTGTACAGTCACTTGTACACCCTCAGTGTTTGTTCACTGCAATAGGATTTCACGTGCTTGTTAGTGTTCACTTATTAAAACTCAGTTGCAGGTATTCTCTAATTGGTATAGACTCATTTATATGCACTGTCTACGACAAATAAACTGAGAATTTTGCTCACTGCTGGAAATGCATTGGTATATACTTACTCATTTCCAGTAACTGGTTTACACTTATTGGTCTATGCTGCATACGTATTGGTACAGTATAAAATTACTGGCTAAACATTCTCTGACACAGACACTTCCACTCCATGCCAGGGCATTGATGTACAGCAGATCAAACTGGGAACTCCATGTGAAGAGACCCAGTTTGGGAAAGTGCAGTGAAGTGTTACACATAGTAGTACAATACAGTGAAGTGTAGTATAGTGCAATGCAGTATAATGTAGTACAGTACAGTGCAGTTCATTGTGTTTCAGTGTAGTGCAGTGCAGTGTAGTGCAGTAAACAACCGTGCAGTACAATATAATGCAGTGCAGTAAACAACAGTGCCGTGTAGGACAGTGTAGTGCAGTGTAGTACAATACAGTGCAGTGTATTGTGTTTCTGTGTAGTACAATGCAGTGTACTACTGTGTAGCACAGTACAGTAAAGTGTAGTACAATGCAGCACAGTAAAGTATAATGCAGTACAGTGTAGTGCAGTAAAGAACAATGCAGTGTAGTACAGTACAGTGCAGTGTATTGTGTTTCAGTGTACTGCTATGCAGTGTAGTGCAGGAAAGAACAGTGCAGTACAGTGTAGCGTAGTACGGTGCAGTGCAGTACAATGTTTTGTGTTTCAGTGTAGTACAGTACAATGTGTTTCAGTGTAGTGCAGTGCAGTGCAGCGTGGAGAAGACACGATTCTAGGTCTCTGTGCTCATCCTGTGAGCTGGCAGAGTGAGGAGCTGCGACACGAAGGAGCTGCGTCGTGTCATCCTGCCTGCCGATCGTTTCGTGGATCTTCCCGTCGCGGCGCCAGATACCAACCCAAGTTGGAAGAAAAAACAATGAGATCGGGCACTACTTCGAGGTCCTTCGGCGCGAGCACGTAGGGAGCGAAAGTGCCGATGTGTCGGACAGGCGCCGCAAAGCAAAGGGGGCGGCCAGTTGGACCCTTTGTCCTGATCGAGACCCTCCTGCTGGACCCATGACAACAAAGGGCAGTCCCGTTGCGGAGCGCCTCTGCGGGAGCGTGAGCGCGAGCGTGGCCAGAGAGGGTCGGGAGCCTTACCTGTGACGCAGGTGCGCTGCGAAGATGCCCGTGCGGAACAGGTACAACCTGGTGGACGATCTGGCGGACTCGCGCGTGCCTCTGCACAACGAGGAGGCGTACCGCCACGGCATCCACTTCCAAGCCAAGGTGCCTTTCACTTTATTACTCTCCGCTGTGGTTTACGAAAGACGCATTCGCCAAATTGCACCGTTTTGCGCACAGGTTAGACGTTTGAAAAGGCGCGAGCCGGCGTGATGAGGTCAGATGGCGCGTTCGGTTCGGCTACTAACTTCGTGCAACTTTAGAGCGGGAAAAAAAAGTCTCGCAACCTGTGTGTCATTGGTCTTCTAACAATATTATTATATTATTTATACATTTGGAAAAACGTCACTTTAGGCATTATTTCAAATGTGCGTCAACAACAACGGCCCGATTGCTTTCGTTTTCAAATCGGCGCATACTGTTAATATCCTTTTTCGTAAATGCTTAAGGTCACACTTTAAATATATGGGCAGACAGCACGAAATATGTAAAGCAGGTTTGAAGAGATTTTCAGACAGTTAGTCGTTTCGGAATTCTACTCTGTTGGCCGAATAGCAAGTTACTTTACTATTGCTGAGTAGAAGTTTCACCATGAGAAATCTGGTACAGAAACTAAAAAGAATTAAAAATTCTATTCAAGGTATAACGTCGATTAATGGACTGAGAAGTCACAATAGAAGCATCCGTTACTTACTAAGTCACGAGCACACCAGTCTTATAAAGTTTAATTACTAATATTTAGAATATTTAAATATGTCATTACTTTGCTGATGTCTTACAGTTTCATCAAAATGATCAAGTGCAAAATTAAAGCAAAATGATGAAATGTTTAACGTGAAATTTGAGTTATGTGAAAGAGATTTGTTTTTTGGGTGCACGTATTCAGTGTTTTCTAAAATTAGATGTTCAAGTAAATAAATTATCACTCGAGTATTTTTGGGAAAGTAGGTCAAATGTAGTTTGAAAATAATCTGGTTTTGTCTCTGCTTGTCTGAAGGGGGGCGGCTGTGGACATGGGTGCTCATGAATATTTATAGGGCTTGTCAGATGAACACTTTGTAGACTCAGTACTGCAGGCTGGAGACTGACGGCATTCAGAATAAATGTTAAAAAAAAAGGACAAAATGCATGGAAATGAGGAGATGAAGTTTCTGGCTGTGATGTTCCTCTTTCTCGGTTTGTGCAGATGAGTGCAGGCTTTCTCAGTCAGACACACGGCCTCGGTGTGTGTTGCTTTATTCCATGGCTGCTGCTGCCAGGGTTGTGGATTAGCCATGAGCAGCAGGTTTCTGAGCTCAAGTGAACTCTCCAGAACAAAGTTACCATGGAACCCCCCTCCCCCCACACACTCATACACACTAGATTCTTAAGCATCTCGTACTTCTTGCTTACAATGAACCCCAACACACGCACACACACATACATACTCAAATAAGCCAGATTTTTAAGCATTTCATACGTCACCATATTGCATTTTAAGCATTTTGTGTTTTTGTACTTGCACTGCAACCCCACCCCCTCACACTCACTCACACACATCAGATCTTAGTAGCAACGAACCTCTGCCCCACATACGTGGGGCCAAACCAGCACTTCATGGGACATGTTGTAAAGTAAATGAATTTGCACTTGTGATGTACCATAAGTCTTGTGCTGTGTTACATGCATTTTTCATGATGATCATGGGGAATTGTTTCTGTACTTTTCAAATGGCGATGCAAATAGCATGCCAGTTCAGCCAGTACAAATGGCATAGCCATTGTGTTAAAGGAATTTAAGGAATGGATTTTGAACAAATATCTTGCTGGCTAGCCAAATTTAAAACCAGCTCACATGGCTGTGAAAAACACTGCGTGTTTGCCTTATTAATCTAACATGACTCTAAATAACTTATGTTGCGAAGCAATGCTGTGCATTTTTTTTCTTTTTTCTTCTTATCAACTTGTCTATCGTACAGCATTTTATCTCCTTACTGTAATGACCCAACCGCCTGTTTTTTTGCAGAAAATTTTGATTTATGTAAATTGTTTATGGAATTATTCACATACCTTTGCACCTGTGAAGTTAAATTGGTGCAGGATAGTTTTACCTCCTAATGAAAGATAAACATTTACTGCTTATAGAGTTGGCCTTATTTTTCTCTTGTTGCTGTATTGATTGTATCGGCAAACCTTATGGCCCTAATCACAGCCCCGGATCAGAGCTGTGAATGAATTTCAATGTTAATACCCTGAAGAAACATCTTTATCAACTGGAAATTTTCAGTTGAACTTCCATCAGCATTTATGGCATTTAAGCATGTTATTTTGTTTATCTATTTTTACAAACTTGCAAAGAGCCCTTAAGGGAATTCTTAAAAGTGAGACATTCCTGCCTATGATTATATAATATTACTTAATTTCTATTTATTTTCACATATATATGCTCAATAGACCTATTCAACATTATGAAATCTGTGCTTTCAAATAAGGCAATTCTAAAGAATACCCTTAAGTTGCTTGATTTTACCCCTCTTTTTCCAGATCTGTTCTGCATCCCTGGTGCCTCTGTAATAAGGAAGCTCTTGAACAATGTTTCTCATTTTTTTAACAAGCTAATGTTTTGGTATACTTCACCATTTGTGGTCTTCTGTACTCCACACATGGCTTTAATTGGACAGTATTCAAACAGCTTTGTCTTTTGTTGCTGTGTTGTTTCAGTAATTGCATGTTTCTGCTCCATACGGTTGTTGTGTATCGCAATGGTCAGAAGCCGGCCTGCATGTTCTGCTGTATCTGTGTTTTCAGGGCATATTGTAACAATCTGTATCAATCTCTGCTCTGTGTTTTGCAGTACGTGGGAAGCCTGGATGTGCCGAGACCCAGCAGTCGCATGGAAATTGTGGCCGCAATGAGAAGGATCAGGGTAAGTTGAGACCCTTTGAGACCTTGCAGGGAGGTCTTTCTGGTTTCTTCTGACATGTGGTCTGACAATTAAGGGCTGTTGGTAGCACCGTACTTAAGGACATGGATTTGTACCCTAAAGGTTGCCTGGTGAAGCCCCACTCCTTACTTACCGCTGTTGTTCCGCTAGGCAAGGTACTTATCCTGAATTGTTGGGGCAAAAATACTCTGCTGAATAAAGGGGATAAAAGTAGCTTTGGGTGAGTGTGACCTAGCAGAATTTAACAGTAAAATAATAAACTTGCAAACAGGAGATGGACCATAATGGATAAAACTGGAGTTTTGCTGCCATGTCTGATAAGCTGTGCACTGGAATTCATTTCTAACTAAAGATGACTTTACCATTTTAGAATTATCTATGACACGTGGTACTTAAGAAGGTTGCTAAAAGCTCTCACACATCAATGGTTTTATAATTAAAATGCACTGAATTGCAGTTTGTGTCCAAACAGATTTGCAATACTAGTTGGTAGCCGATAACACAAATATGGCCACGTGTGCTCTCATTTAACAAAGAACTTGCTTAACATGGGGCATCATAAGGTGCTGAAAGTAGTATCAACAGTGTACATAAAAGTAGGGAGTTAATTTACCCAACATAACAAACATTTATTCAGAATTGCAGGTTCATCTATACAGGTTCATCATAAGTTCCACATTTCACCAAATTGGTGAGGGCAGATAAAGAGCTTTGTACAGCTAACAGTAACAGAGTGGCTGCTTAAACAGCAAAACCATCCCCTTGATGAGACTACATCAGGATACCTTCATAAAATCCATTCTATTGTTTTGCATATTGTAAGACTTAAGCAGTAATACTGTTGTAATAGGCAGGCATCAAATGGAATCTCACTGCAATGTACGCTATGCTGTGCATTCAGCAATATGACAGTTTTAAATGAACACTGTAAAGAATGCATTATAATACAAAAGGGATCAAATAAATTCCTTCAGCTCACAGTGCTCTGTACTACGTTGTTGACACGAGTGATAAGTATAAATAAACTGAACTGCATTGAATTTAATTCTGCTTATTTGTATATGTCCCACAGGATATAATGTGTAATAAATCAGAGATAGGCAGCGTGAGAAAGGCCTCACACACATCACCAGCTTTTCGTTCTGTGTTACCATGCTTCTTCCAGTAAGCACACTGTGATGGACAGGGCTCATGAGCCCTGCTCACCAGTACCTGAAACAGCTGTGAATACCACACAGATTTACTTGTTTACAGGTTTACCCAGTGAGGGTTTATGGAACAATTATAACAGCTGTAAAAGCACATATTCACAGTGCTCCCTTCAGCAAGTCACACATTTGTTATCTTTGGTTTGTTTGTATCTGTTGTTTACTTTTAAACACTATTGCATGTCAACATGAAAAACATATTTTCACATCACTGAGTGCTGAAATGCTGGAAACCGTGTAAGCAAAGTAAGACAAAAGGCTTTGCACAATCTGTAGAGTGGCAGAGAGAAAATTACACCCATCGATCACATAATGGGATTAAGGCATTGCATGAAATCGAGCCTGAATTAACATTACGTCTTACAGAAAAAAAAAACTTCACAGACCAATATTATGTCATTTAAAAATAATTAAAATGCTTATGTAAAAAAATGTGTCTGTATTGCAGTTATTTGCAGCTTGTGAATTGCCTTGTCTTCTAGTGTAATATTTTTATTCATTTCTTCATTTATTATGGCAAACCCTCATCGCAATGCAGGGCTGCAGTGATCCAGAATCTATCCTGGGAATATAGCATTTGAGACAGTGTATACATTACAGTTTGGCTCACTGGTGTTTATGATATAAAAAAGTGGAGTTCATTGCTCGTGTCCTTTTTGTACAGCATTACTAATGAATGTTTGACCTGGACGATCTTTGTTTGATATTGAGATTAACTCTTTATTGACTGTAGTACAAGGGTATTCCTGTTGTAAAAGCTGTTTATATGATTTACATAACTTGATAGTTACAAGTTTGTTTGTTTGTTTGTTTGTTTTGTTTGTTTGTTATTTTTAAAAGTAATAGGATCCAGGTTGTAATCCTGTTCCTACTGTAGCACCCTTGGGTAATGTGCTTATCCTGAGCTAAAAGAGTAAGAGTTACCCTGCTGTTTAAAAGGGTAAATGGTTGTATGCAGCTTAACAAGTTGTACAGCTTTAGAGAAAAGCATCAGATAATTAATAATAGTACCAAGTGCACTGGTTCAGCTGTAGTTAATTTTTACTTTAATTCATTGATTATGGTTGGGTCAGGTTTTTGAAGTCACAGTCAGAAAGTTAGAAGTATATACAAGAGTTGGTTTTATAAGTGATTTGAAGGAATATTTTTTCGATCCAGTGCCTGTATTGTAATAGATAGGTTAGTATAATGCAGTAGATTTAGCAAAAATAGCCCTGTTGACACAATTGAAGAACAGAAATCTTTTGGATATAAGACACCGAGTTTGTGTCTCTGTTGCAAAATGTCTGGTACAAGTGATGATGCAGCTGAGTAGAATAAAATATCCATTGTAGAAGTAAAATATCCCCGTAAGGAAAATGTCACTGCATACAATAATAAGCACATTGTTTGAAAGAATGGTATATATTTTAGCAGTTTTTCTGCTGTCAGACCCAGTTATATAAGCATATTTAAATATCAAAAGAATGCTGAGTTTAACCATTGCTTCAGCTTTGAATGTTATAAAAGGTCCGACTAAATTATTTGTTTTGCCTCCTGTGGTCTTACATGCCCCTTGGTGACTCCCAACGTTTGCAATTTACTGGAGACATATGTGGTTGTTGCTGTATACATGACAGGAGTCAAATTTTTTTATAAGAGTTTATCTCACCAGGAGACAAAATTAAGTATAACGTTTTGCTCAAAGTTTACATTAACCTCCCAGAGTAAATCTGCATTACAGGTAGCAAAAGAAAGGTATTCAATTTATATATTGAAGAAACCCTTTGATTGATGTTCAGTGATGCCCTGTTAATTTGATTGATGTGTCTTTGTTTTAACAGCTTTAGAGAGGAAAACATTAATATCTAACTAGCACTATCTCATGATAAACCTCCACAGAGCCTTTTTGTGGCAATTTTTGATCATTATCTTTAATTTTTGTGTGGCTAACATGGTCGTCTAAGACCAGTTCCATGTTAGGCACCTTACCTTCTGATACAGCAAGACACCTTTACTAGAGCAATTCAGTGGGAATACTTTGCTTATGGGTACAATAGCAGGAGTAGGGATTGGAAGCACAGACTTTGAGGTCAGAAGGCAGCATCAGTAAACGTTATGATGCTTATTTCACAAAATAACAAAGCAATACTTTTCATGTGGTGCTTTTTGCGCAGGGTGGTGTTGCACAGGTTGCTGAAATTAAGACTAGATGTTGTAGTTCCTACTTCCAGTCACTTGGAGAGGAATGTATGTTACTTCTAATTGTTATTGGACACACGGTGTTTTCAGAAGAGCACAACTGCTCTTAATGACTTGGGATTTTTTACACGACTCTTTTCGCTTTGCTCACCCTGATCTTGGATAAGATGGTCACATGTCAGATGTTTCTGCACCTCGGGCTTCCTTTTGGCATGTTTGTTACTTTGCTTTTAAATTAAATTAAATTGAACTCAGGGGTTAGTTTGTTATTCTACGTAGTGTACGGAATGCAATAATACTAAATCTCGATTGTACAGGGAATAAATAAGACTGGCCTCCTGATAGCTGATACAACTTTAAGGGGTTTAAAATGCAGATGTGTAGGTGTGGATGCTGATCATTTTTGATTCTCTCAGCGGTCGTTGGTATTGCAACAGAGCGTTGTCTGCAGATGGGATGTACTGTTGGGCGGTTCAAATCATAATGCGCTGTAAATCACTGAATCGGTTAAAGGAGGGAGTTCTTCCAGTTAACAGGACAAAAAAAACAAACAACGCCTAAAGCCACACCTTAAAGTCTGTGACTTTTGTTCAACAGTTATTTGCTTAAGGCAGTGCATAACCTAGAAATCCACAATGTGTGGAACAGGCATAATCAAGGGTGTTTGTGCCTTTACATGTCTTACTGTGTCATCTATTGACTCCAGAGGATTAATAATTTGGGTGCAGCTACATAAATCCCGAGATTAAAAGATCAGCAAGCTGAAACTTGCATGATTTTTTTATACTGCAAGAATTATTTTAAAATCTGAAAGGACTGTGTTTTGCCCAGTTTACAAATAATCATGTCTTACTTTAATTCTGTTCTTCAGTTTCTTTCATTTTCAGAACATACAGATAAAACAAAACAACCTGTATGTAGGCTGAAAAAGCCTCAGGATGTTAAGAAGAGCTCCATGGAAAGTTTGGAGAGGTTTGTAGTTAACTATGATCTTAATAAACTGTGTCATCTTTTGAGGCCACCAGCATTCCTTCTGCTGCGTTTGCTGTAACTGCCGACGGACTCCTCTGAGAGAGGTGTCTCTACTGATGCTGAGACCCGCTGGCTGCGGACTGCCCTGCTGTCCTCTTGGATCAGCTTCCTGATGTCCTGAGTAAAGTCACCTTTACACAATTAGTTTAGGCACCATGCAGAACTTGTACATGATGTACTTTTCATAAAAAGTGGCAGTTCCTCCTACTTTACTTAAAATCATTGAGGCACTTAACTAAGCAAGTTAAGTTCTTTTCTCTAAATTCAGTGTTGAAGGGTTTTTCATTAGACGCAAAATTAGTGAATAACAGTCTTTGAGCTAATTCCATAAGTTCTGCAGAATTTACTGGTGTTGACTTACGGCACCTTTACTAGCAGCTGTGCTTTCTTGGATGCAGTAGTGTCTTCTTTTAGATCATATCTGTGCTACTACAGGCCTGGAGGGCTGGTACCAGCAGGTTTTGCCTCTCTCCTTGCACCACCAAGCGCTGAGAAAGGTACACAGTTAAGCTGGAACAAAAACCTCCTGCTCCTGGCAGAACCATGGATGAATCAATCAGTTTTAGGTGTTTAGCTGATATTTGTTTAAGGACACATGGTCAAAGAAAGCTTTTTACTGGGTTGCTCTCCTCCTTGCCATGTAGCTCAATTATAATATATCATTTAGTTGGTAGGCAGATGCTGAAAGATCGATAAATTGACATTTCTCATTAGCACACCTTGCCTTATTGTTGGTTTGGATACTCAAAGCACTGTTTGGAAGCAAATTATTACACAGTTTTTACTATTGGAGACTTAAATAAGTTTGTTCCCAAATATCCAGCTGATGAGTAACCTCTAAAAGACACTGCATATGCATCAGCCTCTATTTACATATGCAACTTCAGTCTTGCATGCATCTAACAAACGGCATTTCTTGCATAAAATTTAATGTGTTGTCCATATGGACAGCTAAATGTTTCAGAGAAAATGGCAAGCTACCATGTTCTAGTATTCAACAATAATACTCATTCAGGAGTGCAAATGGTCTGGACATTAAATATGTCATAAAAGAGTTGAAAAATCAACTCAAAGGAATCTGTGTACTGACATCAAGAATGGACACTGTCATAAAACAAGTAACACATTTAAAAGTAAAATAGTTGGACAGCTAGTGCCCTGGGCCCATTCTGAAACGTTGACAATGATCTGAGCTGCTAATGGCTCAGCTTCTTGTCTTGTAGACCAAGGTGCTTAGTAGGTAGGTTAGGTTTAACAACAGCACTCCGTGAGACAACGGCAGAGAAACCCTCTGTGCCGCTGTTCAGCAGGTGTGGATCAATTAGCTCTCTGGAGAAGTCGTGGAAGGTGGTACAGATATTTTCTAAGTAGTCCAGAAAGTAGGTCTTTACAGCAGTGATGTTGTCTGTGTTTATATGGAGTTGTGCAGATTATGTTCAAAGGCACTTCACCTCCTTCAATTGATAAACAAATGCTAAAAATTTGACCTTTGGAAGTTGTTTTACTACAGAATCACAGTCTTATGTCCATAACAAAAAGAACAGGACATTTGAATAGCAAATCTAATCACCACTGAGACGGATTAGAAGATTACTTGAGTAGCCCAGGATAGGTCTTTGCTTGTCTTCATGTTACATAGTTTCATAAAAGCAAAGTAATCCTTGCACAGCAAAATTATCAAGCTCTTGTAAATTTCCACACTGGCAGTTCTGTAAGTGTATGTTTCATGACTAAGCTAAATTTTGAGGTAGTTGGCCTGAAATCTGATGTGTCCAGAGATCTTATGCATTGGGTTTTAAAAGCTCAGCTGCCCATAACTGATGGCAAGACCACTCGTGACAATTACCCCTACGAACCTGGAACTACTGCATGGTGCACATCTCTCTTACAGGAAGAGAGTGGGGCAATGCCATGCTGTTGATGACTCAGGTTGAGACATTCAATCAGAATTTTACATTTATTCTTTTATGGATAGGGTGTGGACAGATGAAAGCCAAAGATCAGATTGCATTTTGTGATGAATTTTGATGAGTGTACACTCTGCCAGTATGCGGATGAAGGTGCATCAGGCAGGATTTCAAAAAGAAATGTCATTGTGCATGCATTTTGAAAGAGGTGAATCATAAAATAACATCCTCTGATTATATGACCTGGAAAGAGCTGTCTCAGCCTGTGGTCAGCTCAAGCTTTAAAATTAAGATTTCATACTGTCTCTGAGACACTTTAATCATAATACCAACATGTGACACCATTTCCAATCCCACAGAAACATGGTACAGCTACACTTTTACATCTTAGAAACACAGCTGGTTGTGGCATAAGTCAAAATTTTTTGTAAGTTCACTTACTGTGTCATAATCAATAGAATATTATTATACATTGATCTCTCACTTTATTCACAGATATTTTCTGTTAAAAAAATCACATAAAGCAATAACAAATGGAAATTTTGCTATTTATTTCCTTATTTATTTCAGTGTCATTACTAACCTAAACAATGCCCTTTACAATATCCCCTTATACTGAGAACATCAGGTATGAAGTAGGGAACATGCAAACAAAATACCAGTTTATTTCATACTCTTTTATTCCCATGAAGAAACCTTTAAATCTACTTTAAACTGGCTGAAAATAAAAAAAATGTATTATGTTCATAATCTTCTAGTGACTGTGTTGCATTTTGTTATTCATTTGTGAGATGGTGCCATGTTACTTCTGCTCTTCAGCTGCCACAGGACAATAAAATAGTGTTTCACCATAAAGTCCCTTCTGTATTTTATTGGCTTAGAGGAGCTGTCTGATTCATCGCATAACCATTTGTCAGAATTCGCTCCATAACCATAAAAATGAACAATAACAGACACATATCCCTGTTTATTCAATGGATAGATTTTGGATATAACAATAATATATCAAAATAAATAGGTAAAGCAAATGTCACAAAATGTAGAAATGGTCAGTTTCTATAAGTTTGTTGAAGTTTATGGGAAGACACATACCCCACTGAAATGTCATGTCATGATTTAATTTATTATTATTATTATTATTATTAGTAGCAGTATTATATTACAAATTATTTGTTATTCCAATGCTCTTTCTCTTTAAAGTGAATTTACTGTTGTCTTTGTTTTGTTGTGTATTGATTGTAGAAAACACGAGGAATAGGCCACATCACGCAGATCCCCACATCATGCAGTTCAAGGCCAGTGAACAGGGTCTGACTATTCAGTGGGAAAGAGGACCACATGTCCCAGGACTTTCCCAGGCTTGGTTTTTGCTCACCACCTGCCATGGTCAAAGTCCACCACCCCAGGACTCAGTTTTGACTGAACTCTGGAAATTAGAGCACCACTTGCTGTTCACGGTACCCAGAGAACAAATTCAGTTTCTAGATTAGATTCTTCAAAATAAGATTAAAGGATCCACTGGACAATTAATAATTCAGTGTGGATTTGACTGAGGTTTGTCCATGCATAATCAGTTCTTTTGCCCTGCCATGATATTTTAAAAATCCTCAAGAACTGGGAGGGAATATAGAGGTTGTTTTGCTAGTCTCTTTTGCCTCCTCAGGATAAACTGGTTAAAACTATACCTCTGTTTACAGTTTTGATACATCATTTTAGACTTCATGCTGAAATCCCATGGTGGACTGTGCCAGTGGCCCCTTAATAAAAATAAGCAAATGCTGTATGTATTTGTTTACATATAATATAGAACTGCTTTTGTATTAATAATGAAAAAATGGCACGTGTACCTGAGTATTTCTGTCTCAGCTTGATTGAGCAGCTCCAGGGTGAGAATAACATTTTTAGAAGCAGATTTTTTTAAGCAAAACTCAGGACCAGAGTATATTTATGGTGTCTAAGATTTGATTAAATGATACAGATGACAACTATTAGAACTGAATGTACCAAGTAACGTTCATTCCCACTGGTCATCAAGGCCTGAGTTACGCAGCCACAAAGCTGAAGTTGATTTTCTTGAAACTAGGTAATATGGTGGTTCAGGGCAAATGCATACATTGTAAAAGTTTACAAAATAAAGGTTGAATAAACAGTCAGATGCTGTCTTTAATGAGTGTGCAACCAACTGTTAAAGTAAAAATAAAATAAAGAAATGAAAAAAACACTGACATTTGTCAGAAAACATTTAAAGACAGACATATACACTGTTCTTGGCACTTATTGTTTTTCATGAGAGGATCTTGTTGAAACATCTCCCTAAATTTGCAGCCTATTGCATGTATGTGCAGTCATATTTACAGTTTGACTATTATTTATTACACCATAGTACCCTAGAATTTTGCTAAGACATACAAATATGTGATTTGTATGGTATCATATGTGTTAATTGTGAAGGTCATTTTTTGGTATCACCTGAAGTTTTGTGTCTTTCTCAAATCTCTTTAGATATAAAGCTCAACCTTTGTTTTTTATCTCATTGTCTTTTTGTTTTTTTTATGCATAGCTTTGTTTTCCAAGCCACAAACTTGAAATTTTCCACACAGATACTGTACTTCTCACCAGGCCTGATGTTTTTGGATAGTCAAGTTTCTTGAACTCCGAAAAGGCTACTTATTAGTAAAATTTAAAATTTGGTCTCTGACAAGGCTTGGAGAAGCAGGAGTAGTGATACCAAATGCAGAGTGTAAGGAAGTATGCTGATGGGTTTTCTCGCTCTACACACACCTGCTGACATATGATCTCACTCAAACACTGCAACACATGATTTTTACCTTTCCATGGGTGCAACTTTTTGACCCAGGCAACGCTGGGAGTCTCAGCTAGTACTAATTTTGCAAAACAGCAGTGAAAATCTATGAGCATTTTAAAGTTATAGGTTTCTTGTTGGGAAAACACACAGATATATATATATATATATATATATATATATATATATATATATATATATATATATATATATATATNATATATATATATATATATATATATATATATATATATATATATATATATATATATATATATATATATATATATATATATATATATTAATGCCAGTCTAATAGCAAGTTAAAGAAAGTATTTTCATTGGACCACAAATCTCAGAATTCATGAATTAGTGTCTTGAGGAAGTACTGAATGTGAGTGAAAAGGCAACTTGGTTTACAATTGCAACACTTTATGTTGGGGATGAACGTGTACATATGCTTGAAATTTATAAAGGTGCGGGGTGCAATAGATCTCTTAGATGAATTTTTTCATTTTCCTTTCAATTTCTTTCTGCCATGTTAATTTCAACAGTGAGTGATCAACATTGAGAAAGATTTCATCAAAATGGAAAAAAGATAAATATGGGATGTTGGTTACCAAACCAACTTATTGCTGGAATTTCATTTAAAAGTCCCAAATTCAGTTATAGACAAAACCTTCCATAAAGGGGTTCAACCATGTCAGTAACACTAAACATTTTATTACTTTGTGCTATAAAGATTTTAATACCTGTAAAGGTTCAAAGATACCAAGCATTTTAAAGATCAGATTTATCTTCTGCATGTTTGAATTAATAACATGTTTATAGGCCTTTGGCATTGGTAGGTATTATTTAAGGATGTAATAAATAAATGTTTTCAGTATTTTCATGTTTTTGTTACTGTGGCAAGACTAAAATTTTTTTGATTAATGTTAACATTATTATTACATTATATTTACATCTCTTTCAATATTTTCAATTGCCCCAGTGAAAGAGGGTGCACAGTCACACCGTTCCTTCTGTTTCTCTGCAACACTTGTACATTCCGCAGTATATCATCTGTCAGATGTTAGACTTCAAATAGGCTGATGTAAGTATGTTATAAAAAGAACCTGGTCACAGACCTTTGATGTGAAGTGTTTTTTTATGGGTCACAGTGTCTGCTAGTGACGAACAAATACTGAGGTGTAAAAATATTGTGTGAAATATTTCTGTAGGTCTCTTCCCAATAGCTGCTTGATGATACTATTTTTCAGCATGGTACCTGCTGGAGGGTCAGGGATTATTTCTCCTGGGTTTTTGAGCCCCCTTTCCAGGACATCCTATAGGAGACAGATGGAAATGCAGTGGGACAGGCATGCTGGGGCAAGGCCAAAGTGGGTTTTTTGTTTTTAAACAAAATGGATATACCTAAACTTGCTTAATTACTTATGGTTAGTCGAAAATTTCTCTCCAAAGTGATGTTGTACAACTCATGTAATTATAAATGACATTGGTATTCCCAAACGGGTTGAGCACTTATCAAAAAAGGAAAGGAATTAACGGGATACCATCTCAATCCCTTTGTCAGTATAGCCTACATTTCTTGCTGACACCTCTGGGTCAGTCTTCATCATCTCAAAATCCTTCTGAAGGAACACAGATTTTTTTTTTCATTTGTATTCTCACCATAGCAATGAGCCTTGAAAACATCCTTGAAACAGAAGTGCTGCAATTGTGGTGCAACAGTAGTGTTGACTCAACCATGTATTCTAAAATTATAGTCGTAATATGATTGAAACTTTTCATTTAATGCGTTCAATTGAAAATCATTAAATAAACAAAGACATGAAGTAAAAAATGTTACAAAAATGCAGTGTGGTATCGAGGAGAAATGAGCTCTGAGCCCTTGGGTTACATTGGCTTGTCTGACCAGTGTACCATAACATTTTAAAGGAGTGTGTCCTAGCAATAACAGCCTGGACAGGGTGACAATCTCAAATTGAGGCCAGGTGACTCCTCAGGTTACTCATCTTTGGCTGCATTCATAATCATGTGAATAGCAAATGAAAACTGGCTTTGGCTTGAGAAATTTAGGAGATCTGTGCAAGGAGAGGGAGACGAGATTGCAAAGATTACAAAGCCCAACTGGTGAAATTCCATACAGCTCAGCCAGCCTGAACAGGTATTTTCATGGTCGGGTGTGTCAGGGTAAAATTTGTATAAGTATTGATGAAATGCATTTTTTGTTGCTTTTATTAGTTCCATGAACAGGACTGGGCCACTGCAATCACCAGAAGAGACAGTACATCAAGAAACTGCAAATACATCCACGCACATAGAGCAAGCCTGGAATGTGGAAAGGTTACTATAAGATGAACGGCATTTTGTCAGCATATGTGTGTTGTGTGGAAGCAAGCATCTGTATGAATTCCACTGGAGGAAAATATCAGCTCTGGATGTATGAGTGTGTGTGTTTGAGAATGTTCATCTGTGGGTGCACATATTCTCCTGCTGAAATGTACTGCATGACAACAATGTCTTGACTCTGTTTTCTTGTTTCACTTTATATATATTTATATATATATATATATATATATATATATATATATTTTGGCTGCTTCAATCGGTCCTCATAACCTTAATGTAATTTTCAGACATCTGGTTGTGCATATCTGCTGGGATGAGTGATTATACACTTAAAGCCCACCTACTAAATGACTTTACTTTACTTCTCTTTTCTTTTAAATGTGACTGGTGCTGTGGTTCACTATGTCCATCTTTACATTTTCTCTGTGCAGTATTTATATTTTCAGCCACATGTACATATATGAAAGCCCACTGTCTGTGAGATCATAAGGGGAGGTCCTAGAATGGGTCTGTTCTTGAGCAGTGATGAGAAAATAGAACATAAACCTTGACCATGTAGTAGGAGAACACAGTATTTCTGACCATGACGTTGGAGGTGACCTTGTAGGAATTCATTCATTGTGTTGTACTTACCAGATGTAAATCGTCTTGTCATCCAGAAACCTGAAAGTCTTTGAAAGAAGATCTGGGTAAAATACTGACAGAATGAGGAGCAGCTTAATTTTCACGCCAGTCAAAATCCTCTTTAGGCGCAGAGGAGTCAACAAGATTAAAGGTGCTCTATGTTCTGATGTCACTGTTTAGCAGGAGAGCGAGATCTGCAGAAAGTGGCACTCTGATACATCTGCCAAAGTGAGAGGATTGCTTATGATAGAGTGGTTGTGTCTCTATTTATAGTGCAGTTTGAAGCAAATAAAGCATGGTTCAGAACTCTTGTGATCAGGCCACATATCCATCCAACTAAACCAACCAATTCTTCCAACTCTCTCTGATTATTGCTTCTAATTTAGGTCTACTTCGGGGTTTTAAAACCTGGAAATCAGCCACTGCAATTTTCAGGCTCAAATGGATGTTTCACATCAGCAAACAGGCATCATCAGCAACGATAATTTCAAAGATGACAGATAACAGTATTAAACAAACATTTTTTTAAGCAGCCTGTTTCCTGCTTGTTGCCTTAGGGGTTGTTATATAGAGGATTTGCTGGTTCACCAAGAGATGCTCTCAGTTTTTTCTGCCTGCTGTGGTGCACCTGGATTCACAGAATTCCACTTCACAGTCCTGTTTTTCCTGCTCCCCATCCCCCAACCCCTCCCATGGCTGTTTTTCACTTCATTCCACCTCCGGAGACTTTAAAGTGACTTGGTTAATCTGGAACAAATCGAGCTGAGGAAATCAGAGAGTCCCCAGCAGGAGGTCCATGATCCTCAATGTGTAAAGAAAGGACTCATTGTTTTAACGTTCCTAAACGGCACATGCAGCTCCACAGCCTAGTTGTTCTCATCCGGAGGCGTAGCATTGAGGGCACAATTATACAGGCTGGCTACTGTCTTTCTGCAGGAAGGCCTTTCCCATTAACCACATTTTCCTTTGAAATATCTTCTGGCTGACATTTCACTCTAATGTGCAATGTTTCAAATAACATCTCTGAATGCTCTTCCAGGCCAATTCTGAGGGAAATGAGATGAAATAGATGTAAAACGACATTTTCCTGTTGCCATGGGACTGACGAGGTGTGAATGCAAGGTATTTCTCACATGGACACCCAAAAAGATCATTTTATAAAGTAAAGCCCATTTTATAAAGTAAAGCCAAGAGATTTCTAACAGCTGTTAGCTCTGTTTTACCTTAGTTTTACTTATCAGCATTTTATTGTGATTTCAGTCCTTTAGTTGGTCATTTAATACATATCTTTTGCTTATAGATCTTTTTTTATTTATTTAAAGGCAATGCAGAGTTATGAAAAACGGGGAAAAACAGCATTTCTGGATTTCACCAAAATTAATTTTGTATGTATTCTACAGCGAGGTAATCTGTAATACCGATGAATAGGGAAATAGGGAGTATAGTGGTACGTGAACGTAAACCTAATGTCCCTTTGTTTCGATGCAACATCCAGCTTGGTAAATCTAAAGAATAACAAATATCTACCTTACACGAATTGGGTGTATGAAATTTTACCGTTTGAAATTCACTGCATTCACAGTTTTGAAAGAATCATTCAGGGAGACTTAAGAGGGCTTGTATTACGTAAAATGTCACATTTTAGAAGTGAGTTTAGAAAGCATATATAAATGGGCACATGTACCCCACTGCGATCAAATGGACGGTAAACGCGCTCAGCTGCTTTTGCTAGGCTTTCTGCAGGATCAGTGCAAATGCCCTTAACTATACACTCATTACTTGTAACAGCTCTATAAAGCATGTCTGTCATTTTTTCCATTTAGCTGATACTTTGGCACCAGGTTACATTCCAGTTTTATTCATGTATAAAGTTAGATATTTTGCCCGAGAAATTTAAGATGCCATACTAAAATGACCAACTCTTGCATTACACATTTCTGCCCCATCCATTTTATGCGCTGCCCTGCTTCCCACTGTTAACCCAGAGCATCACTCATTACACAGTGTCACAAAGAGAGAATCTGTGCATTGCTCTTGCTGTGTAAACCTTTAATGTGACCTAATTCTCAGCAGTGATGCGAGGGTTCAAACTTTTGTTTCTCTCAGTGAAAACCAGATAATGAGTCGGGGATAATTTGTTCCTCTGGAGGACTTGGCAGGGGTGCTAACACTGAAAAGCCACACAGGTCATATTAGTGCTTGCCATTTTTAACTCTTAAAATAGTATGGAATTCCCAAAAATCAATCCTTGCAGTATGGAACCTCCAGTAACAGACCGACTGGATTTGTTGGGTCCTTTTGTGAGTTGAGAGATGTTGTGAAGAGTTTTTGTGAAGGACACCCACCACTGGAAATAAAGACCGTCTTTCTGTGTAAGTTAGGCAGTGTCTTATGGAGAACTAAGTGAATGAAAGAGTTTTTTTTTCCTTTTGGTGTTTCTATTGACGGCAGTTACGGTTCAGTTAACAGGCAACACCGGACCACTCCCCAAACAAGTCACCATAGCAACAAACAGCACTGCAGAAGCCTTTCTCTCCCCCCTTTGAATTGTAGTTGGAATGCCTTTGTTTGTAGGTGTGTGTCGGCGGGAAACGGGTGGGTAGAGAAACAGCATGAGACAGAATCGAGTTTGCATGTGTTTCATGTGGAATTGTGAAAATCCTGTGCATTACTGTTGTGCTACAGTGACATACACTTGTACAGATGAACACTGAAAAAAAGACATTTGCCTCAGTGCACTGCAAGCATTTTATCTGATCGGACATCCAGTTGTAAATGAGTTAATGCTGGAGGCCCCTCAGTGAAATACCCCGCTGTCCTACTTCAGAGTGCCGGTCCCCCTGACAGGCCAGCACAGCTCATACGTCACTGGCCTTTTTTCCCTGTCCATCCAACTGGCAATAGTACAGCTCTTTGAACCTAGAGGTGTGTGTGTGTGTGTGTGTGTGCGCACACACGCACGCGCGAGTGTACATGCAAATGTCGGTGAGTCAACAGACTCTAGACATGCTACTCAAATGTTCTGCTGAAGGATTGTACTAACCTTTTTTAATATTTATATTATTATTATTTATTATTATTTTTATGGCACATGTTACTGTGTCACTGCACCACTGTAGAAAATTCTACAAACTTCAGAAGAAAACAAACCATGTAACTTATGAATTCCGACAAGTAAATAGATAGGAGTAAAAGGGCTTCATTAGCTTTTGTTTTGCCCATCTTTATAACATATTAATAAGCTGTATGGGTCAGGGTGTATTAACAGAGCTGAGCTGAGGAGCGAAGATGCATTCATACAAGTGCATGTATCTCCAGCATCTTTGCAAGTTTTGAAGTGTACATCTGCTTGGCGGTTATAACTTGGAGAAATTCTGTGCAGAAACCCAAATGAAATATTGTAAACGTTATTGTTCCTCGTCCATGAGTCTCCAAAGAATGAAAAATTGTCTGACAAGATCAGTTCTAACACTGCTATGTGTATAAGTACCACTGCACAGTGTAGGTCATGCAGGGCCTTCAGTGACAACGCTGTCTTATGGCAAACACATTACAACAGTCCCTTGGGGTTTTTAGGGCCCTCAGGGGAGAGTTGTCTTTCTCCAGGGCCATTGAAATGTTCTTTTGAAAACACAGCAGCACCTGCAGCTAACCAGAGTCTGTACCTGCATCAGCTTCCCAAGCTGCATGATTGACACCATATTCCCCTTTACTAATAGAGGACTGGTGTATGTATGCAAACCTCAGGGTTAAAGTGACAGCCAGCAGATGCTAACTATCCATTGAAAGTGCTGTCAAGGTTTTATAGTGTCTAAAGTTGTTAGCAGGCAAAGCTACTTAGTGGTAGTTGAAATGGAAAGATGACAAGAGAACAGAATTTCACACCCAGGTCATTATCCAGTCTACAACTGAATAGCACAGCAATGGAATTCCTCTGGTTATGGGTTGTTTTTAAATGTTGTAGTATAATTGCATATTTCAGCAGATAAAATTACATTTCTGAAAATTTCATTCACTTTTTATTGAGTGACACTATATTGGGAGTCAGCAAATAAAGGTACTAAAGTGAATTGGTTTAGCTGAAGGTACATTTCTAACAAACACTAGCTAATAAACTCACACAGCGCATAATGTTGAAGCCTGTATAAATGGTTAGCTGTTTCTCTTGGACGCATCAAAATGTGAACCTTTTAGCAATTACTTATAAACTTTGGGCTTTGTGAACAAGGTATGCTGGTTATTTTTCTACCAATTCATAATCTTGTGCATCTAGCCCTGAGGATTTTATTACATTAACCCACTGAATTCCTAACTTTTTAGTTTTAAGTGGGGTTGTTCACCTCAGTCTGGACACAGTAGCTTTCTTTGGATTCTGGGACACATTCTACCACTGGTTTCACACACCTTCCTTGACATAGTACCCATAACATCATGTTTCATGGGATGGTTTCAACGTTCCATGTTTCATGGCACTATGGCCACTCACAGGGTTCACACCCCATCCCACTGCCTTCCACCTAACTCCCATCCTTTATGAACCTAGAGACTTGCTTCTTAACTGTTTGTGATACAATGGCTGCATCTCAGAACCTGGTTGGATAAATGCTGATGCAGCTCCTTGCTAAGTAGCTTTTGTCAACATTCATCATAATAGTGCCAGTCCTTCTTTTGCAAATGGAACAGAGGTTGTAATTTATCTTATTTCATACACCTTAGTGTTTTTACAGGAATAATTCAGTCTTATTTCTTTTCTTAACCTTTACCCTAAATACTACAGTAGGACACTTTCTTGAGTCAAATTTGTAGCTATGTTGGTTTAGTTACTGGCTTCTGCTGAATACATATTTCAAGAGTAAAAGTGCTACGTAATGGAAATATGAGCAACCTTAGTCAGGTTGAAGTTCCCTTCCAGTGACTTAAGGGAACATGTAAGTTATATGGACCATGACTCACGATGATGGCAGTGACAGTTAATGCGCTTGTTAAATCGTCATTCCCTTTCAGAACACACCGTTTCATGCTAAAAGCCCTAACTGTACTACATGTCTCTTTAAATGCCCTTCATGTAGCTTCCCACCAGCAAGCACTTTGACAAAGCGGTGTGTTGGGGATGAGGATGGGGGTGGGGTAGCTGGGAAGATATGGCCCTCAGTCCCAGGGATTTTTCTGGCTCCCTGCTCTAGAGAAATTTATGACCAATTACTCTCGCTCCTCCAGGGATCTTTGCTGCTGAGAGTGCAGTGTCTTTACTACAGTAGGGGACCATCTGATGCAGGGTTTGGCTGTCATCCTGTCCTGGTCACTCTCTTTCCTGACACAAGCTCAAGGGAAAGGTCACAACCACAGTTGAGTTTGACAACCTCGATAGTTGACTCTTCTAAATTGGTGTGCTGCTCCTACAAAAATTTAGTAGAATAAATAAATCTCACATTGACCATATCCAAAAGAAAAATACTGAAGCTGCATCCATATCATCTTTCTGTCTGTCTACTAAGTGTGGGAGAATGAGTGTGGAGAGATTTTATTTTGTTATTGTATATTGACCTTGAGAAGATGGAGAGACGTTATGAATGTAGTAGCCAGGAGTTATAATTCAACCTCATGCCCCTCTTACACACAGACACACACAAACTAATAGCTCTCATATAATAATGCGCCACAGCTTCAGAACCAGCACAACACTCATCAGCACCTAGAACCTACCACAGGAGGATTGCTGTCTTTTATGAGAAAAGGCTAGTTGTAATATGGCTTTATGAGATCTTGGAGGATTGTTCTATCAGCCATTAGATTTAATAGTTGGGCTTTCAACACCCAAACTCACATTGCATGTTGTTTATTGGAACAGAGTGTGAGATGGTATCATCAGCGTCGTTGTCATCATCATCATCATCCTCAACACCATCATCATTTTGTGTTGCTGTTTTACCCACATTTAAAGGTACAAGGAACACACAGGAAGCATCTCGCAGATATTTACAGTTCAGAGTAGGTGCAGCCTATATTACATGTAATTTTAGCAGATTTGTTTGTTTAGACTGGACTGAAGGAAAATCAAGTAATTTTATTTTTTATATAACATGCATTTGTACTATGAATTACTCTTTTGGGAACTGCTAAAAAGAACATTTGTGATTCAAGTTTATAATTAGGGAGCATATATATTTTATTATGTGATTTTTGAAGAAGTAATTGAAAATTTAGCAGGCACAATATGTGGGTATTGCTTGGGTGAAATAAGAAAAAGCAATCTCATTACATTTACTCACCAGTGGAGCTGGCGTGATTTACAGCAGTCGTATTACTTCTGCTTTTAGGGCTTTATTGCCTTCAAAGGACGCTCAATGCACAGATTCCCATTGTAGTATTAGCCATGAGATGTTTACCCCAGCTGGCCTCAAAAGGGTTCAGGCAGGAGGAGTCATGTCCATGGGGAGGTGTGAAGGCAACCATGGTTTCTGCAGAGTGCCCACGAGACCCCTCTCATGTAGCACAGGCCACTTGTATGCTCCTTTTGTGCCTCAAGGGGGCCTTCAACCCTATAGAACCACTGGGTCTTTTCCAATGACACACACCACCTTTCCACATGGGATTCTAAGAGTTAAGGATAAGGGCCTCAAACCCAAAATCTTGTAGTGCTTTTTGTAGCAAGGTCCTAAGCTGCAAACAAATGCAGGGGTGCTTAAACAAATACATGTGAGAGGCTGTTTTTCAAACATTGCTGCATCCATTTTCCTCTTGTGGTTCATTTATAGGGACACAGTAATAATGGATGATGTTTTTGGTTGGGGAAATGGATGAAATGACTCAGCTGGGCAGGAGGTGAACATCTTCTTCATCCTGCTACTCCTGCTTAAACCTCTAAGTGGCTGGAAGAGGGTGTTGGTGAAACTGGGCAGGTTATGCTGTCCAGACTCTGGTGGGGGGCGTGCAAGGGAATCCTGCCATCATCAGCATGGAGACATCATGTTTTATACCCAGGTTCATTAGCTGGTACAGCAGTTCATTTGTGTCACACTGCATTTTCCCTGGGCGAAAGGGTTTACCCCTCCGCCACCCTGGGGTCATATTGTGAGGTAAGTTTTTTTTATACTCAATGGGATGAGTAATGTTGTCTCCAGGGGTGTGGAGGAACGCTTTATCCAAAGTGCTAGCCTACTTTCTCGCTCCCCAGTGACCATCCCAGGCAGAAACACAGTTTTCTAATTGTGGAGGGGAGTTGAATCTGAATGCTTTTACAGGAAATTAATTTGTGCCGCGGGTCCCGAGAGAAGGAGCAGCTGCTACCTGCCAGTCAAGGAGAACTCCAGTTTTGATCAGAGATGATTTTGACTAGAGCCGTATGTTTCTGCTGCAAAAAGAACAGGGTGGCCAGTGTCCAGAGCAGCCACAGCACACGTAATACGCTGTCTTGATCCAGAAAAGTCTCAGCTGGCACCAGTAGAGGGGATCATTTGGGTTTCTGACTCCCTGCGTTGTGTCAGCAGCTTGTGTAATGTGGACATGAGAAAGATAACAGAGCTGCACATGGTCCTGTGGAAAACAGTAAACAAGACTTGAAATCACATGTGTTAGTTTCACAAGCTACCTTTTTTCTTAGTGAGCTTTTTGTAAAACGCTCCAGCTACTCTCATCAGTCTGGTCTTCTCTGAAAATAAAACATCACAATGCTTCCAGTTATGATGTCACAGATATGGCTATAACACTTATCACTGGGTTTCTGTAGGCTTAAGCTTAATTTGTAATGGTCCTGTAGCCTTTGCACAGCAGTCTCGGGGTTGTGGTGTGGTTTAACAAGAACAGGAAGGGCTTGTTTAGTTCACCTTGAGTCATTTGTCTCTGCATCTGAGCCCTAGACTTTTAACAAGTGCTGGATGCGGAACCTCTCCCTTCGGCATACAGTGCAGACCTCTCAGCATGTATTTTTCACAATAACAGCTGCCTTGAGTTGCCATTAAAGAGCTTTTTTTTTGCAGTTTGGATTTGCTGTGGCTTTATACTTGGTGACATCAGCAAACCCTATTCATAAGGCGGTTACACATCAAGGAGGAAAACTGCAAATTGCTGCCATTTGGTTTGTGTGTTATTTAATAATGTGCACACATCTTTATAGCACAGCTGCACTTTTTGGCTGTGAGTTAACCTCAACATTTGCTTCCATATTTATTTTTAGTTGGTTGTTTTTTTATATGCTCTTTTAAGGCCTCTTCTAGTAGGAAAAATAATGTTCAAATTCAAGTGTCCACCAAACAAGCTTCTAGAAACCCAGATACCCTCAACCATGCACCAGTTGCACCAAGTGACATTTGGGGACACCTCAAGAACATTTTGCAAAATAAGAAAAATTGCAAAGCACTCACATTTTCCACTATGTTGAATAAATTACTAAAGTAAAGGAGCTTTACATTTTTTATTATTTCCAAAATTTTATTGCAGTTGAAGTGCTTCATATTGAGGTCCGGGGTCAGTCACTGCTCAGCCTCATAGCAGTTTTCAATTCCTCCATTTTTGAAATGAAAATAGAGAGAACACTGCTGCATGAATAGTGCACATTGTCCACTGTGGACCTGCTACTCTCATCTGTACAACTGTATATGAAATGTTCAGGGGCTGATATCCCTGATGAAAGGCTTTATATTTAGCTTACATTTACAGGTTAATCTGATGCACCAGGCAAACACAGAATGAAAAACATTAATTTCTTGAATTATTTCAGCTCAAATCTGCAAGGTCTACTTTGCATTCAGGGACTGAGTTTGCAATCTATTAAAATGGGTTTTAAGGTCCCCGGGCTTTTAAAAATAATTTGCTACCAGCTTGTATATATACTCGACCTTTCTGAGGAGTCTTGAGACCACTGTCTGAATTTTTTGTGTGTTTTCATTGTGAACCTTTTTTTTCTTTTTGTGGGATCCCAGCAGGCCTCTTACAAGTTGCATACAGCCAGACATCATGCCCCACCTCAGAACCAAATCAATACATTGTTTAGTTCCTGCAGCCAAGCGTAAGGCTGGCCTGTCAGATGGGCCCTCAGCACCCCCCCGATCCCCCTCTCCACGGGGGGACTGAAGTAGGCCGAGGTCGGTTCCCACGGTGGGCGTCACAGAAACGGTTTCCGACCCCCCTTTTTCACGCGTTGGTGAGACATCTAAGGGTCTCCCTCCATGTCTGCTCATTTGCCTTTTCTGTTGGATTCGAGGATCTTATTAAGACGCAACAGATTCTTGTATTTGTGTGGGAAACTGCCTTGAGTTGCGATAATAATAAATAGAGCACAACAGTGTTGGAGACTGTTTACTGCAGCAGAACTCCTCTGTGTGTGCCCACAATGAATAAACATCCTATTTTTATGTCAGAGAAAAATCGTTTGTTCAAATCCAGCATACTTTGAAATGCATGTATAAATAAAACAAGGTGACATCAAGATGATCTGTAGCTGTCCCTGTCTGTAGCACTAAACTATTTCTCTTTCAAGAGATAATATAATGAAAATAATCCAGATTATACAAAATTAGCATTAGTACATTTGGTACAGCAATACAAAATAGAATGACATAGGAAGTAAGAGTTTAGGAAGAGTTTCAGTAAAGTTTAAATTTTCAGATTCCCTAGACATTTTTGAAAAGCATTTAAATGAGCAAAACAACACAACAAATGAGTATTTTACATTCTGTCTGGTTGAAAACAATACAATTACTGAAATACTTTTTAACAAAATTCCTTACAGTGATTTATTGTTTATTTTCCTATTGAACAATTGTTGATAAATGGTCATTGTATTCTGAAACAGAAATCAGTTGCTTTATGGTGGCTGCTTCAAATTTTTGAATAAAAGCTAAATCATATATGTGGTTACTGGGATACAGTATACAGTCTCTATATTGTATTGATTGTACTCATTCAGCTGTATTATAGACGTCTCCCATGAGCATCAATATTCTTTCAATTCTGAGTGGTTGATAAGACTAGAGGGGGGAGGTGAGTAGTCCAAGATTTTTCCATGGCAACTACTTTGTCCTGAGGTAAAGAAAAAAGGTTTGGGCCCTTGTTTAATACTAAAGACTTTTCCTTAATTCTTCGCTTTTCAGGCGTGTGCATTAAAGCCTCGCAGACTCACAATTGATTGTGAAATATGAGGCACACATTTAGTTCTGAAAGATGCACTGCTGATGAATAGTGGAGAGTGGAAGGTGCCTTTGTGCACAGCTGTTGAAGTGGCACATAAATGAGCAAGATGGAAGATGTTGCACCTGTTGAGCACTACTGACAGCAGGGAAGAGGACCTGAAAGTTGAACTGCTGAGATGTTGTGCAGCACACAAGCACGGCAACGAAGAAAACAGACCAGAATAAAAGAATAAACATCAGATTCTCTGAAAATTAACAAGCAGGACTATGTGGTACCCAGTGTATCTCTGTAGTAGGAAACAGTCTTCTTCCAGCACACATTTGAAGCAGTGTATCAGCCGAGCTCCTGTCCAAGGTATTTTTTAGTTTCAATGGGCTGAACTTATCAATATATCTAATGAAATGTGTAAATATAAGTTTGTATTTCTGTAAAAGTAAATAATCACTGCCTGCACACTCCCAAGTCACAGTGGGATATAAGCTTTTCAGGACAGCATAGGGAATTTGAATCCTGTCCATTCAGTCTCACTTGGTCTGTTTTGAAAATAGTACAGCTAATTTTAAGCATGTAAATCACCCAAAGTCATTTACTTCAGGAAAACTTTGAAGAGTCTTTTGAGTATTGTTTGTTTTAATAGTGAACTAATCATTTTACCAAAGAGGCAAAAATCCAGTATTTGCAAAACGAAGAAATTTTTTTAGCATATATTTTGCATTCCTGGTAAATCTTTTAATAAATAGAATGTTATCTTTCTAAATTTACCTTCTTTTTTGCTTCTGCATGATTTTTTTATCCTTGTAAAGCCACCTACTGACATTTTCAAGCTAGTTCTACTGAAAATATGCCATGACTATTAAGTGCGCGTGCGCACACACACACTCACACACACACACACACACACAAAAATTTCCGGCCAAGAATAAGCAAAGAACAGAGACCAGATATGTTTACAGAAGATTTATAGACTTGTTCTGGATAAATGCAAACCACATGCATGAGTTAAAGTTCACTAAAAGTTCACACTTTAGTTATCTCAATAGACTAAAGTATTCCTCTGTCAGCAGAGATACATGCTTACCTCTGTGAAAAAAATATTCTACAATGAAAAACAGTTACATTGTTCAAGCTAAATGCCTGTTATTACTTCTGTTTTTAACTATTATTTTCTACTAAAATTTTAAATTGCTTTGTTCTACTTTATTCCTTTCCCTTTCATCTAAAGAACAATAGTTAAAAAGAATTCAACTAAAACATCATGGCTGTATCTGCTTTTGCCCCAAGGCACTACATATGATTTTCTAGACCTTGATATGTGATTACCAACTGTCCCAAGGTTGGTTTGTAGAACAAGTTCTGCTTCACATCATTTACCCAGCTGTGGGGTTGGGCCAGTACTGTGGAGGATGTGTCGTGAGTGATTTTTAATTGTTTTCTGGCTTGTTTGTACTGCATCTTGGGAAACAACACAAGTCCATTAAGGCCTGAATATTTCAAACCACTTTGGACTTAGGCAAACCAAAGCAAATATTAAAGTTTCATACCGGAATAGAGTTACAAAACAGTTTTTTTTCCCTTCAGGTAATGTGGGTGAATATGTAAATTATAAAACATTTTGCTGCTCTTGGCATCTTGCAATTAATTTTTCAATGTTTTCACGAGTGAAGGGTGGCATGAGTACATTGTGCATCAGTGCCCTCTTGACAGTGACTATCACTACACAGGTGGAGACAGACTGGCAAACATCTCAGCCCATTCATTGGCTTCCACTTTTTCTCACCTCCTTTCCACGTTTTATGGTGGGCAAACACCGTGCAAACCCAGCGAAGGACCATTCTCTCTTTTTCCTGTAACCATTTCCCAAAGCACCTTTCTAGTGTTTGATGTTGAAAATAAATATATTTGAATATTTAATTTGCTTAATTTGCATATACTACAAACAATTTGGAACATTGTTGATACCTATGCAAGAGAAGGTTTGAAACATGAGAGAAACTAGGACGTTTTTTATGAGACACTGAGAAAAAAGTCAGTAATTGTTAATCATGTTGTGTTGCTGTTGTGCTGTCCTAGATTGGGCTTCCAGGACTAAACATGCCCTATTGCAACTCAGAAAATGCATCATCATATCCAAGGAAATACATTTCTTGTTGAAACACTTGGGGTGTGGAGTAGTGTAGTATATTATTATTGTTAATTTTTGACTTATTTTATTAGGTTCCCCTTTCTCTTATGCCGTTACACCTTCTGCTTGTCATAGTTATTTTTATCAAATTCTGTATCTCAGTAGCAAAAAAAAGGATTTTCACTGTGTGGTAATAGTAACATTTTAACTTATCTGCATAAACAAACAAATGGAAGCTCTCGCTTTTAAAATAAAAGTAAGCATTAGAGTGACTTTCATGAATCGAAATGCAGATTTATTAGTTACATTTTCTCCTTATTGTGGAAAATACCTTCAGTTCCTTTAAATTAGAGGAGAACAGTAAAAACAGGTGTGTGCTGTTGGCCATACCTGGCATCAGCTTGTCCTTTCCAGCTTTGAAAGAAACTTTTATGATCCTTGGCTCCCCTCCAACACCAAACATGAATGCTGTAGTGATTCTGTGGATAGAAGGTTCTGGATTCTGGTCAGTGACTTGAGACACTTCCTGCTGAGGGCCTCCAGCAACATCAACCACCAGGGCTCCTACTCATCTAGCAGATGTCAGTGGATAAGGACAAGGGTTTGTACACCTACAGTGATGCTGGTTCAAGTCCAAGTAAAAGCCTGAAACCAGCAGCCTAACTTCAAGTGCTCTGCCATTAAATGCAGAGACTAAAGAGTAGAATGAGGAAAGCAGAAAAATAATGATCTTGAGCAAAAAATGTCCTTTAGTAAAGTTTCGTTAAAACAGGTTCACTGAGTTATACTGTTACTCTGCAATAGCCTTGCTGAAGAAGATGGGGAGAAAAGTGATAATAATCATTATCATTATAATGCCTTTAATGAGGATGTGCTGTGTTGGGTTGTGATTTCTTACAAAACCTTCATGTGGTCAGACTGAGAAATTTGTAACCTATGTAACAGAGTTGGATATGAGACACACGAAGGTGTGAAATATTTGTGCACTTAATATTTAGTATGGCGATAGAAACTGGGTAACAAAGGGTAAAAATTTCAAAACTGAAAAGTGAGATTGCTATTGACGCCTGATGTGTTTATTAAAGAATATTTTTGTAGGAGGTGTAGTGTAATGTAACATTTTTGCAATAGATACATCACAATAAAATTGTTACCCACGGATGACAGGAGGTGAAGGTGTTACTGAAATTTGTTGTGCAGTGGCCATTTCCTTGTTCGTTCTGAAATGTTGAACTGAATTATGACCTACAGTGAATACTATGAGTTTGCTGTGCTTTTAATAAATCCTCAGAAAGACCTGGATCAGCACAATTGCATAGAACAGGCACAACCAGAAGGGGAAATTCCCATGCAAAGTTACATACAAACACATGCACCATATATAAAGCCTTCACAGCAGAAGCACATTAATATTTACTGTGGCCTCCCTCATACGTGAAGATGGAACACCCAACTACTACCCAACCCACTGTACCTGCTACCTGCTTTTCTGAAGGTCACAGCACATGTAGGGAGCATTGTATAGCTCAGACCACCATTCAATAGAAACTGGTGCCTGAAACATAGTTAAATCAAGTAAAACAGAGCATAGCAATTTTCTTACATGGGTGGAACTCATGTTGTTTTTTTTAATGTCAGATGTCATGCTTTTATGGTCTTATGGTGAGAAATTAAAATTTATTAGCATCTGTTTGGTTTGAAGGTGCCAGCTGGCTCTTTTAAAGGATGTTGGAGAAGTTAAATTTTTCAGATGGGAAGATAGATAAGCAGGTAGCTATTTATACTCTTAGTACAGTGCCCTGCAACACAGAGTTGAGCTTATCTGAGGACAGAGCTAGATGGATGTTTCTGGACACATGATTCTGCCTTGTTTCCATTGCCAATTCTGTCTCCATCTGAAATATCCAGATTAAAGCTGAAAGCTCAGCTGTGCAATTCAACGTCATCAGTTCCAAATGGACCCTTACACTTATCCTACAGCTGGAATGGGCTCTATCTATCTATCTATCTATCTATCTATCTATCTATCTATCTGTCTGTCTGTCTGTCTGTTTGTCTGTTTGTCTACCTATAAAAATAGCATAGTTCAGTCTAACAGATAGAGGTAGACTAATTTACAAAGTTAATTCTAAGGGACGGAGGAATTTTGTTCTACTATGTCAGGGCCAAAACTCAAAACCATTTTGGTTTTTGGGCCTCTTGTAAAAAGATATGTCCAATTTATTATGTAAGATGACAGAAACATGGGAAACCACTATTTCAGAAAGCAGACATCAATGTGAATGCAGCAAGTACGTTAGCAAGATATTATATAGATAGTAATAAGTAATTTTAAATATGCATTCATAATTTGTCATGTCTGTGAGAAAGCACCAAAAAAATCACTGTTTTTTGCAGTGGTATGCAGTTCTGGTGATATTTCTGTACGGTACCTCTTGATGCATTGGTTATCCCATATGAGAGTGGCAATACATATTGTAACCTGAGAGTGCACTTGTGTAAGGAAGCAGTGCATGCGGGGGGTTCCAGATGGCTTGCGGCTATTAATTATAAAAGCTGTTTTTCTCATATGCTGCCAAGCATGTTGGCTGACAAGATATATTAGTGATATATTAAGTGCCTAGCAGTGAGGCACTGTGGTGCAGTGCATTATGCTGCCACAGTGCCAGCCCCGCTGAGGCTGCAGTACGTGTGCCAAGGGCTTTCGGCAACAGTGCGCCACACCGTGTCTAAGTTTTGCTGTTCACACAAAAAGGTCAATCTACTCTCTTTTCAGTACGAGTTCAAAGCAAAGAACATCAAGAAGAAGAAAGTGGGCCTTGTCGTGTCTGTGGATGGGGTGAAGGTGGTCCTAAGAAAGAAGCAGAAGGTGAGATCTGAGCAGTCAGGTCTTTGTGAAGCCCTTCCTCAGAGCATACCTTTACATTCCACCCCATTAACTTCTTACAACCATCAACTCCCCTATTAACCGCCCTATTCCACCCCATTAACCACCCTATTGCCCCCATTAACTAACTATGAATCTTTTAGGCCACTTGAAGTGCAGCTCATTTTGGGTACACACATATTGTCTCCACCCTTCAATCTGATGAGCATCAAAGATGTGTTTGGAGCACACTGGACATAGTAACAGCATTTGTGTGATATTCTTATTTCGACAGAGGAAAGAATGGACTTGGGATGAGAGCAAGATGCTGGTGATGCACGACCCCATATACAGGTTGGTCATGCACCTCTCACTCTTGTCCCCATGCAGAGTGTGACCACAACGCACAACACAAGATTTCTACATGACGTGACACACTTTGAAGTATGTGCCCAATGCATATGTTCTGTAGAAGGTGCACAGGTTGCTGGCTGGAATCTGACACAGTCCTTAAAGATGCTGCGTAAAAGAGTCAAGCTGAAACGACAGCCTGTCAGTGGCAGATGATTGTTTAGTAAGAGATGTCTGAAGTGTGTGTGATGCTGCGGAGGGAATCACTTGTCTGCTTGTCTTCCTTTGGATGAACACTGCTAAAGACTTCTTGTAGCTGCAATATTCATACACTGGGGCTCACCAATACTTACTTTAAAACACTGCCTTGTTGTGGAAATTTGCTACTTCGTTTATATCGGAAAAAAGAACTTTGATTATATTTTGTAGTACTTCTACATTATTTAATTGGAGGACTTTTGGGCAGTGCCACTTTTATGAAGTAGCTGTTGGTTTACCAAATTTACAGAATAATGTTGTAAATTTGTTCTTACAAGAGCTACTAGTAAGTCAAATATTTGCCTTTTGTCTTCCATGTTAAATTGTATCTTCATTTTTTTTTTAAAAAAAGTCTCTTATCACTCAGTTTTTACTCGCGTTGAACTTGAATGTCGAGATGTACTGTAGCGTACTCCACCACAGTAGTTAGTTGATCAATAAAGTGTGTTGTGTTGTACAGCAGGTAGGTGTTGTTGATGTGTACAGCAAGTGTGCTGTGCTGATAGGGGGTGATCGTGCTGGTTTTTAACACACACTTAGCTCAGCGAGTTCACCAAATAAAACAGCTCAGGGACAAACACATTAGCCAGACATCCCACAGAGCTCAAATTGAAAAGCCATACATGACATACAAATGATTTATTATTCATTTATTTTATGTTGTTTAACCACAGAAGTCTCATTTACTAGGGAAACCTAGCAAACTGGGCAGAAGCAAGACATTATTGCAGTATAGTTACGATAAAACAATGCATAGTCAAACACACATTTGTAAACATGCAACATGTAGACGAATCTAAAAAAGGCCAGTTATAGCAGTGCCAGTGGTGCTCTACCTCTCAGAACCAAATCTCTTCACAACTGTGGGACAGTCTTATGTTTGTTCTCCTCGGTCAGACTGGACGTATCTGAGGTGCTGTCCCACTGTAACCACAATGAATGAAACCTCTCTACACATAATACAAGACTCTGGCAGCTGTGAGGCAGGAATTGTGGTCTTTCTCTGAAGCAACAGTCTGTTCAAATTGCAAGACGACAATCAGACAGCTATCCACTATGTTAATGCAAAATGAACACTTTGAGGTTCTATAGTTGAAGTTAATAAAAGAACAGAAACTTTTGTCCTCACGGGGATTTCTAAATTTCATTTCAGGATTTTCTATGTATCACATGACTCTCAGGACCTTAAGATCTTCAGCTATATAGCCCGGGACGGAGCCAGCAATGCTTTTAGATGTAATGTATTCAAGTCCAAGAAGAAGGTAGTGGACCTACACTCTGTTGACTGTTGTATTTCTTTAATACGCTTTAATTTAATGGAATTTAATTTAACAATCACCTGTCTGCCTGCCTCAGACCCAGGCCATGCGCATTGTCCGTACCGTGGGCCAGGCCTTCGAGGTGTGCCACAAGTTGAGCCTGCAGCAGAGTCAGCAGAGCGCTGATGGCCAGGCAGATGGCCAGAGCGACAAGGCGGCAGAGGAGCTGCTCTCAGAGGGTAATAGAGGGAATGTAAACGCAGTGCATGTGAATCCTGATCACACACAAGCATCTGCTCCCAGTTTGCTCATCTTGCACCTCAGTCACAATCACATACTGCTGCAGCATCCCAGACACAGTCATACAGTCACACAGCCACACAGCCATGAGCATCTTGTCACAATCACATAGTCATATTGCACCTTGGGGGCATTAATTTTGTCATATTGAATCTCAGGCAAAAATCACATAATCGTACATAGTTGTACAGTATATGGGGAACATCTAGCTCAGGAAACGAGTCCCCAGCTGGTGGGTGGGGGCATTGTTCATTCATGATGCGGCCAGGTAGGGTACCTACCAGTTCTATCAGTTATGCTGGAGTTGCCCTAGTAACACTTTTCATACCCCATGGTTATACACAATTTAAGTTGACCGCAAACAGCTGAGAGCGCACAGCCACTGTGTCCAGCTAGTAGTTTAGCCACGTCATGTTTGATTTGAAGTGCATTGTCAAAAGTTGTCTTCTTGTGAAATCTTGTGAAATTGTTCACGATTGTTACAGGCTGTCAGCTAACAGGGGCAGAGCAAGACAAAGAGGTCGGGATCGGGACGGAGCCCCCAGCCGGCTCACTTTGTGAGCAGGCTGTCAGCGAGATCCTCCAGAGCCTTGCTGAGCTGAATGTTGTGAAAACCAGCCACATCCTTACAGACCAAACGTTCCAGGTGAGGTGGCTTAAATTAGCTGGAAATAAGGAGCAGTGTAGTGTGCGAGAAAAGCGTGGCATTATTTTGCATATTTTTAATTATATGTCATTGCCCCCAGATGTATCTGACCATGAGACATGGTTTTATTTAATAAGATGTCATATTAAATACGATGTTAATGCTTCAGCGAGATGTTCTCAAAAACAGAACAAATGTACAAAGTGGTATTCACACAGAGAAACCTGTTTTCAGGCAAAATATGTGTCAGGGGTAATGATATCCCATAATGGACCCCCTTAATTGTATCACTGATTATTACCACCTTTTACTTAATGATCTGTAAGTTTGGAGACCATGGAGACATGTTGTCCACCAATGTTTTGGGCCCACTTAAGGCAATATCTGAACACGCAGGTTATACAACCTCATGGTTGGTGCTCACAGATCAGATTGATTTCCAACATATAGCTGCCCTGCATAACTATAAATTTTAAGTAAAGAAGCTTAGAAAACAGCAAAATACTACATCTAATGAGTAATATGAATATAGGTCAGATTGCAATGTTTTGTATGTCGGTTTATGAAGCTGGCAGGTCTGAGGAAATTAAAGAGAGGGCGATGAATGACACACACTGTTGAAACGAGCCCACAGCTTGGGATCTTTTAGGGGTAAAGCCTATTAAAGCGAGAGTGAATTAAGCTGAGGCTTTCCTTCCCAGCTTTGCTATTGACAGGGCCTGCTCTTTCATCTCGGGATTCAGCCTTGGGGCGACTCCACAGCACAGTGTCACCTTGGAAACGCGTGGCAGTGTAAACGACACACTTGAGCTGAACTGCCTAGCGGTGCCGCACACAGAGTGCACACAATTTGCTGTGTCTTTGTCCGGTGCTTGAACTGGAAAAAAACAAGTGCTGGTACTCGCCTTATTGGCAATGTTGGCATGTCTGCTGCTCAGTTTCAGCAAACTATTAAGTATTAAAATTAGAATTTCTGCAGTGAATAGAAGATGCTGAGAGATATGGCCGACGTTCACAATGTATATGTTTCTCTCATTAAGGGGACACAAATGTAATATGGACAGGATAGAAGCACACGAGCCCCAAAGTAATGAAATGTATCTATGTGGGCTATTATGAATAATGAATTGTGTGCTATTGCAGTCTTTTGCTGGCTGACCGTGGGCAGAAAAGAGCACCAGTAGCTTATGAGATGTGTTGGTACGTAGGAAAAAGTTTTCCAAAAAGCAAAATGTAGAGGTGCTGGTACTGGGTACTACTGAGTACCGCATGCTTCATGCGCTGCTTTTCCTGCATTCTGGTGCTAGAAGGGCTGTTGCGTCCTACTCTTGAGTGGGATTCAAAAAGCAGTTCACCATAGGCGACCTGTCCATGAGTTCAGCACCTTACATAATCATGGGCCAAGATCACCAGTAGATTCTGTAAAAGAAGAGGACAGATTGTTTGCTGATTTCTCTCGCATCACACCAGCCGTTTTGTACTTTGCTTGGAAACATGTTGCCTTTGTGATTTTTGGGAATCTCAGTGTCCTGGTGAGGCAGCATTGTGGGATACAAAAAAATCAGAACGTGATACATGGATTTAGGGGGAAGCCATCTAATCCTGTTTGGGGGTTTAAGGCCTGTGCATTGGTGAGATAGTGGCAAAGAAATGGGCTCCGGGTGCCCAAATTTTAGTTCAGTCTGCGTGTGGACAGAGTGGCGCTGCAGTCCTGTGTCGCTGGAGAGGTGAAGCGGTGACTATTTTTGTTGTGTTTTCTTTATATTTAATGAAGCACATACACTGTGGGTTCTTTATTATATCAACATGCCCATAATAACAAACTAGCAGCTGGAAAGACTCTACTTCTACAGTACATTTTTGTACTATTTCAGAACCTAGTCTAGCTACGTAAATAAAACTGTATTGATTGTAAATAAATTATATACATACTATATTAACGTATAGCTTTAATATTTAACACCAACAACACATATCCCTACTTGAAAAAAATATTTCAACACAATGTAACTTTTTTTATATACAGCAATATTCTATCCTTCCTATTTTAGGAAGCAGAGGTTGCCGGCACATCACTTCTGCCTGTGTCCTCAGCAGTCTTTCTGGATGTTTGAAATGACCTCTTGGGCTTGATGTTTCACGCTGTGATTCTTCTGTCATGACAACTTGGTGCTTTGTGTCTATGACGGAAATCTATTCTCTCTGAGGCACAGGGAAATGTAGATGTGAGGTCCTTGGGCTTCACCCTTCTTGATGTCATAGTCATCTAAAATGTACACGATTCCTTCTATTCTCTTGGTCAAGATCAGTTCTGATCAAATAAGACCTGGGCAACACTCAGGTGTTCGCTGCTTTGTCCTTTGAGTTGTTCCTTGCTGCATCCACAGTTTTGTGTTGCTGTCTCTAACACAGGATAGGATCTGCAGACTAAGAAACTTTCTTGGTCTTTTGACAAATGTTTCCTTTTGTTTCACCTTCTGAACCATCACTGGTTTCCTGGAGTTCCACTTTAATGGGCAAGTTTTTTTTCTAAGATGTCATTCCATTAATATTTGAGCAGGGACTCAACAAACTTCGATTTCTGTGAATCAGCAAACTTCTATAGAATTTTCTGTGACCATGCTCTGCCAGTAAAGTTTTGTTGGTTTGCCTGTAAACAGTTTATCTGTGTATCTTGCAGCCAACGAGTTTGTGTGTGTTATGACTGCCTTGCTTGTAGGTGTGGAGTCTTTACTTCTGGGAAGCATGACAAGGAGTCAGCCACTACAATACCTCTGTATTCAAAAACATCAGCACCTACTTTTTCATATGGTCTCTCAGGAACAGGATGGGTTCTCAGTGCCTCATTTTGTTGCTGTGCTCTGTGAGTCAAGCAAAGAGTACATGATGCAGCTGTATGTATTATATCTAGATTCTTGCAAGGTCGATACGTCACTTTACGAGTTCTTTTCTTTCATTTTTCCTCACCCAGATGTCCTTCATGAATCTTCTTCAGCATGTCTTTGCACATTGCCTTTCGAACTGCAAATCTTGTCTCTTTAAATATTACTCCGTCCTTTGCTGTTAGTTCCCCTCTATGCATTCAGTAGTCCTGGCAGATGGACATACGTTCCTCTGCCCAGGCCAGTCATTCAAAAATCATAACTTTCAGAATGTTCTCTGATTCGAGTTCTCAATTTCTTACTTTATCTGCTCCTACCTTGGTGTCGTAACTGGAAGTGATACCACAAGCATGTCTGCATATGCTTTTCATGCTCTCTTCTATCTGTTCATCACTAGTCATGGTTCTGTCCAGTGTTCTTCCTGAGGGTGCATCTGCTGAACACAGGTATTTACTTCAACAGTATGATACCTGCACCTGAAACTTGATGAACATCCTTTGAATCGTCTTTGGATAGTCACGCAGAACCTTGTTCTATAATTCAACTAATGGCTTGTAATCTGTTTCTATGGCAAAGTTTGTTGAAATATGTAGCGATGGACACATTCACATGCAAAAGTAATAGCCAGAAGTTCGTTTTCTACTGGTTTCAGGACTTGTCATCGCGCAACATGCATAGGCCACAGGCAACCAGTCTTCTGGATGTTTCTGAAGAAGTACTGCCCCTAGGCCAGGCTGTGAAGCATCATCAGGTATCCTGGACTCTTTTGTTGGATCATAAAACTTCAACACTGCTTAACTGATGATAGCATTCTTCAGACTTTGCTAGCTCACTTCTTGCTCATGATTCCAGGTCCATTTAGTCTTTTGCGGAGACCTGAGTGGAGTTGACTTTTCAAATAGTTTCAGCATGAATTTTCCAAGGTTTGTGATCACACCTTAGAATCTCCTAACAGCATCCTTGCACCTAGGACATTCCCAGGTTTTACACCATCTGCTGAGACAGCATCGCCAATGAATGTAAGCTGAGATACTCCAAACTCACGTTTTTCCTTGTTGAGCTTTATAGTCACCTTCCAGGTGGGGTGTAAAGGACATTGCTTCAGTCTGCAAACATTCTGTTCTAGAATCCATCATTGTTTCCACTCCTGGAAGATGTTTGAACATCATGAAGTATTGTCTTTTGATAGACTTGCAACGCAGAACAGATCTCATACAGAAGTGAAAAAAATCCAAATCTGTTCTCAGGAGTGTTGAAGGTGCACAGTTTGGAGCTGTCCTCAGTCAACTTTATCTGCCAAAAGCCTGAGGACATTCATCTTGCTGAACCACAATTTATTCCCTTGTAGATAAATGATCTCTTTTAATGGCGTTGTTGAGGTCCCTTGGATCTAAACAAACTCCAGATTTACGTCTATATAGTACATCCCTGTGTAGTCTAATTATGTAAATAATACTCTAGACATTGTACATAAATTGCAAACACACTATTTTAACTTACAACTTTTATTTTTAACACTGAAACTCAGTGACGGGTAAATAAGCCTCACCTAATCGCTTCTGCAGTCTTTGTGTGGGGCAAATCTCCTCCTACTTTTCTTGGCAAAAGACTTACATTAACATGCTGGCCATGATGCCTCCAAGACCCAGAACAGTCTACTTACCACTCATATGTTTGGGCTGATATGATCATAAATGTTTATCATTTTCAGCCTCTTTTCACTTACTAACAATGCGGTACCTCTGTATGTCTTCATTTCCCTATAGATCGGCTAACACTTATTCTTAAACTTGATATTTGTCACGTTTGATGTTTAACTGAAGGAATCATTACAGAAGAGATGTGACCTGCAGGTCAAGGTCACATCTCTTCTGTAATGATTGCTTCAATAACTTAGTTTGAAAGCACAGGACATGAAGAAGGATAAACCCTGGATGGGAAGCCAGAGCACTTTATTTTACCTGGACTGTAATTTACAACATTAATAGAAGCCTGCATGTGGAAGAATTTGCTTTTACATGATGTGGAACATTGTGCTCCTTTACTTTTTTCTCAGGACCAGGAAGCGCATTCATTCAGGATTCAGGGCATGTAAACTACTGTAAACGACTAGAATTTAACGCCATCTACTGGGAGCAGCCAGAAAGTACATCAACTTAGAATGGATGGTTGTTTTTTTTTTACCTGAATTGAGGAGGCTAGAAAGGTATTCATATGTTAAAATCTCTCATTCACTCACTCACTCTTGTTCAATAACTGTTTATCCTGGTTAAATGTGTAGCTTCTTCTATTATTATTATTATTAGATCTATACTAAAGGTATATGAAATCCCATTTATTGAGTTCCCAATATAACAAGCATTATATGTACAGTACTGTGCAAAAGTCTTAGGCACCTGTGGGAAAAATGCTCTAAAGCGAGGATGGTTCCAACAATAATTCCATGAATACTTATTAATCAATAAACCTTCTAAAAAGTGCAGTAGACAAAAAAAACCTCAATCAGATCAGTATTTGGTGTGACCACCCTTTGCCTTTAAAACAGCAACAGAAAGAAATGTAACGCACAATACTAAATAAAGGTGCCTTGTAAGCATCAAGTTCTTAAAATTGACATTTTAATAGATGTTCATTGACAGTATTGTAGAAGATGGACCTGATATAGAACAGAGAGTACAGAAGATAGAGAAATCTATAAAATATTAAACTAATGATTTTCTATTTTTGTAATTACCCAGCTTTAGTAATTGCACGCAGTACACCTGTACCCTGGTATTCCAGCTCCCAGTTTCCAAGGAGTGGTATATGTTTATACCCGGGGTGGTATCTGAGTCTAGGTGTTCTGGCATAATGAGTGCCATCTGAGCAAAGCCGAAGCACATCTGAGAAATTATGGAAATATTGGAAGTGTGACGCTAAGTGGCAGCACTACGTCCAGGATGTGTCTTCTCAGCCTCTGCCTCGTGCAGCTTGGGGTCAAACTCAGTTTACGCTTTTGTCATTTCCTTCACAGTCGGTAAGTGTCGCAGTAACAGTTCATTACAGTAACAGCTCAGTCAGTGCATTTTATTTTTTTTTCTATTATACTCTTTTCATTGCTTAATATTTCACATAAATTTAACTATTAAATTTTCATTGCTATTACTACTTAAGGAAGGAATGAAACATTTGATCATACAACATTTTAAAAGTAGCTACATATAAACATACAAATGCATAATTACCTCATTAACTGGTTAATAACTAAGTAATTGGTGTTTAAAATGTTCTTTTTAATGCTGAAATAAGTATTTTACAGTATGAGGGATATTTTGAGGACCTGGAACAAGTCATAATTGTCCTCTTAAGAAATAATGGAAATAGATCTTTGATAGCTAAGTTTGTGGTATTTGAGTGATTTCTAGGAACCAATTACATATAAATAATTGTAATATATGAGTATTATATTCAGATCTGAATATGATGATGATGAGTATCACGATTATTTTTATTATTATTATTATAATTAGTAGTAGTAGTATAATAGTAGTAGTAACAGTAGTAGAGTGGTAGCAGCAGTAATATTGTGGGCATATTCTCTGGTGTAGTCTTTTGCTCACATCTTGTTCAAATGTTTTGTTTATCTTTCGTGGTTGAAAGGCTTTCGTCGACACATTTTTTCATGTCACATTAGTTGGACAGACAGGAAATGGAAACCTGCCTTTGAAAGCAGGCCAGGTGATGGATTAAATAATTCATGCGCTCCACTGATAGACTGAGTCTACTAATGGTGTCCGCTACTGGACTAGGAAAATCAATGTGATATGCAGAAGAGTCAAGTATATGCTTGTAATCTTAGTTTCACGGTACTTTGAAAAAAATTGTTTTTATGCCCTAAATTATTCATTTCCCTTTTGATTTTCGCAGCAAAAACTGCACCGCAACATATTACGGCATTATAAGAATAATAGAAGATATGGATTGTACCGGTATAAGTGTGTGCGTTACGCTTTTTGTGTGGCTTTATGAAATTGAGGTAATTGAATTCCATTTACTGTTGCTACAGGCACACAATTTGGGACCATTTAAAGGTAAACCTTATCAAAGAAAATGCAAATTAAGCCGAGGTTTTTCCAACAAGCACTTTTGGTTTGCAAACAACAAGGGTCAGTTTGCAGTGTGTTAATCTTCAGTATAGTTTCATTGCAGTGGTTGCTAGAAATACATTTATGTATGGTGGTTTTCTGTTTCTTTCAGTAGGGAAAACACCAAAAATCCATGAGTGTTAGCATTCTCCTGTTTGTCACTGACAGATACTTTCTGGTACAGCAGTTGTCAGATCCCCGTAAGCACAAGCACCACGACTGCTTAAACAAGGATACCACTGGTACAGAAAATCTGACAGAAAGTGCAGCAGCTATGCATCATGCACAGCTGAAGTGCAAAGGAGAAAATAAGAGTGGTTTTTGGATGCAAAGCCTTGTAGGTAAATCCAAGTAGTGAAAAATTAATATTCCTTCCTAGTAGACAGCTTCTGCAGCCAATGCAAGCTGATCATGCAGGAAGGGTACAGGTTGAACGCCGAGCTGCAGAAGCCAAAAGTCAGCAAAAAGGAACTGGATCTGCATTTGATAAGAAAAAATCGATATGATTTACTCACGGAATGCCAGCCTTTTGTGGAATTTCTGAGCAGATTTAACATTTGAGAAGAATATAAAGCAGAAAATACCCGAGACTTCACTTTAACTGCATGTTTAACAAAGTTTGAAATGCTGCAGTGTTTTTAAGTAACCTTCATGCACCTACATGTGATGTATTTAAACATCTGTAGCTCTCAGTTGCATGCCAAGCCCACAGTTTCCCCGCGCAGCCCCCAACCCTCGGGCCTCACTGTTCTGGTGGCCCCTGCCTTGCAGGACTTTGGGACGTGCACACCCTGTGCCGTGTCTCCGAGCAGCCCCTGCTCCCCGACACTCACGCCGCTGGCTGCCCAGCACCACCTGCAGCTCCTCCAGCACCAGCTCCAGCAGCAGCAGCAACAGACGCAGGTGGCTGTTGCACAGGTAAGGTCCCGCGGAGGAGTGTTCAGTACACAATAAGGCATTTGACTTGTACACTTGAATGTACATTTTCTTTTGCATCACAATTAATGTTGTCATTAACAAGACAAAGTCTTAAAGCACGATGGCTCCATGCTTGACACCTCTTGGTAACAACATACATCATTGCCCTGAGAAGGGTGTCATGCTCGTGAGATCGACTGTCCACCACCCTGCTGCTGCAAACAAAAGTGTGCTTCGAATCAGACCGATTTATTCTGCAATGCGCATTTTATGAACTGAAAATGCATTTGAAAGCAAACAAACAGTTACGCGAAGAGGGCTAAACGTATTTCAGTTTCTTGTGATTTCGGAGGTCATGGCACATAGAGTAGTTTATGAACTTGAGTCCAAGCTCTTGAAAAAGCGCAGATCACGATACACTGAACTCCAAGGCGGATGTCTGCTCTTATGAAACTAAATGGTACCGCTGTGTTCTATATGATATTGCTATATATGAAACAACATAGGAAACAATAATGTACTGGTACAGTCTTATATTAATTCATAATGTAGTGTGTGTGTTTTACAGGTGTATAATCTATACACACAGTGGTCAGTGGAGTCTTTGGTTACAGGGTACAGTGGTGTAGTGACAGGGACTGGCACAGCTACAGTGTCTGTGGGCTTTATCCCTAGCAATGTGTACACAACCTTGGCATTGGGACCAACACACCCCCCTGTACAAAGCAAGCAGGTGGCATAGTGAATACCATGGTGGTGGAACCCTACTCCTGCTGCACTTCCCTAGATTCTCACCCTGGATTGCTCCTGCAGAGTCACCCAGATGCGCAAAAGGGTGAGTGAGTGTAAATGGCTTTGTGTGCAAACCTGAGGTTGTAAATCACTTCAGGGAAAAGCATAAGCTAAATGAATAGTATCAGTTGCTTCTGTTCTGTTTGTGATGCTGTGATCTGCAGGTCCCCTTCCTTTAAATGCTTTCCATCCAAATTGCCATTAGTGCAGGACTGACAAATCCACCTGATTTCTGCTTCTGCTCGTGAGAAAATGAAAACATCGATTGACATTTTTCAACCAAGGGAGGGTGGAATCCATTGATGAATCTCTAGGCTGAAATGAGGATTTCAATGACAAATGACTTTATGCTTCCTAAAGGGGGCGCCCTAATCACAGAGACCTGACAGTATGGACAGTTTTGAGAAAGCGGTGTCCTATACAAGCCGAAAATTGCACAAAACTGACGGCACCTATTTGTTATTTACATTATCCAGGCCATATTGTTTCCAGGCCAATACTGCCCGAGAAAATGGTCCATAAGGTCTGCCTAAAGACTATTGTTCTGCCATATTATGTCAGAGATATCGCAGAGGTTACGGATTATTTTATTTAATTTAGACGACTGGGATAACGTTTGAAGCCCATAATTTGATTTTCTGTAACAGTCATATGGATTTATGAGAACTATGTAAAAAGCATTTGATTCTGCAGCAGTAATGAGAATTGTCAGTCACATACAGACACCCACAGAGCCTCTCTTATAGCACATGTGCACATCAAACCACTGACAGAGAGGGACAGGTGCCCACATAGTCCCTATATGCTAATTATTCTCTATTTCTTTAATTGTGCAGTTCTGTTGGAATTTGAAGCCCAATATTGCCATTCCTTGCTCCTCCCAGGTTCAGCTCTTGAAGGACCAGATGTCAGCTGAGACCGCAGCCCGAATGGAGGCTCAGGCCCGCGTGCACCAGCTGCTCCTGCAGAACCGGGACCTGCTGCAGCATGTGGCACTGCTGGTCCAGCAGCTCAAAGACCTGGAGGCCAAACTGCACCGCAACAGCCTAGGTAAGCCAGCGATAAAGTAACAGTGGTCTCGGAGGAACTGGTGAGCATAAGTTCCACAACGTCTGAGCTTGAGTGTCACACACATAGCATCGAACTTTTGCAACATGTGTTCTTATTCTCCATGAAGTGCCATTTTTCACTAGAAGTGGAATGCTAGACAGAAACTTTTTAGCCTCAACGGCACAGTGTTTCTTGGGCAATGCCCAAATGTTCCTTTCAGGGGAATTGAAATATATCTTTGTCTTCGATTTTTATCTTCCTTCTCATTGAAAATGACAGCAGTTGCTGAGACAGGAAGCTGAGCCAAAACCGAGGCAAAAGCTGACGTCAGTCCTTATCCTTAGTTACCTCCTGGTGCTGCAGATGACACCATAATGGGAATGAGAGGATCTAACACTGGCAGTGAGACAAACCACACACCCAAAGAGCACAAACACCAAAACAAGAAAGCAATCCATGAAGCAACATTTTGAAAAAAATATTAGAACAGATACAGTCAGCAAGTGTTGAACGGTATATAATCCCCTCACTTAGTCATAGCACAGGGTTGAACAGTTTACAATGTACTCAGTCATTCATAAGGCAGAGTTCATATATATATTCAGTATATAGTATAGTCAGTTTACAGTACCCTCACTCACCACCTGGTGTTTAACAGTTCACACAACCCTCACTCACAGCCTGGTGTTTAACAGTTCACACAACCCTCACTCACTCACAACCTGGTGCTTAACAGTTCACACAACACTCACGCACTCACAACCTGGTGTTTAACAGTTCACAGTTCCCTCACTCACTCACAGCCTGGTGTTTGACAGTTCACAGTACCCTCACTCACTCACCACCTGGTGTTTAACAGTTCACAGTACCCTCACTCACTCACAGCCTGGTGTTTAACAGTTCACAGTACCCTCACTCACTCACCACCTGGTGTTTAACAGTTCACACAACCCTCACTCACAGCCTGGTGTTTAACAGTTCACACAACCCTCACTCACTCACAACCTGGTGCTTAACAGTTCACACAACACTCACGCACTCACAACCTGGTGTTTAACAGTTCACAGTTCCCTCACTCACTCACAGCCTGGTGTTTGACAGTTCACAGTACCCTCACTCACTCACCACCTGGTGTTTAACAGTTCACAGTACCCTCACTCACTCACAGCCTGGTGTTTAACAGTTCACAGTACCCTCACTCACTCACCACCTGGTGTTTAACAGTTCACAGTACCCTCACTCACTCACAACCTGATGTTTAACAGTTCACACAACCTTCACTCACTCACAACCTGGTGTTTAACAGTTCACACAACCCTCACTCACTCACAACCTGGTGTTTAACAGTTCACACAACACTCAAGCACTCACAACCTGGTGTTTAACACTTTACAGTACCCTAACTCACTCACAACCTGGTGTTTGACAGTTTACAGTTCCCTCACTCACTCACCACCTGGTGTTTAACAGTTCACACAACCCTCGCTCACTCACAACCTGGTGTTTAACAGTTCACAGTTCACTTATTCACATTTAACAGTATTAACATTTTGTACTTTTTCTTTCACACAAACCCCAATATTTAAGAGCATTTGAGACTCACTGCAAGTGAAGCATCTAAAATTGCACCCTTGTTTACAGCCTAACATTTAACAGTATCCAGTCCTTCAAAGCAGAGTATTTGGCTGTGTAAACAGTCGGCTGTTTCAAAGGCCCTAATCTATCTGGGGGCTGCTGGTTCAGTTTTTTGTGACGTGTCAAGTGAGATGACCTTGCAGAAGCTGCCAGGTCACCACCGCCAGTCAACAACAAATGAAGCAAGATGTATTTCCCATTGTCATGCTTTTGGTTCACGTGTGACCCAGACCATATCTGGAGTATGTCCACTAGATAACGCTCAGACTGTCGCGGTGTTGCACAATACGTGTCATTTGGAGCAGGAATTAATCAGAACGTTTCTTTTAACCACAGAGGGCAGGTGTGCAATCTTGCCTGTGAGATAGCCGTGCCGCACAGGGAAAGAGGTGCGCTGGGATGTTTGAAGGGGAGGCAGGTTTACAGTAAACACAGCTGGAAGTGATGCTCGTGTGGAATAGTTTGTCAAAGCACAGCGTTGCAGTCTGAGTAATCGCCAAACCATTTATTCTGGGGAAGCTTCATTGCCCTGGGGTACACGTTGCGCAACGAGTGCTGGAGCGATGCTGGGATTCAGGGTGTGTGCATGTGTGTGTGTGATGGAGAGGTTCAGAGGGTAGATTTGCTTTATCCTTCTACCTCTTGTTTTATCCGTATTCCCATCTCATCCATGGTCTCGCTCTTATCCTCTCATGCTGTGGCTCACTTGACTCTTAAAAGTATTTTTTCAACCGTTGAAACACAAAATGAAAATTGATATGAACAAAGGTTTGAAGACCGGAGTTTTAATCAGCACTTTCTTTCAGTCTTCTGGTGTCAGAATTTTTGCTGTTTATCGCTCTCGCTCTCTTGATGTTTTTTTTTTGTTTATGGTTGGCCCTTTTGTGTTTATTGAAATGAAGTGCTATTTAACTTGTACTCACACTGCTTACATTTTCTCAAAAGGCAATATACACTGTTAGAGGGGGTGTGAGGGGATTCAACTCTCTCCCTGGTCCCTGTACACCATCAGAGAGGCAGTGACACATAATATTTCATCTGAACTTTAATCACGTTACACCCTCCTGCAGGAGAATATTAATCTGTTGGCCAGTCGGGTTCATCACAGCGAAGGGCTCTGAGCCAACTGCGCTGTCTTGGATGTCACCAGAGACACAGCCTGGCCCAATGCATTCCTGCTTGCTCTGTCATCACATGTTTCTTTCCTGTATTCTTGTGGTTTGTTTTAGTCTTTAAACCATTATTAGGATTTTGAAAGGTTTTGTTTTGAGCAGACCTTATTATCTTTACGTGTACTTTTTGGGTACATTAAATTGATTTTTGGGGTTTTGTATTTGAAAGTTAAGGTAGGTTTGTGATTGAGCTGCTGCTGGGCTGCATGTTTGTACCATTTTGTCATTTTCCAGACTACTCATTATGGAGAAACTGTTCCAATGTGCTCTTCATGTTTCGCCGTAGATGAACAGGATCCCATGTGGAAGTCCCTGTCCACTCAGACCCTGTCCCTCAACCTGAAGAACCACTACAGCCTGGCAAAGGAGCAACCTGTTACCTCCACCCCAGCAGGGGGGCCCGGGACTGAGCATCCCCCTGTGGACTGCGCAGAGTCCTACCTCAATCTCCTCAACTTGGAGAACGGACCCAAACAGGAGGGTGCTAGAGAAGCCAAAGCCACGAGCACAACCTCTAATAGAAATGTAGAGAGTACAGATGGGTCAGAGGGATCCGGAAGCCACATTCCCACGATCAGCTCCCAGACTCTCAGGACGGTAGCTGAGCGGTAAGAGCGTTTTTTTCTAACCACATTTACTTTACTTTAATAATCATGTCAATAATAATCATGTAAGGGCATAAAGACACAGTAACTAGTTACTGGTTAAAGTCCCAGGAGGCATGCTGCTCTATGTTTCGCTGCTCCAGTAATATATCGACTTGTATGAACTGGTAAAAAAAGAACACAAAAGCAGTACAGTTTAGTTCTGCAGCGGAAACATGCCTACATTTTACAAGTCCAACTTCCTAAAAATAGAGTGTCAATCAATTGGCTGTGAGATTAAGAAATTATAAAAAGGTAAAACCAGTGAGGAACCACAGGAAGGCAATGAGAGCAAAACACACCCTGTAAATGGGATGGATTTTTGCAAGGGGGCAGTCATTCCTACACCGTGTCAGTCTGGAACCTGCCTTGTGGGACTGTTAGGCCAAAAACCCCCAATTCCACTTACATTTCCGTCCCATATTTCTCGATCCAACTGGAAAAATCAGGATCGCAGTGGGAGGTCATTTTTAACCGTTGAGCCGAGGGCGGGGCATTTCCGGACACGGACGCAAAACTTTTCTACACATCAAGTGCTACGGGTACAGTATTTCTGTGCTCCTCTTTTGCTCAAAGCTTTGACTTGAAACTGGGTTCAGAGGCAGTGTTTCTTTTAATATTTCCCCTTTGTACTGAGAGTAAAGGTTCATTCAGCCCATCCCACAGTCTTTGCCTTACGGTGTGTTAATTACCAATAGCACAAAAAAATAAAAAATAAAAAAATTCAATGGCAACATCAAAGCATGGATGACATTTAGGCCACAAGCGCAGAGGTACAAAGGGCAGTGGTACCAGTGTGTTTGGCCGCCTTTTTCACTAAAGCCAAACTAAACACGCCACTGGGCAATGCGGGACCTGTGTGTGCACTAGCAGATTACAGTGCACCCATAATTGTGTTTGCCACTCCTGGAAGTCCTCTTTGGAGGCTTTGTTTGAAATTCTGTCCCAGCAGTCAAAGATAAAACCCCCTGTCTACAGTTCAGAGCTTCTGTTAATGAATTCCTGCAAGGTGTTCTTTGCCCATTTCCACTACCTCCTTCTTGTGTGTGAATTCCAGAGCAAATTACACACCCACAACAAGACTGTGTATGCATCATACAACAAAGCCAACCATATGCCTTTCAGGGTCCTCAGTTTGCCAAAATGAATCTGTCCCAGTCAGGAGGTAATTTCGTTTTGAAGTATATGCTAAAACAATTATGTATGCAGCTTCAAATAAGGACTACGGCAAAAAAAAGCAAATAATGTGTAAGCTGCCTTGGACTGGGATCCCCAGTCGGGCCTGTCTGTAAATCCACACAACCTGTTCCTATCTTAGAGGCTCCTGTATCTGGTCTTTTTATGCCATAGTACTTGTCTGGAAAACCCTAAAACACCTCTGAATTCATAAATGTAGCATTGAGGGACTTTTTTTTCACTTTCAAGACATACAGGTAGCGTTGACACTGGGCAACACCTTGTGTGGTTAGTGCAGCACTAAGCCTGTAAGTATGATGAAATGCCATTTTTTAGCCTTCAAACTACATTGCGTAGGGACTTGAACACAGCTGTTTGTGTATTTTTCATGTTGACGGAAGCTGTTACATGGATAAATGGTTAGCCAGTTTAGTGTATATTGTGGAAAAATATCCTGCTGGGTTGTGGTTTTGGAAACTCTTGAAGTCAGTGTGGTGCTTTTAACCACGATGATGCACACATGCCCTGTATCGTAGAACACTAGATTTTTTTGGGGGGTGTCATACACGTCACTCCTGCAGGATACATTTCCGAAAAGCTCACCTGCTGGAGATGAGGTTTTTGTACATTGATGATCCTAGATGAAGATGCCGGCCCAGAAAGTACGTTGGCTTCTTGCAGTATAATGTTCCGTTTACGAACTTTGAAAGGTGAACATTTTCCTGTTTTGTACATTTATTTATTTTTATGCTATTTTCGTCATTATTCTGTTTCCTAAACTTTCTGTCTGTTGCAGAGCGAAAGTTGCCCGCACTTCTGCCCTCAGCTGTACAAGTTGGCAGACAGTAGGAGCGAGAGACTCCCACAGTGTAACAGTTTGCGTCTGATATACATCAGTGTTGGTGATCAGTAACAAGATGATGAAGCATCAATAATGTGGATGACCCTTTTTTCAGCAGTTCTTAGTTATTCAGTCCTAATATATTCCTGAAAAGGAACTATTGCAAAAAAAAACAGATTATTTATTCAAATTCCCCTTAGTTCCAACTTCATTGCAAGTTCACCCCAAAATTAGCTTAAATGTTACCCAATATCATAAGGCAAAGTTGTATAACACATGGAAATAGACTGCAAAACAACATGAAAAAACAAGTAAAAAAAATGAATGATTTCCTATAACTTCCCATGACATTTTGCCTGAATTCCCAAATGGCAACATGAAGGCTACATTTCACATTTTTAAAAAATGAAATTAAAGGACAGGGGTGCAAAACAGAGGTTGGAAACACAAATATATGTGACTGTGCAGGCTGCCAAAGGGCCAGACCGCAAGTGAGTGGGTATACCGTTCCCACAGTGCAGTGCATCTCACACTTTCCTGCACATTTTCACATGTGGTCTCTCCTATCACTCTGGACAAAATGTCATGAGCTCCGGTGTTGCAGACCACATGTGAGAATCAGGTCTGATGTTAATGATCACCTGTCAGGTAAAGGGAAAACTGGATATCAGAGTGCAATAATAGATGTTGCAGCAGAGATTGTGTGTCCTTTTTATGCATTATAGTTTTTTCAGGGAGTTTTAGGGAACCTAACCCATCAAGTAATGTTCAGTCTCAGTGTACAGTTTGTAAACTCAAGTGCAATGCAATGTTTTAAAAAGAAGGCTGTTAAGGATTTAAATATTATTCATGTTTGAGACATTCTGCTCCATTTACTGCAGCCTTTTACATTAATATCACATAGGGCTAGACAATGTGGCAAAAACTAATATTTGTATATTTTTAAGCTCTTTGTCTATATACATATATCCCAGTAACCATGTATTTTCTGAAAAATGGTTTGTAAGCAGGCTTTATTTAGTGTAATCTGATGTGCAAAGCCTGTGTAAACCCTTTTAGGCCTCATATCAGACAGCATTTGCACAGAGAAATTTGTTTTTTCTATAAATTGAATAGCAAGTTTTTTCGTCCCATTTAGCACTCTTTTTGCTACACTGTTCGCCTGTAGAGACAGAATCTGTTAGTTTCGCTTGTGTGGGGAGAGGGGCGCTGTTCGCGGCAGTCAGCAACCAGACAGGCCCAGAAACTCTGATAGACTCCGCATAGTTTGAGGTGATGAAACAGGTCAGTTGAGCACAATTTACTAAATACCTCGCTTTGTTTGACATCTGAACTCTTAAAGCCAAACTATCCCCGTGTCAATGAGTGTGATTTTTCTTTTACGAGCTAAATCATCTTCCCATTCTGCCTGTTTCTGTACCACCGATTCTATGTGCTTGTCCTCCACCTCAGACCACCTGAGTGGGTTATCAGAATGCATTTGGTCGTAATAACACAGTAAGCAGAACGTGATACTCTCGATATAGTGTCATTTTATATCACCTATAAAATTATAATGAATATATTGCCAGTATTCCTTGTATCACCCAGCCCTAATCTCACATAGTACTACTACAACTGAAATGAAGTAACAGATTAAAATATGATGTGTTTTTAAACAGTGCAATGTAATATATGCTAATTTGCAGCTCCACCATTGCAGCACACAGCTTTCCATCTGTAACATAAGTCAAACTGATTTGAATTTTCTTGGCATCTGTTTGTAAGGGCTGCTCCAAGATGGCAGCATGTCTGTCAGCAGGCTCCTGGTCACCTCCCAGATGCTTGTTTTATGTGCGCCATGACTGATGTCAGAGCCCCACATTTGAGAGCACAGTAAATCCCCTACCAGGAACACCAAGAAAGAAATACAATGTACATTAGCTGCAGAAGAATCGTACACCCCAACCTCCATCCCATGTTGTTTAATTGATCTAAAAAAGACCTTTTCATTGCACCTGTTTATGCGATACAGTCCTCTTCTCCATATGCATCATTCCCATAAACCTAATTTAAGCCGCCCCTCAAAATGTTGACCTTTCCGTCCATGTGCATATTCATCGATTCCCTCATGAATCTGACAGGGAGCTGGTACGGCCACCTGCCTCCGGAGAGCTCCCCTCTAGCTCTACCAGGGTCTTCAGAGGAAAGGCTGAATAGGGATTGCAGCATTTAATTCAACCACAGCCGAGGCACCCGCAGACAACAGGGCTCGTGTCAACAGCCCCCCTCCAGGCTTCCATTGCCCACCCTCCGTCAAACACGTTCGCCTACAAGGTCACCACTTTCACCCGTGTTCGTGCTGTTGAAACATTCTTTGCTGGCGTACTGTCGTGGGAAGGAGGATGCTAATTCTCACCAGGCTCCACGGGTTGCTTTTCAAGAATCGAAAAACAGAAAGCAAAAAAAAAGCCCAGAGGTGCTGGATTGATCCTGAGAAGTGGGCGTGCTGAGCAACAAAAGATGAAGAAAGACCTTTGCTGTTACTGAATGTCTCCAAGCATAAGGAGTGCAGCAAGACGCCTTGTTGTCTGTGGACAGCAGGCGGGGGGCCCCAACCAGCCAGATGGCACACATTATTGCCCGGATATGCCTTGTTTCCTCAATTTCCAAACCAATTCAGTAGTTAAGGAGAACTTGACCTTTTACATCCACTGTTTGTGTCAAACCGCTTGAACAGCAGGATGTTTCAGTCACACACAGGCAAATCAATTTCCCTTGTGTGTCTCCATCTGAAAATTGACCGTTGCTGTTAACTCTAAGCTTGAAGTTGTTGCGGAAGAATAGCTGATGATATTCAAACTTGTCTTAAAGAACACAGGTGTGATTGCCAAGTTGAGATCACAACTGGGTTCTTTGGTGGGGTTCAGTACCACAGAAATCTCGCCCACTGTGACAATTACAGCATACACAGTGCATGTGTGGACTGGGGTAAAAAAGACAACGTACACAGACAACGACAGTCGGGCAGATGGGGGTGCATACACACATTCGCAGACACTCACACACTCGGTAATGCTACCTTAGTACATCACACACAGGCGCAAAGATAACCCAATTGACTCACGTTTCAAAGGTGGGTGAGACAGAATTTGGGATTGCGACCAGTGTTTGTGTGAATAGAAAATGAGGAAAGCAGGGTTTCTTCATTTTTGTCTCGCACCCTTTATGGAAAGGGTGCTGTGGTTGAGGCACCCCACCCCGCCACTCCCTGCTCCCACCCCGCCCTGCCTCTACCCTCAGTTTTCTGTTATGGTCTTTCGAAAGAGAAGCACATCCTCATGTGCGGTGCAGTTATTTTCCCTCTGTCAGCTGTGTGGCTTTTTCTCTCTGTGAGGAGTCTCGCTGTGTGTTCACTGGCTCACACGCGACTGTCTAATGGATCACGTGTGACTGTGGGTCCGTGTGTGTGTGCGTGTGTGGGAGGTGGGTTCCGTAGGCGTGCATCGAGGGATTTTCACACCATTATTTAGTGGCGAGCGGGACAATAAACTGCATAAGGGTAAATCGCACCGCTTCTCAATGGAGCACAGCTGGTTACGATCGCCGGGTGAGAAGATCTCCAGCATTGGCAGTGTAACTGTAAATATCTATGAGAAAGATGATTGCTGGAGGAGCAGCAGAATGTGTTTATCAAGGGTGGAGAAACCCCAGCAGTCAACCGCAATATATCTAAATGTTACCAGCCAATGTTTTTTTTTTAAATTTTAGGCACAATCTAAGTTTTTTAACTTCGAAATCAGAACAGTGGTCTCTTTAACAACGTGCTGTTTGCTACAGTGGGGGTAGGGCAAAAATCGCATTTGGCAGTGTGTGCAACCACCAGCTCTGGGCTTCAGTGCAGCACAGTGATTTTTCCAAGGTGGCCTCTGCAACAACAGTAAAGATAAGGTCAAGTCAAGTACACAGGTGTTCTGGGTGTTGTTTCAGACAGCAGGCAGACAGATGAATGCCAGCACACATGTGGGGTCAAGTGGAGGTTATCTTCTGAAGGCCAGAGGGCTTTGCATTAGTGCCCCTTTGTGTGGGTGTGTATATGGATTATCGGAACATTTTAGGGAAAATTCAAAGTCAATGTTGAGTAAACAAATTAGACTGTGACTTTCTGTATGATTTAACTATCTGTGGTACTCTGAAATGTGCTGAAAAAATGTCCAAAAGTCAGAAAACTCAGTGCCCCAGGAAGATAAATCCTATACTTCTTGATAATATTATTACGGTCTGATATTTTTGCTTTTGATGTGATGGAACTAGGTACAATCGAGTGCTGCAGTTGGAACCACAATGCTGAACTGCACTGTGGGAAGTATGTGGGGTTTTGGCATTGATGCTGCTCATGTCTGCCAGGCCTGGCCAATCAGGAGCTAAAACCCAGCTTGTCCATCTGAGAGCCAGGTGCCCACTGTGATGTCATCTGCAAGGCCAGTGTACCGTGTTCCACACAGTCGCTATGGGAGGCCTGTTGAAGGAATACATGTATACTTCCCACATGACAGACCGTAGATAATGATACTACTGTTTAATTTGATCAACATAGTAGAAGGATAATGTTTAAAAGTTCTCCTTAGGCCTGGGAACCTGAGCTACTTCACATATTTTGTGGAAAATAAAAATATTTCAAGTACTTCATTCTTTTGTGCAGTCACATGTTTTATCTCTCTGTCCATCCATCCTTTATCCTTAAACACTTTATCCTGGTCAGGGTCAGAGCAGTCCAGGACTTTTTGTACATATATTGTATTTGGGACAACTATCACTTTCAGAAATATTATATGTAGTGTATGCTGGCAAAATACAATACAGAAAAGTAAATGCTTTTCACCACACCACTGTAAATTCACCATGGTAAATTCACCGTGGTTTCACCATGCCACAAAATTTGTTGAAAAATATCAGTGAACCATACAGTATGTGTGCGTATATAATGTTATTAGCTCTTTATGTCCTTGCCAGCTGTATAGACCCTCACAAATGTTACACTAGCAACAGTAAAATAACCTAAATTTGTTACATTGTGATCAGAGCTGCTGCCTTTGGACTTGATGGTCATCGATTTAAATCCCGCCTTGTGTTCTACTCTAGTACCCTTGGGTAAGGTACTTATGCTGCAGTCAAAACTACCCAGCAGTATAAATCATTGTAAAATGCTTAACATTGCAAACCACTTTGGAGAAAAATTTAAAAGCATACATATAAACTTATTCTCTAAATAACTAACTAGCCAACAGTACATGTTAGACATAATGGAAGAGATAGTTCTTTACGATTAGCACATGTAAGAAAAGAATAGTTTCAGAATTAAGAAACAGTTTATCAAATTAAATTTTCTTATTTTATTGTTTCTATATAAATAGCTTCATGGTTTGTAAGTGGTTTTGCATAGAAAACTGGCCTTGGAAATTTAATTAGCTGATGCCATTACCCAGAGAAAATCATATGTTCTTATGGCAGCTCACAGGTTTCATTTTGTGGACTCACTCGGCTGCAGACAGGTCAAAGTGATTCATTGCAGGAATATTTCTCAGTGTATGACATCAAGAGCTTAGCAGATCTTTGAATTTGATGTTCTCTGATCAAAAAAAAGTTCAAGCCTTCTCAAGAACTGCTACATAATCTTACGTTTCAGGCTCACAGTATTCCACATCAGCTTTTGCTCCATCATCACCATGAAACACACATCATTACCTCCATGGTTTTGTCATTCAGTCAACTTTGTAATGACTGACCTCCAGAATGTACCCCAGGCTGTGATGGTGAAAGAAATCTTGTTTAGGGCAATGGAACTGTCACAAAACATTGATTCTAGAAATATCATTGGAAAAGACAGCCTCCAAATAACATCTCACCGAAGGCCTCACGAGGTCATAGCTGCCCCATCTGGTATTCCTTGTTGCCCTTATTGTCACCAACACTCTGGCAACCAAACTCCACATCCCATTTTCTACACTTACTGGCCTCTCCTTATCCATCTCCAGCACCTTGCTCAGCCCCATGCTTACTTTCCCTTCTTTCTGGTGCAGGTACGAGGAGCACCCTCTCTTGCTCGTCCTCCTCCTTATCTAACATCCCCTTGACCCATCCCAATTCCCAGAGTCCTGTGAAGTGAGACAAGACAGGCCAAGAAGCCTCCCCCATAAAGCACACAAAGCTCCTCCTGATCATCAGCCATCTTGTCCCTTAACCCCAGGTTCTCCTCTCCGTTCTCAGCCGCTAAGCCTCCCTGTGTATCACACCCCTGTTCTGACTAGATGTGAGTATACTAGCGCATGCCATTCCCACCCGTGTTACACCTGGCACGCATGAGCATGTGTTCTGACTCTTACTATGTTCAGCCTACATGTGTTCTCTGCAACTGGGTCATCATAATGTGTCAGATGCACAAATATGATCTAAAAGATGGTCTTGTATCTTAGTCACTGTAATAATATGCTTGCTACTAGAGTTTAATTCTTATTTTTGGTATCTGCTTGATGTCTGAAGTTATGTAAATGTGATGTGAAGGGCCAGCTCCCCTGAAAAGCCTGCCCCTGGAAAGCGTTGGCAAGGGCAGACAGCGGCTACTCAAAGTCTCTCCATTGCTGTTTCCATTCTGTGCTTGCGGATGCACACTCTTTTACACACACCTAATGGGGAGAAAGAAGGAAAACAATAACAAGAATCTTCTTTTCTTACTGAACCTAAAGAAAAGCTGTGAATACAATTTCGCTAAAATGACAAGCTGGGGATTCTTCAATGTTTCAAAAACCAGGGTTGAAAAGTTCTTTTTCTCATGCATTTCTTGATCACCTTTGGGCTCACAATGATCTCTTTGTTGACCATTAAGTCTCAGCGCTGCAGCTCTTTGAGACTGAAGGCCTGAGTCATGCTTTGCTGGCCCTTTCATTCATCTGCTCCTGTTACTGGCTTGACCTTTGGAGACTAAAAACGTTTTACTTGGAATTGCAGAAAAAGGAGAAAATGCAGCAGTCACATTCAGTGCCAAATCTAGTCCCTTGTTCAGTGGCTTTTGAAAGCAGGGCGGAAAGCAGGGAAAACGTTATTTTGACAATGTGCAGTAATCCGGCTCTATTCAAATCTAATTCATCTCTGAAAATGCGTCGGATGCCAAATGTTTTAAGTACCTAGCGCGCATTTCCTTTTATATTGCTTAATGTTGCTATTAATCTACGTTTATAAGTACAGTAGGTTCAGTACAGGACATTTTACATGTTAGTGCCCCTCAGTGTCACTGTGCTACACACAGGGGATAGGAGGGCACATGCATGGGATTCATAGCAGGAGTTCAGTGTTATGAGATGGTGAATAAAGGGAATAAATGTGTGTCAAAGTAACCTGCCGCATCCACCTCTTTGTTTGGCACAGCAACTGGCATTTAAATAAATAGGTTTCTGTATAAAAAACAAAATTTGCCATAAATGTGGTGACACGGCCCAAATGTGTTCAGACAAAGCAAAACAGGTGTTGATAACATCCATGCACACACGAATCTGGCTTCATAACACTATACAATAGAGTTTATTACAATACATACAGTAATTTTTTTTACAGGACCCTATACGGTATTGTAGATTTTTAATCTATTTTTTATTCTCCTTTTGATTTTTTAATTATGGATAAGTTTTGGATAAAATCTTCTTATAGCTGGTATTAATAGGTATTAATTTTCAAGCACTGCTAAAGCAAAATAAGATATACAGAGTTCAGATACAGAGGAACTGCTGTATATCAAGATCATACTTTTCAAAAGAGTACTATATTTAGGTTAAAACATTATTCAAAGTTTTGGCCGTAAGCCGTTGGCTGTGACTAGCATTTAGGATGATTTTTTTTTCCAAAGACAGACTGTAAAATTTAAAAGCATGCTTCCCAAATTTATGTTATTAGAGTAATAGATTACTGACACTGGCTTTCAGTTTAGTTAAATAATTCAGGGTTCATTTCGGAAATAGTTCTTTTCTCCGTTTGTACCCTTGTCTACAGAAGGATGAAATTGCACAAATTGTAACCTAATGTGAGGCTCTTTGTTTGGGTGGTGCATGGGAATGCTGGTTTGAAAATACATACACTAGAGCGGAACCGAATGAAAAGGCCAACAAAATGTCACTCAGCACGTTGACACAGCATGGTTGTAATGTGGTGTGAAGTCTAGGAGGTCTGGAAGAACTGTACAGTGACGCAGTGGCTCTTCCCCCATTTAGACTGACTTTTACAACTCATGCCAGAGCAAAAGTTATCTGGTACAGACAATTCTTCACGCAGTGCCACAGGTCTTCAGCAGCCATCTCCAGTACTGCTTCTGGCAAACAAGTATGTTGGATTTCTTGGTTCTGTCTGACCACTTGAGTTCTTAAATTTCAGTTTTTATTTGGCCTAATTGATTTCATTAAGATTTCTCTCTCACTACTGTGGTTGTGAGTTGTTAACAGTGTATGAAAACCTGTAGTAAACATCAAAACACAGTCCTGCCAAGGCGAGCATAGGGGATCACTGTTTTGTCCACAGCTTCTGACCAGAGCTGGTAAGTTTATTCCAGATACTATCGAAATTAAGTGTTGACAGCGTGCACTCGTGAGCCCAGGCTTCACTCATAGGAGGGAACTATTGGTACTTTGATGATCATATACAGTACTGTGCAAAAGTCATAGTCACCTGTGGGAAAAATGCTATAAAGCGAGGATGGTTCCAAAAATAATGCCATGAATATTTATTAATCAATAAACCTTCTAAAAAGTGCAGTAGACAAAAAAAACCTCAATCAAATCAATATTTGGTGGGACCACCCTTTGCCTTTAAAACAGCATCAATTCTCTTATGCAAACTTGGATGCAGTTTAAAGTAGAGGTTGGTAGGTTCTTCCAAACATTTTGAGGAACTGGGCACAGTTCTTCTGCAGACTTTGACTGTCTCTGCATGTCCTCCCAGACTGACTTGATCATGTTGAGATCAGGGCTCTGTGGGGACCATACCATCTGTTGAGGGATTCCTTCTTTTTGCTCAAGATAGTTGTGTATGACTGAGATTGGGTGTTTGATGTCATTCTCTGGCTGCAGAATGAATTTGGGACCAATGAGAAACCTCCCTGATGATAGATAAGAATCTACCTGTACTTCTCAACAGACATTCAAGTTGCATACCTAACACTTTTGCACAGTACTGTAGCTTGGTGGCTTACAGTGCAGGTGAATTTTAGGAAAATCTTCCTTGTTCCAGAGGTCTTCGAGAACACTGATGGACACTTGTCAGACCATGTAATAGATCTTCACCATTTGAAAATACATTGACATATATCAATGGGCACATAAAGAGGTGCTAGCAGATGTTTTAACTCAGTACCTTACTTAGTGCACATCTTCCTTTAGTCAACTGATACATGCAACGAGATCTACTAACATTTAGGCACTAAAAAGCAACAGCTGAGATTTATGATAAATGCACAATGGATCTTTATGGCATATGAAAAGACATCTGATGAAGGGCAGAGCAATACATTTGCACATCAGTGTTATTATATATGCATTTATATGAGTTGCCCTTTCATTGCACAAAATACTGGGAGGGCATTATGCAAATAGAACACCAAATATGATTTACCAAGGCTGCTGAGTTCGGTTACAAGTTCAGTTATTGTTCATTTTGAGTTATTTAACGCTAGTGAAAAGCTTGTGTTACTGGCCTCTTGTTTTGGGCTTGGATAATACAGAAGGGATGAACGACCGAGAACATATTATTCACGAGGACAGTTCAGCTAGCCTATAATACCTGTTTAGTTAGCTTTACCTTCTTTTCTTATGACGCATAAAAATAGCTCATTTGAGTTATCCTCAAAATGTGTTAATTCTTGCAATATAGCCTACGGACAAAATAGTCTCAAGAAAAAGTGCCTGTACAGAAAAAGTGCTCAATCAAAATATGTTTGTGTTGAATATGTTCATAATGTGGAAAATCACTCCTATAATTTGAACAGCAGTACATTCTGTTCTGAAGGTGAAGAATAAGAATTCTTCAGCAGGACCCACTCAGATAATTCTACTCTTGCAAACTTGGCTTTCTATTTTCTTTCTTTTGTCTGTATTGCCATGCTGTTGCCTGAAAGTGAAATGTGTGCAAAACTAGGGCTTATGTTCTGCCATTGTTATTCAAACTAACAAACTGTGCCTGTGCTGGATGCCCCTGCTTAGTAGATAACCTGTGAAATTGGCCACCCCCCGTCCCCCCAGTACTAATTGTCTGTCGGTTCACACCAATGTCTGCTCCTTATAATAAACTTGGGCCATGATGTGGAAGAACAAGGTTGAATTAATTCTCAATCTCAGCACAGTATTCCTTGAAATACAAGGAGGAAACATTGACTTTGTGCAGAACTTGAAACTGGTTATGTGTGCAAGTATGAGAGCACAAGGCACTTAGGACACCAAGGCTGCCCAGGGTGAGCCCATATACTCAGCACACATCCTATACAGGCTTCATGTGCATCCAGCACCAATGAGAGAAAGTAAAGTTGTTTTCCACTTATTTACCTCTGATTTGCCTGAAATATTTCTCCTGTGAGATCTATTATGGTAAGACTAAGTGTACATGCTGGAGATGATCATGGGTAAAGGAAACAAGGCCCTTATATGGTCACACACTCAGTATCCATATGGTCTCTTTGCTATGGCAACCCGAATGTGAGCATCCATATGGCCCACATGTGTTGTTCCCCACATCAGACCTGGACCCCAAACACCACAGGGCCTCTCACGTCGCATGCGGTTTAGCCGCCTGTGGCTATTTATAGCACTGCTGCTTGTTGATGAACGGGCAGGGGAGACCCTGCTGCATGCTAGCCTGGCAGGAGAGACCATGGCAGATGGAAAGGCTTGTCAGAGGGGCTCCGCCACAGTGAGCCATGGGTCCCTTCAAAACTGTTTACCTTCAAAGCTGAACTTTTGAGTTGGTTTGACAGCAAAAAGGGGAAAAAAATGGCCAATCATGTGTTTCTGTTACATTTACAGGTTTCAGGAGTTTGTCCCCAAGCTAAACCCCCCTCCGCCAGCCATGAACCGCAAACGCCCCCTCCGAACACTCTCTCCAGGGACACTCATTACGCTCTCGGAGGCTCCCACAATGGTGGCTCTGCGCAGCAGCTCCTCCTTTCCAGAGATGATGCCAGGCTTGTCCTCATTGCTTGACCGCCGCTCACTCAGCAATGGCGAAGGCACCTCCCGGTCTACGAGTGAGGATTCAGGCGTGCGTTCTGAGGAGAAGGGCCTGTTTTCACCTCAGACAGAGGAAGACCCATTTTCTGACCCCCAAAATGACCCATTGTCTACCTCCAGCAGCTGTGGTGGAGGCAGCAGTTTAGGGGATGGGGTCAGTTTTGGGTGTGTCCCTGCTGCCCCACCGCCACCTGCCAGCCCTGTTGAGAGCTCAGAGAGCTTTGACCAGACCATCCCATTTTGCTCACCCGCCAATGAGACCTGCCTCCACATCAGCTTGTCCGAGGACGAGCTGCTGAACACTTCTACTGAGGACCCCAGCATCCCAGAGCAAACCTAGGGGACCCAGCCAGAGCCACTGAGGCTCGGAATCTGACCAGGCTCCTCCTCTTACACGTCTGGAGACACACTGTGTCACACATGCAGTTCTCTCTTAAGCATTGAAGACATTACATGTCGCTATTTTTATATTGTCTTTGGCTTTGTGAAGTTGTACAGATATGTTCTGTCATGACTTAAAAAAATACTTTAACTGAACTGCTTCATTCTGGCTTGACTGAACAGTTTATAATTATGGGTTTGATTCATAACCCAGAACAGTTTTATTTATCAGTTTTATAGAAAAAAAATTGAATAAATGTAAATGACTGCAATGTGTTAGAATATAGTTATAGAGTAAATATACAGTAATACCTTGATTAGCACTACCTCCCATTGCACTGTTTCACAATAGCGTTTTTATTATAGTCAGTAATGCATCATAATTTTACATATTAAAAATGTCCAAAAATATTTTTAAACTATTTTTTTTGTGTTTCCAATAGGCTGCCTGTGTTTATTATTAAAGTTATAATGTATACTGTGCCATTGGCCATGCACAGTTTATGAAATACCGTATTATTGATCTCTTATAGGGCTGTTTCATTAAACGCACTGTTCAAGCTCTGTAGCGCAAATTGAGGTATTACTGTATTTGTTGCCAAATTATTGTTAGCAACCAGTTGTGATGTACTGTGTGTCTTTACTTTAGTCACTTAGATTCCTAAGAGCATCAACACTGAGGTAAAGTTCATATTGATGTTCATTATAAATAGCTGGGAAGGGAGAATATTATGGGCCGTTTAAACATCATTTCTCTTAGAATGCGTTGTACTGAATGGCACCAGTCAGGCGGAGAAGATGTTTTGTTTGGAGTAATGTACTGCAAAAAGGGTCACATTAAAAGGACTACAGGACTAATTGGAGGCAGGAGGTACTGAGATTGAGTAACAGATAGGTAGCTTTTTAACATGTGATATGTTTTATGAGCCAGATAATGGGATTATACAGTATTTGTATGGAGACTAATACACTGAGCACAGTAAATCAATGGCTGCAGTTTGCTGATGGTGATTTTGACTGGTTGAATTGTTATATTCCAGTGATTGTCTATTAGATCTGCTTCTTTCATTTCCACCTCAAGACGTCTGGTCGCTTTAGGAGACAGTGATGTGTCCGTTATAAGACCAATTCGGGTGCGGTCATGGAAAGTTTAATCTGTTAATTTAATTTGCTGTTTCCAATTGAGCAACTGGTCACAGAGAAATTTGTAAATGAAAAAAAATTATTTTGTTCACATTAAATAATAACAATACTGTATAAATTCCTAACTTGTTTATGGGTACACTTTGTCATATTACAGCTTTTAGATACCTTTCTTGACCGTTCTCAAGACAGACAAAACGCTAGTTGTCCAAAATTTACCTTGGTGAAAAGTTAAAATATTTTAATGTATCTGTATTTAATTTTGTGGAAGGGACAAACGGGTTGCATTCATAGCGTATGGTTTACTGTTATACCTAAGACCAGGCCTTAAAGCCTCCATGACATGGCATTGTAAACCTGTCTTTGGAGCTTTTCTCAACATCTTGACCCATTTCGCTTTCATCCTATTTTTATCTAGCACACTACACATCATTCAGCTGTAATAAATGCGCAAAGTCTCCTTTGTAAAGTGTAGGTTTGCACAGCTTTGAATATAAATTCTACAGTCTTGGTATGCACACATCCCATTGGCATGGATCAAAACTTGAAAGTGACAAGACGCTCTGCTTAGTGATGCTCAAACTTAACACCGTTTATTTATTCTTTGGTGCAGTTAACAGTTTAACAATGTTTCAGCTGACCCCGCATTTTGGGATTTTTTTGGGTTGTTATTTTTTTTTAAATATATTGAGCAAAGGCGTACAGAACACAATGATTAAAATGGCTGAGCAAGTTTATCCTTTATAGTAAAGATATGTTTCGTATGTTGATGTCTCACATTAGTCAGCGATGCCTCAGTGCAGCACCAAAGCGTCTGCAGTACCAGACCAAACACAACCGACAACCAAAACATCTGACAGAGCCATGAAAACAAGAGCATGCATGATTCTTATAGCCTTATAGTTGAAGACCAGAAAACATTTATCCCATATTTTTATCAAAATTTATTTTTAAGATAAATTCCACAACAAGGTAACAGTGCATAAGAAAATGAGCAGCAAATTTAGTTTTTCTTAATAGAAGGGGTGGATTTGTGGAATAAATTTTCTGCCAAGCTTGGCAGAAACAAGTATTATGAGGGAAGAAAAACAAAATAGGTCAAAACACTTTATTTTCTTAAAGAGCAGAACTGGCACATTTATTTGCCCTTCAAGTGTACAAGGGGTAACCCCACTTATTCTTCATGATATGAAACGGCAAAACGGGGAAATATGTGGTGTGTTCATAGTACTGATCTGTCCTTCTGCTTGGACTGGACAGTTGTGAGACATTGATAATAGCTGGATATTTGCACCATTGAGTCTCTGCTCATTTTGTAGAGGAATTGTTCTCTGTGTTCGGAGATACATCCGGCTGGTTAGAGGGACAGCGGCATCAAACAGGAGTGGAACATTCTTTCTTATAGCAGTTAGACTGATGAAAAAGTCAATAAAAGGTCAAGACGTGAACAAAATATCTATAATACTGTTGTCCTTGCGTTTTACTAATCACATTCTTCATATTGTTCGAAACAACAACGGCATACCTTACGTTGTACCCAAGTACTGTGGTTAAAGGACGTGATCCAGTAGAATGGCACTAAGCCCAAGGAACCCCAAACAGCTGTGAGTGTAAATTGGTCATATTGGAAGTGGAAAAGTTAAGTTTTAAAAATGCTAATTAAAGTTGTTAACAGTACGTACAAAAGAACCACAGACCTTCAAGTGTAAATGTGTGAAGGAGTGAAGTAATTTTAATTGGATTGTATTCAGTTTACAAGAAATTCTTGGAACAAGAAAAGATTATGTGAATAAAAATTCTCCACCACACATTTGTATATATTTAAGAAATAAATGGAACAAGTAAAAGTAATTTTCTAAAATTGATAAGAACAATAACTTGGAATGTAATAAATCAGCCTACTGTAAAATCTGCTTCAAGTTTAAATTTTTTGGCTACTGCGGTACATAATAATATACCTGAGTTTTCATAAAGCGCTGTGATGAATGGCAGTATAACAGTCTGAGCTTAAAACTAAATGCTCTGGGAATATAAGGGGTAATCTGTCAAAGAATTCATGAATAATGTTAGTACCAGACTCTAAGAAAATCTGTTTCTTGCTATGAAGCTACCCTAGTGTTTAAACCTTATGGTTTCTTATGTGCAACAATACTATGGAAATGGAATTCATTGCAAAAAAAAAATGAACGCCTCTATTAGGTACAGCAAACTAGTAATGGAAAAAATGGATATTTTGTACCAGATGGACAAGGGACAGGTAGAATGTAGCACAGGCAAATGTATTTATTACCCTTATCACTTAAACTGACAATGGCTGTAAGTGAGAAATGCAAATTTGTTTTCACTGTGTGAAATGTAATTGCAATGAGATTTTTGATAGCTAGAAGTACAGAACAATAACAGGTAACAGCTACCAGCACCTTGCAACAAACCCCAACAGACCCCAATTTGAAGTCTACATTCTGCTGTAGTACCTTTGAACAAGGTATTACCATAGACTGTGTAAAACCTACCCTACTCTGTCGATGGGTACTTAACTGTCACTTATTTACTATTGTGTGTTGCTTCAGAGAAAAGCCTTAGCTAAATTTCAACAACTAGTAGCATGAATATGGAACACGGAATACCCATGACAATGCACATGGAATAAATGTGTAATTTTCATAACCACCCTACAAAAGGAATGGTGAAGCTATAGCACAGAGAATGTAGAAGTAAAAAATACTCCCAGATGAGCCCAAAAATCACCCGTAAAGCGTGGCCTAAAAAAACAGTCATTTCAATCACAGTTAGAGGGAATCTGATCACTTACAGCAGCATTTAAATCAGTAAGTGGAAGTATGTGAGACAGAGCATTTCACCATACATTCCGTGGCCAGAACCAAAGAAAATACTGGTTGGAGCTGGTTAAAGGTATGCACCACTCTGACATTAGAAAGCCCCTCTTTAGCAAAGAGTTATAAGGGAAGGGGGGATTTAGGCAAAAAGCTATTCCACTTGAATCAAACCCTGTGTGGCAATAAGCCAGGCTGTTGGCAAATAAGCTGAGATGGGCTGATAAGCCTGTTTTTGTCATTACACTTGCTTCCTTATGCTTTCGCAAGAAAATGTACCTCTGTGGGTCTGGTGTGGCAGTGTGCAGTGGCGAGAGTGCCCGCAGCATGGGCTCATGTGGAACACATAAATCAGCGGCCAAAGCAGGAGTCCAGTGGCCCGTGGGCTAAAGCATGAAGCCAGAGGACTGGGCGACGTTCAGGAGTCCTATTAAGTCCAAAGAGCTGCACCTGCCCAAGGTGCCTGGTGCTGATGAGATCTTTCATACCTCCCAGCTGCACCACTGTCATATCTTAACTCAGCAAAAAGTGTAACTTCTTACCTCAAGTGAAGAGACAAATAATGTGCAAGATGGTAGTCAGTCTTCAGTCCATCTACTGAACTGCACAGGCTGCGCCCACTGAAAATGGTCAGATACAAAACAGTAGATGGAAAGACAACGTAGGTTTCTGATTATGTCAACAAAAGAATCCGTCCATCCAGTCAGGGGACGGAAGGTGAGTGTTGTGCTGCAACGCTGAGCTCCTCTCACCTCTGAAACTTCACTAACCAAAGTAAACATTTAATATTTCACACTTGCATGACTGCTAAAAATAATGCAAACAATGAATTGCGCATAGTTGGAAATTCCTAGGTAACAGCAGTTAATTTTGTTTTTGTGTTGCTGGGTTCCTTTTTCCATTGTGGTGAAGCAAAAACACAGCAGAGCTATGACAAATGAGTCAATGAATCATCCAAAGGAGAGAAAAGATAAAGCGCCACACACATTGCATTACTGTTCCCAACAAGCACCCTGTCATTCCTTTGTGAATATTCTAAAAGGTGTAACGTTTCTGTATATTGTTACATGGCACCTTACAAGTGTCTATAAAGGGTACAACACGCTCATGATGCACGTTGATAAAACCGAGCGTTATTTATTCTTCACATGAGCCGTGTGAAAAGATTACAAGACAACCAAGATACACAGTGTATTTTTTTGGCATGTGTTATATTTACTGCCTCCTTTAAAAAGAAGGTTTTTCAGCTGTATAGCCAACAAATGAGAATTGTAGGCAAACAGAGTGTCATTGTGCTCTTTTTCAAGTTTTTGATTTATGTACCTGGTTCCTCTGTAACAAACCGACCGAATGGAGCGCTAGTTCCCCTCAAACACAAAACATTTATTGTATAGGCGCCCTACATAGCAAACTGGTCAGAAAAAAATGCATCAAACCTTACCTGTGGCAACAAACTCAACATGGCAAGGTAGCAGAAAGTGAACTAAGGCAATCTGAGTCCTTTAAATCGCTCCAGGTTGAATTAATTTGGGAAGTGGGTGATGGGAGCAAGCAGACTTTTATTGCAATTGTTATTTTAATCAAATGGAAAAAAAAATCCAGTATCTATGTAGAATGTTAATGCTTTTAAATTTATTCTATTGCACTTAAAGATTAATCCATTTTAACGATAAATTCTGTTCATTTTGTTGCTGCATGGATGGGTTAAGGGTGGAGCATCTTGCATATAACTGATTTACACACGTGAGATGCTGGAGGAAAGAGGAGAGAAACGTGAGCCCTTCCACGTGGTGTTTTATTGACTGTGCTGTTTCTGAGACGTTAAGATAAAGTGCTGATAATCGTGTTACTGAGGTGGGTTATTTTATGTTTCCATATCCTACCGTTGCACTTTGTGCTCCTCTTCAGTTTCTACTGGTTTTTGTTGGCAACGTCGTGTTAATTCCTGTTCTGGAGTCTGCATTAGTTTTGCATATAATAATCACAACTTCTGTTTTTTTTTTCTGGCACTACTTTTCAGACACTGTTATGTAGGGGTAAAATCCTGGCGGATTGCATTCTGTTAGGATTATCGGATGCTATTCAGTTGCATTCTGATTTATATGCAGAAACCTTGTATTAAGCTATAGGCTGATATCTAGATGTCTTCGGAGCACATTCATCCTCTCACACAGCAGACCACGAAACAGCAAAATGCATCTGCTTCTTGTGCGCAGTGATGAATGACCAGGCATCTTTAGTCTATTTCATCTTGACACCGTGTGACAAAATGTCTATTCCATGCTTCCTTCCCAACCCTGAGGTAGCTGTGATTGACGCATCTTCCTTTGCCAGACAAAGAGGTCATTGGCTTGGCGTGTCCCTGCAGCGACCTGGCTTGATCCAGTCCTCCGGTCTGTTACTGGGTACATGTGTCTGAGTGATATGTAAGCCTCCAGGGTCTTCTCTACACTGGTGCATGGGAACGCATTCCTCTTTGGCTCATTAATAATGCACTGGACTGGATATCCCACGTATTGCAGAGCGGAAGCTGAATCAGTGCAGCACGAGCGCTGAACCCTCTGCTGATGGCGTCTTACTGAATCAGAACAGATAGAACAAAACAAATGAATGCAGTAAAATGTAAATACCTATATGGAACTGATCAAGGATGAAAGGCATAGTTTTTTTTTTTTTAATTGTCTGACCATTTTTGTTGAATGGTCTCAGAGCAAACCGAGCTCTGGAAGTTCAATTATCGCAAAGCAAGAACTGTCACTCAGCAGTAGAAGATCGAAACAGGAACCCTACTCTTGTACCCTTGAAAAAATGTATTTAATTTGAAGTGCTTCAGTACAGTAACATGTTTAAATCTGTAGGCTGCTTGCAACTAAAGAATTTCATAAAGAAAAACAGTTGAGAGTACAACCTTAGAACCTTATTGAAAGTGACTAAACATGTTTTAAGCTTTTTAAACGTACCATTTTCCCAGGGCTATTTTTAATACTGAATTAATATCCTAAATGTGGAGCACGGAGAATCCTGGCTGGTGATGCAGCTAAGGTGACAGTAGATAGTAGATGTTTTTGTCATACATGCAGCGCTGAGTACAGCATCCTCCTCCATCCTGTGCTTTATATGGACTCAAGACAGCATTATGATAAAACCATCAGCCCTTGTTCCGAGAGGCATGTCGGGAAAACTGATGGTGCCTGGAATTCTTTTGAGAACGCAAACATTGTCAAGATGCAGTTTAAGGAAATCAGACAGACAGCAGGGGTGTACAGACACTAATAGCTACTGTGTCGTTCAATAGAATTCCACAGAAAAACAACATAGTGACACCCTTCCAGTCATTACCGTGCGGTTAGAAGACTGCACATCTGCACTCGATAAAGAACAGCTGTGCTACTTCCACACTAATGAAACCCACCGTCTTTGTCTTTTATCTTCACCTGGTTGGAAGCTTGCTGGACCTACAAGGAAGAAATAAGCTTCCTCACAGGGAGGCACCTGCATCCTTGGATGAGACTAAGCACAATTCATTGCAAAGAATTCGACTGAATTTAGTCTACTGAAAACTGACAACATTCAGCGAAATTTTGCAGAAGATAGTGATAGCATGCAAATATTTTTGTTTTATTTTTCATTTTAATTAGTATTGCTTTCAGACCTTTCTGTTTAGTGGATTGTGCACTGTGGTCCAGGAGAAACCATATTTCATTCTCTCATACATTCTATGCATTTGTATAAGGCAAAATAGCAGTAGAGTGAACCTCGAACCTTCTGTTTTTTAAGGTACAACTGTGCTTCATGAGCCACATCCACAGGTTCATCAACAGATCCCCAAGTGGTCCACGGACCCCAGGTTAAGATTCTATGCTTTATATAGATAAGTTTAAATAATTCAAAACATTGCAGAGTTCTTTTACTGCCCTATAATGAGATAATGTAAAAAAGACCTAGCAATCCAAATACACACACACACACACACACACACACACACACACACACACACACACACACACACACACATATATATATGAAGTGCAGAAGAAAATGAAACTGATAATAAAAGAGACTCAAATCCCAGTGATAAACATAACGACAATGGGATTACTACATGAAATTTTTTAAATATGACAAAACTTCATAAAACCAGTAGATGAAACACTAGCATTGCTTATACTCTTAGAAGTGAGCTGTTAACCAAATGTGTTTGTCGTCTGGATTTCAATGGATGTGCAGCTCAGAGAGGAAGCCGTCCTGCTTTCACACTGTTCATACCACGTTTAAGGGGAAGTACCTCAAAATTCTGGACTAATTAAATATTAAGGGAGCCCCTGGGGCTGCGTGGGTGGTCTCAACTCTCTCTGAGAGCTGAATATTCGTCCGCCTAATGAGACGGCAAAGATAACCAATCCAGGAAGCAGAACAAGTACGTGGCACTGCAGGGCTTTCTGGGAAAAAGTAAAAAGTAGCTCTTGATCACCTTGTCTTCCTCGGAGCAGTATACATGCAGCACTGTTTTTCCTTTAAATTTTCAACTTAACCTTCCCAAAAATATACTGTTGTTATTGCAATTATCCAGAACTGCACTCAAATCTAGGCCCTAGGACCTGTTTTAAAACCAAGCCCAGTCAGTGTAAGTCTTACTGGTCCCTGTCCTAAAACGCATGTCCTACAGTGCAGACCTGGGCACAGGTTTCTGGAGGAATTGCATCCCCTCCCCCATCTCATACCTCCAGCATAGACACAATAATACATCTCCTCACCACCAAACGGGTCTGCAGCATCTCTCGATGCCAAAAGGGAAAATACTGATTGGGTCAGCCAAGGATAGGCAGCCAGATATGCAGTCAGAGCTCTGTGTGGTCCCCGTGACCCTTCCATCACAGTCTTCTAATAAGCCCACCCCTGTGGTACCCAGTGAACTGTACACTCGACAGCAACTTGAGCATTCAGTCCTCACATAATTTTGTTCAAACACACTGTACATACATTTCAATTCCAAAGTGCTTGACTAAATAAAACACAAATTTCCAAACTATAATTCAGGTACAATACAGTGCTGATGGCTTAAATTATATGGGAAAATACTACTTATTATGGATGGTTTAGGCTTCAAAAGGGACATGAAGGCCACATGGTTTTACATCTTTGTATTACAAGAAATCAAGGATATAGTTTCAAGGGAAAATCTCATTATTTGTCAAACAATACACCATATAAAAAGCATCAGCAGACTAAAGCATGCAAATTAGTGTTGAAACTGGTATTATGCACCATTTTGTACTATTTATAACTAGACTGCACTGTTTTGGGACTTGAGTGAATCTCCCTCCTTCAAACATGTTCTTTTTCAGTTTGTCACATCTGATGTACTACAAAAAAGCACCTTCATTCAGGCAGCCAGAGATGGTGCAACTTCAGACTGTTGCATCTTGACCTTGAAGGTCAGCTTGGCTCTGTTTTGATAGCTTCCTTGGTTCTTTTGCCACCTTTTGCCACCTTCCATACAATGTTTCTCTTCACTCTTGGGTTTTTCACTTGCAACCACATCCAGGGTTGGTCTGGATTGGATAGCTACAGTCCCAAGGGCCTCAAACTTCTTGCTATTATCGGGAGCAGTGGACACAGGAATATCAAGCTCTTTGGAGATGGTCTTGAGGGCTTTACGTTGACCATGCTTGGCTATAACCTTCTTTCAAACCTCCTCAGACAATATACAGACAGTCACTCAAAACAACAGGGGGAGGACTTTTCTCCATTTGAACTGATGCAATGAATGATTATAAGCTTGAAGACACTGGCGGTCCTAATTAAAGGAGAATAGTCTGCTTGAAGTATCCCTACAATACAGTTATTTCTTATAACTTCTAAAGGGTATCAATAATATTGTCCAGGCCTTTTTAGAATGTCTTTTTAGAATTTGCAAGAATTCAGTTCTTTTCACAGCCTTTTTGTTTTGTTCCTCTGCAAGCCAAAGAACTGCATGTTGGGATGACAAAAGATCTTTTGAACTGAACACTCCTGAGGAAGAACGGTGCGTCATTTGAATAAAACAGAAGGGTGCCCGTACTTTCGGCCACACCTGTAGTAAGCATATACTTTATCAAAAATCTTTTTTTTTTGCTTTGAGTTGTTTATACAATTTGAACAGGAAAGAAGGACTGAAACAATTGCACTGACAGTGATTATAGTCCCACAGGGTTTTGAATATGTATGCAGACAAATTAATTGTACAATCAACAGTTCTTCCACAGGTTAAACGCAATCAAATTTTCAAGGAAAAATGTATTATTTATAAGGATACTGCATTATCAGTGAAATAACAGCATGAAGGAAATTAAAGACATGCATGAGCAGTTAATAAGCAATAAAGCAGATATAGTTCTCTCTTGATGACCTGAGTATTGGCAGAGCGTGCAGGGCAGGGACGGGCACAAAAAAAGCTGAAACATGATTATTCTGATTCCTGTAGCATATTGTCTCCACTACTGATTACCCCTGCTTTACGTTATCAAACAAATACCTTTATCATTTGCAAATATAAAACTACAGTTTTGGTGAAAGCATTGGGGCATAGTTATTGTCTCCAGGACTGACTCTCCCTTCGCCTTATGCGTCCAGAAATTTCCTGAAAAAAGTTTCAACGGTTTCATCGGTTTCTGTCATTACATCCGGTAATCCTACAATGTAATTGTTACCAAGTCGTACCTCTTTTCATTTGTGCAGACCATCGATGTGAGTGTACTATCTTGCCAAAAACGGCACCATTTTCGAGGGTAAACGTCTACGTGCTCCTATGCAAATAAGTGTGATATGCGAGATTTGATCTGAGCTCATGTTGGTTGAGGGCAGACATTTGCTCATGGTGTGCAATCTAGACAGCAGGGGTAAAACTGGAGGAAAGGGGGCATCACAGGCAGTTTCTGCTTTGTGTTTAGCGCCTGCAACTCAGCCCACAGATTTATCTGCTCACCACTGAGAAACATCATCTCCAGGCTTATTACAACAATTCGGGTCTAATTCCTGCAAACATTGTCCTCTGCATGATGCATGAAGGTGATGGGACTAAGGGCAGGGTAATCTCACCAGAATATAGAGGACAAATAACCAGTAAGTGTAGAAAAGAGGTAAAAATAATCAGAATAATTTAGCTGCAGGTAAAAAAAATGTATTATAGATCCCACTGCCTCCCACATTAAAAGCAAATTACATGTTAATCGGCATCTTTAAAATTCTCCTGCTGCATCTTCGGGCAATTTAACTCAAGGTGCAGTAGTGTAAGACTGACACATTTAGTGCACTTAGGCTGTTAAGGTTTAATGTTAAAACATTCCCTGCTATTTTTGACTATAAACCGCTTTTCTGCGCTGTTTTCCTTTGTATTCTATTATGGCTTGTGCAGTGTTTATCCCAGTATATGTTTCTACATTTTTGCCCACAACCATGGAGACAACAAAAGCTTATTTTGTATAACATCAATCATTCATATTTGGTTACCATAGATTCCTGGCCTAGATGTTCTTGGCCTAAACTGTAAACTGCAGTCTATCTGTCCCTTTGCACTATGTACTCCAGGGGAGCTTGAATGCAGCCTTTTAAAATGGGATTTATAGCCTTTGCCAGCTATGATCAATGCTGGAGTCAATTACGTATTTCTCTGTCAGACCTGCTTGGGGACCACTGAAATTAAGGCCTCTAAAAATCAGTCGGCTGGTTTCTCTGGTAATATATTTACCGTGGAACAGAGTTCTCAGAAGTGCCCTTCTGTGCACCCAACTCGACTATCGAGAGAGAGCAAACAGTTTTAAAATGTTATCGACAAAATCACACAAGTGCAGAGTTAATAATAGTCACCTGAGTGGTGGCGCTCGGGACATATTTCAATAAACTCTAGTTTTACCCTAATCTGCTATCAAACTGTGTCCTTCAACACAATGTTTTTCTATTTATAAAACAGACAGAGCAGCAGCGATCATCTCAGCATTGCCACATTTACAGCCGGCTGCGCCCATATTCTGCAACCGACGGCATGTAGAAACAAAAGAAGCGAATATTGTAAATTGGCTCCCCGCCTCCTGACTGCAAGGAAAGGACCCACCTACAACCCTATTTACCTCTGCCACCTTTTCACAAAGATTCAGAACTGTCATCCTTTGAAATGGAGCAACAAAACTGTGTGAAGGTCACATTCCCTTTGAGAAGTGGGTGACAATATGGCTGCAGTTTCTCTGATACACAGTGTTTGATCATTTTAACTCTTCGGATTACTCTGTTTTGCTTGGAGCCGTTTTCATTCATCAGCATGAATCTAAAAAAAACAAAAATGAATCCAGCACAATAAAACAGTGGTGTAACTTCTTATTGGGGTAGTCAGCTGTTAAGGTACTGATGGTACCAAAGAAATATTAGTTGCAATATACAGTGAAGGTAAACACAGATGTTGGAGGGATACATTAATGTGGCTTGTTATGGTTGTCACTGCAGAAAATAGATGAAATTGTTATGTTCAAATATCATGAATGTGGAAGCCATTTGTTGTCTTCATCATATATTTTTTAGCTGCTTCCTTTCGTCTTACATCTGACAAGTTATGTACAAATGCTATATTTAGTTAAATGAAATTAGTGTATGTATACTGCTCAACCCATCCTTTATGCCTCTGCCGTCAAATGCAAACACTGCTGGGTGCCGTAAAATGCAAATATTTTTCTTAAGCCAGATTCCACCCTTGAAGAGAAGCAGGGCACAAAACATTATCAATCAATCTATGAGTTCGAAACTTGAGGTTTTATATAAATCAGCATAAATCAGTCATTTCTATTTTAAATGCTACTTTCCCAGATAGAGTGACTCATTTGTGGCAACAGACAAATGTTAGATAACAGACAGCAACGCGTTATTGCAACAAGGCTGGACCATTTGACAGAGCATCCTGGTTGGTGCCAGTAGTGTTGGGCGAGCAAATTTCAGTGACGCACACGAAATCAAAAGCCATTTATCATAACTCTAATAAGTGATGTGGCCCAATGAATAAACGCAAAGCTGCAGATCCTCCAGTCCTCAGATTAAGGCAATTTGAATAAATGACAATGTTTGGACACAGGCTGCCGTTGACCTTGCCATTGATTTCTCGTAGCTCGCTGGCTAAGGGCACCTTTTCCTGGTACATGGCCGCCTGCATCCAATTAAAATCCCATTGTGCTGGAACAGATGTAATTGCTGCCTGTAACATTAAGACATAATCGGATTTATTTACTTTAATCAGCTTGTCTGTGATAATATTTATCAGCACTGCTTGCTGCTTGTGGGATGCAGCATACAGTAAAAAAAAAATCATGCTTAAAACTGTGATGTAAGCCGTAAAAGATCAAGCAATAAATATGCCACCTGAAAATATGACAGTTTAGTGACCCACATCAGTGCCAGGCGCAGTAATGTCTACAATCAGTTTAGAAGTCATGTTCAATAACACGCAGATATTATTTTTTTCAAGGATGGGTGGCTCTGATGTTGCACAAGTCCTGACTTTGGTGTTTTGGATGTGGGTTCAAATCCAGATCAGTCTGTGGATGGATGTGTGTGCGTTTGATAACGTCTGTCTAGAGCACACCGAACCCCATGCCTCGAGTACTCCGGTATTTCATGATGGAGGAATGGATTACCGCATGGAAAATCTTTAAATCAGTACTATAAAAAAGAAAAAAAAAACACATTTACCAAATTTCAAATGTAGAGTTTAAATCTGAACACTCTGTAGAGAGGTCTGAAATCATCTTTCGAAAAATGAAATCTCAGTGGACCTTTCAAGCCCAGCTGCACAGACTAAACTGTTTGCTAGTGAATCGGAGTGGCAGCACTTAAAGCCTCATTTTCTGTGATTAGACGGTCACTGGATCTCCACTCTGATAAAGCCATCTGGTGTTCTTCTCCACAGCCTTATCTTTCTGTGCACCTTAACCTTTTCTTCAGTTTGGTCTACGCTCCCATCTATAAAGATGATGAAAATGTGCACAATTAAGATAGAACGGACCAGATGTCAACACTTTATATCTGCCGAAATGAACAATGAGAGGGACCCATATTTTACCATAAAATAGACAAGCTATTTCTGTCATTAACAATGAACACTATTAACTCTGCAAGAGTTGTAGTCATTATCATTATTTTGTTGCTTGGTGACCTACAGATTTGCTGATTGTTACAGCACGGTATTATACTGGAGCCATTCAGGATAAGAATGTATACAGTATAGTGTAGGTTGCCATTCTGGGCTTCAGCTGTCATGTTATTGGTCTATCTCCTAAACCACTTCACTACCTGCTGCTGTATAGCCCATAACACTGCTTCACATCATGTATTTCAAACATTTAAATCATTTTTGATTTTTAAAAGAAAAATGTTATTCTTAAAAGAAAACTTAGACTGTATTTTTATTTGGTGTTTCTGTGATTTATCAAAGCTCATTTTGGGTGGCTCAGCTGTTTAATTTTGTTCTCATACTCTAACCAGTTTAATCTCAGAAATAGAATTTCTAGCTCTTTTTGTTTAAGCCTCTAAACAATTCTTTCAGCTTGTGGGTGAGGACTGCTATTTGAGTGTTGCTGGCACAGGGTCACAGCACATGAAATCTCTCCTTGGTGCTGCTTGTTGCCTGAGAGCTGTACCCAGGAGGCAGGACACCCACTGTCAGGAGAGACCTCCCTTTGTTTTCTTTGGCTGTCAAAATAAACACCTCATACATGTCCTACTCACACAACTCAAGCATGAATACAAACTATCTATTTGTCATTTGTCATGAAGCACTGCCACATGGTTTGGTCACAGATTTGGAGAGAAGCGAAGAGACATGTGTGAAGAGACATAATTAGCTGGTGAGGCCTGAAGAAGACCATACCTGAGCTAATGATGAAGAATTAAGTTTTGGTCGGATTTACAGAACAGATTTGTAAACATGCCATTATATAATTATACTCTGGAAATTTGTCTGATTTGCTCACGTGGACAGATTTTTGGTGACGCCTTTGCACATACTAGGTACTGCATTTAGTGTTCATTGATAAAATAATTTGGAAAAATTTGAACCCTATCTAGTGCCTGTGAGGAAAGAACTTCAGCAGGAACCCATGCTGCGTATCATCGAGAGAGTGCACATACTCCCTCGCTGTGACATTGCAATCATTTACCATACCTTGTCCCTGTGTCCAAAACCTGCTCCTCTCTCAGCCGACCATCATCGTGTCTCATCTTATTGTTTTCACCAGATCCATAGCTTGTGTTGGATTCCCCACCACTGGCAATAAAACCCACAGCTGGGTTCACAAAAGCACATAGGTCAGAGTAGTTCCTGACAAAAAACTCATACAGCAAAAATGACTACTTATATATATATAATATATGCAGGACTTTGTGTGTGTGTATGCAAACACCCAAATCACATACACACAGTAATCCTTCTGTATCCAAATCTAATTAATTCCTAAAAATGCACTGCAAACCAATTTTTTGGATAGTGAGTGACTATTTCCTATTATTTGAAAAGGAGAAAAATAAATTAGTAATGCAGTCCCAGCCCATTGGAAAACACTTATATAACCATCAACCCATGACTTCAGCACAATAAAACACTGCAGACACCAGTTGCCTAATTAGCTATGACTGCATTTCTCTTTCGGAACAGCGTGGAATTTTCATACAGTTTTGAACAATCTTGATTTCACTCATATGGCTTCTTTGCTTTTTATATCTATAAAAATCTTATGCTAAAAGCATGAAGGAAATTGTAAACACATGGGAAGACATTTAACATGTGGTTTCCCCCTCTCTAAAAAGAGGGTTAGACACATGACAGAATATTAAACTGGGGAGGATAAATATCTTGCGTATATTTTACTCAGGTTTCCCTATTATTTTCATTCACTACTTTTTCTGGTAAGAAAATGAATACATAGAGCATTAAGGAAGCATCAATAACTTACGGTTATTTCAGTATAATTCCACTGAATTACTTTTATATATCCTCGCATATGTAAAATATTCAATGAAAAATGCATTTAAATTGTAACAGAATATAAGATTTCTTTTTCCAGAAAATCAGTTAAACCTGGAGTGTTGCTCACTGTGCAAGTGTTTGAAGGGAAACAAGTACATTACTGACAAATACTTTCTTTTTACCAGTTCATGTTCGGTGCATAAAACAGAATTCATTACAAACACAATGTGCATGGAAACAATACCTGTTTCAGAACAGCAAACATGTTGGTCAAAAATGTGGACAGTGTTTATTCAGGGAAGCATCCATGTGGGTACTGTGTATGACAGTATCCAGAGTCGGGGCAAAAGAGAGAGGCAAAAGGCTGGTGTGTGTGTGTGTGTGTGTGTGTGTGTGTGTGTGTGTGTTGATCTAACAGCATTATATCATTGGCATCAGCCATGAAAATCAAACTGACAACAGCAAAGCACTGCAGCTGTTGTACTTTAATCGCACTGGAGTGCAAGACCAAAGCATTCCCTCGCTGTTTTCTCAGCTAGAATTGAAAAATACTTCACTGAAAATATGCCCTGTGGATAGGAATTGTACGTATTAATTACCAGCCATCTGAGCAAAGAACCACACATCAGACACATTAAGCAGAGTAAGTGGCTTTGAGCTAAAATCCCAACACAGATCAAACTAATGTACACCAGCAATGGATTAATGGAGCATAAGTCATGTGGAACTGCTGATACTTATGAGTCTGTCTAGTTGCAGTGCCATCCTGACTCATTGCTGAGCGAGTCACCCCTGTGAGGATCCTTCATTATCAGAGCCACAGGGGAACTGGGATCTAGGAAGGCATGTTTTTCTATGATGTATGTCCACATTTGTGGTAGGTACTAGCTGAGCTATCCTAACCTTCATATGAATTACCTAGCAGATTGTTTACTTTGATCATGATCAAGTTGCATGTCCACGCTTTTTTCTTGCAGGTCTTGTGAAGTGCTGTGAGTCGATGTTGACTCCAAACACGTAAATAAATATAATGCCTCCAAAATATCCAGTCCTCCACTTGGGTCTATAGTGTTGATAGGGATGTGTCCATTTTGTCAGTGTGCTTCAGCCCATACATCTAGTTACTGGTCAAAACCTGAACCCTTGCTCTTCCTCAGGCCCATAGTCATCCTTATAAATCAACAACCTGTATTACTTTCCAACTACCTTACCTTCTGTGTGTGTGTGTGTGTGTGTGTGTGTGTGTGTGTGTGTGTGTGTGTGTGTGTGTCTGTGCAGCATTGCAGCATGTGCAGACTACCATGCAGGCAGTAATAGCAAATTATATTTCACTAAACATTATTACCTTACAACTACCTTACTTTGTGTGTGTGTGTGTGTGTGTGTGTGTGTGTGTGTGTGTGTGTGTGTGTGTGTGTGCAGCGTGTGAGGACTGGCATGCAGACAGTAATAGCAAACATCACCAAACGTTATTAACTTTCAGTTTTTGTGTGTTTGAGTGAAAAAACACGTCTGTGCATGTGTGTGTGTAGACCATAGAAGGCGGTCAAGCTTGTTTGTGCACAAGAAACTGCATCACATAGTGAGAAAATCCATCAAAAAACCTCACACGCATTAAAAAGTACCCATGCGCCAAATTTGAAGAAGCACAGAGAGAAAACAAACAGACAGATAAACAGAAATCGAGCTGTGCAGGTACAGAAATATACAAGTGAACCCCACTGGTTCATTTAATCAGGGTCGAAATTTAATATTAAAAGTCACATTCAAATATTTTTCTATGTTAGCAGTTTCACAAGTACACAGTATAAGAAAGTAAACGTAGTCTCAATAAAGCTAATCTAATTTGTATGATTTGGTTTTTTTGATCTCTGAAGAAGTAAACGGTCATACTGGAGCACATGTTTAAAAGTTAACATAAAATTTGACCATTTTTCTTTCCTCTCTCCACCTATATTAAATTTGGTGGTAACTGTAGACTGCTTCAAAGTTCTGAGGACATTTGATAACTCTCTGGCATTGCTGTGAAAGGCCATAACTTCCACTGTACTGAATTTCCTTTTCTGGAATGTACTTTCCACAGTGGCATGAAATATGGTATGTAGATTCTCGGTCGTCACGCCTAACTATATTACTCTGTAAAAACTGTTACATCATAGAATCAAAGTATAATGAGGCGCCCTGTTTGCTTTTAAATGCAGCAGTTTGTCATCCCAACTTGAGTAAATGTACACGTGCAAATACATGGGTACTGTTTATATGTGCAAAAAGGATAAAAAAACATCATTCTGAGGAACAATGAATTTCCAATTAGATGGCCGTCAGGAATAATACAGTACAGTTTTTTTTCTTGTAAATGCACTAATAAACTGATTAAAATTTATTTGTATGTATACTGCAAACCAGCTTCACCGTATGTGTGCTGTCTAGATTAAATTGTATCTGCCGGGTGGTTATGTTATTGATTTATAAACATGATGTCAGGAAAGCAGTTTCAGAGGAATACACATTTAATCTTCTAGTGCTTTGTATCATTTTGTGTTTTCCTCCCATGCGGGCAGGTAAAAGCACGTGTGCAATTTACAGAGTCATGTGCTGATACGACCTCTGTGGGATGTGTATGCAAGAGCAGTAATAACTATGCATTCATATTTATCAAGGGTATGATATGTTTTATATGACCGTTTCTTGAATTTTTCGCCAGATGTCCATTTTAACAGGCTCTCTGATGAAAACACAAAAAGGTAAAATCTTTACTACTTTTTAAAGGAAATGTAAAAGCTTTAGTTTACAGCTCTACAGCTCATATTTATTCAGATCAAAATTGTTACTTGTTAGTTAATTTTTTTTTTCGACAATTACAGGCGGCACCAATTTGACCGCCACTTATTAGTGAAGTTCAGTTGCTTCAGCCTGAGAGCTCAGCAGACTGGTGTAACGTGAAAATTACTGATTATTAGAGGAGTAACTTTTCCAGGACCAATGAAGGGGGACGGACTGCAACAAACGGAGCTGCTGCCAGCTCAGCTGATCCAGTGGGCCTGTGTGCAGCCTCCATTCTAGTGAGTTCTTTGAAGGGTGAGCAACCAATGCAAGACGTTAACCCATCGCTGCAGCCTATTCAAAACACCAAGTGAAGGATGCAAACTTCCCTTAGTGCACCTTGCGTTCCTCAGCCAGTGACTCATGTCTCTGAGATCTGTAGCACTCAGTGGGGGAGTGAGAAGGAGAAGGGTGGGGGGCTGTGGGACTAATTTTGACTCAGCCCAATTTCGGGCTATGTAAACAGAGTTGAAATATAATCATTCTGTTTATCCCTGCTGAATCATCCTTACCACCCTGCCGTGTGCAATGTGAAAGGAGCTAGTGTGTGTGCATCCCAAGAGTGGCACTGACATTATATGCTTCCTCAAGGTTCTTACCCCGAGCTGCCTTGATAATGTATTAGGCTATAAAGAGGGTCAAAAGTGTAGAACCTGCTCAGTTTAAGGCAAGAGTGTTTGCTTAAAGAATGAATAATAAAATCTGTTTCACAAGTTGCAGATATCTAGGCTATAATCAATGATCAAATTCCAGTTTTCAAAAGGAAATCCCCTCCAGTTGGTGCGATGGTGGAGGACACACTGACACCAATGTAGGTCTGTGCTCAGCTGTCATTTTTGACAGCAATCCAGAGCTGATGTCAGAGTCACTGGGTCACAGTCCATTGTAAAGTGGCCACACACAGACACACAGACACAGACACAGACAGAGACACACACACACACACACACACACACACACACACACACACACATACAAACTCCGCACAGACTGAGCTGAACAGTCCAGGTGCTGTGAGGTAGCAGCTGTACCCCCTGTGCTATCATGCTGCTCAAGATCCAGATCTTGTAACCTTTAAAACAGATGAAGGTATGAACAGTACGGAATGAAGAGGGAAATACTGAGCCACAATAATTAAAATATAAGCCACAATATTTAAAGACACTAATGGCTACTTTTATCATAAGGCATTATTTTATAAATCAAAGCAGAATGAGAGGTTTTTATTATTATAAATTGCATTTCAAATTGTCCCTTATTTCATTAATTAGACCTAATACTGAAAAATTAAGGATAATCTCATGTTCTGTGAAACGACACTATTATTTATTGCAGGTTGTGAATATTTAATTGAAAAACCAGAAGAAGAGATACATCTATTTATAACATATTTAAAAACACTAGGAAAGACAGTACATAAAATAGGAAGAACACTGAAGAGTCAGATTCCCTCAGCCACATTATGAGATGGGACAGAACTGAGAACATTCTCAAATCAGAGTAATTCAGTACTTCAGCACCTTCGGTTTGGTTTGGACGGTCCTTCAGATGTTTGTATGAGAATCCCCAACCCTAAGATTTCAATAGTGACTGACATATGGAAACAGTGAAAACCTGTGGTGTTACTAACAGCCCTGGTTCCAGACAGTTCAGCACAAAGGCTGCTTGTGGGAAACAGCTGACACTGCAAAAAGGCAGCAGCTGGAAGAGTGAGACAGTGATACAAATCTTCATGCTTGTTACATCTGGATCTCACCGGGGGTTGTCAGAAGCGGACAGAGGTAGATGATTCAGTATAAAACAGAATTACTGCTGCTACAAGCCACTGATGCTCCTGGTAACATTTTAAGAAAAGCTACTATATTTACAATTAATAGAGAGACAGTAGTGCAAACTCAGTACTCTTGTCGAGCGTCAGTCATGTTGACTGAATCAATCTCTCCAATATAACTGTCAGTGCTGACCTCAACGGCAATTTGTACTACAGTACATAAACCCATAAAGACAATGTATTGATGTCAATGGTGCATGCATCCACTTGGATGGAGGTATGTATGGCCTCCTGTCCAAGGACATGACTACACTAACCAAGTCTTTATCCAAACAATCCGATGTGGTGTATGAAACAGCACCTGAGTCAACACCTGTAGCATTTTAGCATCATCAAGGTACCAGGATAGTTGGACAAGCTCCTTCTATACAGTACAGCAATGTCCACACAAAAGACACTGCTTAAATTTTGGAGTTCTAGCACTTTTGCATGCAGTTCTTATCTAGTCAACCCTTTTTATTTTGATTTTTATACTTTAAAACACACTGCAAAGAATATATGTGCCAAGTCTGAACAAAATGAATGGATGTTACAGTACAAAGTCAACTGCACAGTGCCATCCTGCCACAGCCTGACAACCAGCTATATAGCCCTGTCTTTTACTAGCTTGCCTTATAAAGGGCATCTTTCATGGAGGCAATGAATCACCATCCCGCACGGAGAAAGTAAAGTGTCTGCTTTGCTTGCTGGAGGTGTGAGGTGATGTCTTTGTCGAGTCTTCACACACAGAAAGAGTGTTTTCAGGAAATGGTGCCAGCTTTGGAATTGTAAGCACTGTTAAATAATAGATTTAATTAGTCTGCACCGAACTCATTTAAGCAAGAAATGATAACTGCGTGTGATTTCTGCACTTTTGTGCTTTTCATTGGTCTTTTCCTTTGAAAGGATTCACAGCCAGTTGAATTTGAATAAGGGCATAACACTGTCACTACCTTTATGAATTACCAGAATTTAAAGTATGCCTAAAGAAGCCAAAAAGATTTTATTTTATATATATGAACACAGGTGTCAGTTTTGCATAGTGTTCAGTGTTGGTGCTTTTCTCACACAATAACTTGATATTTTTATTTTAACAAAATAGAATCAGGTGGAAGTTAACAGAATGATATTAATATAGTAGATGAAAGGACAAAATGTGCAAAGAAGTCGGTGCTGGTGATGTTCAAATTAAATAATTATTAGGATAGTTAGAGGTCTTATTACTGATATATTGTTATATAACAGAGTGGTTAGCTTTTGTCAGACCTGAAGATGCTATAGAGACATAAACAGATAAACACTCTTTCCTGGTAATGTTCGCATTTATACAGTCCCTAGTTATATAACCAGTTGGATTGAAAACTACAGAAAATCAAAAACAATTGCTAAGCTCAATCTTGAAACCTTAATGGAAAATCATGAGAAATCTGACCATTTTAAGTATATCTTGTGCTTGCAAATTGTACAAACCAGGTAACACTAATTTCTCTTATAGAGCAGACCAGTCCTACATGTTAAATCTTCAAACAACTAAATTACTTATTAAACATAATGTGTGGTGTCTTACAAAAATTTTAGTCCAGGTACTTGTAAAATATGCTAAAAAGAGTTGTCAGTTTATTAGGTATACCTATCTAGTAGTGTTTCGCAGCTTCTGTCGCCTTCAGAGCAACGTGAATTCGCCTCGGCATGGATTGTACATGATGTCGGACTTGTTCGCCAGGAATTTTGTACTGTGCAGAAACAATTGCGTTTTGAGTAGTTGCTACAAGTTGGATGGCTAGACACTCTTGTTGTGGACAACCCTTTCCACCATATTCCAATGATGCTCAATAGGTTTGAGATCTAGGGATCGCACAGGCCACCGAAGTAATGAAAACTTGCTGAGCTTTTAAGCAATGAAAAATCTACCAAGGTTTTATTTTTGCCAGTCCAACTGAGATGTCTGTGCAGTGGGAGGATCCGCGTGTTTGACTGCGTGGCACTTGCCACCCCTTTCCTGGCTGATCTGAAGAATTGGGTCTGGTTTATTTGTGTTTGTGCTATATGTTTCTTTATATCATGTTTTACAGCATTTTCCTCTGATTCTTGTTGCTCTTACAGTCTTTTTTCCAGGTTTCTTAATTGTTTGTGGTGTCTTACTCTATTTCACACATGGTGAGTCCTATGAGGAGAAGTATTGTCAAAGATGCTTAGTTAGGAGTTAGAAGTATCATCTGTAATTATAGTCGGTGGCTGACCAGCGCTTTGGGAGTTGGGGGATGTTGTCTTTATATTTTGATTCTGTTCTACGGGTTCTAATCTGTCTCTCTTTTTCTCTGTTCTTTCATTTTCTGTTTTCTGTCACACTGGCTCATGTGTTTTAGTTTGAGTTGTGTTCAAAAATACAACTCTTGATGCCAGTATAAGTGTGGGCAATTTGTTTCAATTTTATACTAAAAGGAAACATGAAGGTCTCTTTAGTACTGTACTGAAATCATATAAGGACCTGTTTCAGTCCTTTTTTGTCTTAACTTAAGAGGATGGGGCAACGTGGTGGCTCAGAGAGCAGTGCTGCTGCCTCAAGGAGCCTGAGCTGGTACGGTGTACGTTTAAATGTAGGTTATGCTATGTGGACTTTGCATGTTCTCCCCGTATCTGTGTAAGTTTCTACTGGGTGCTCTGGTTCCCTCCCACAATCCAAAAGCAGGTGTTTTGGATTATTAGGTCACTTTAAATTCCCCATAGGGTGTGCGTCCACCATGTGATCGATTGGTATCCCATCTTGGGGTTGTTTCATAGCCTGGTGTCCAGTGGTTCTGAGATGGGCTCTGAATCACCGCGGTCCTGCTTAGGAATAAGTGGTTAACAGTAATGGATAAAATTTAAAAGCTATTGTACTGTTGTGATATATATTCAATCTGTCCTTTCTGTGTAGATGACCAAAATAACTATGTATTCTGTTTTATAGGACAGGAGATGTATTGCAATTGAAATACCTGTTAATTCTCTGTGTTGCGATTTTTACCGCCATGTTTCTGTCATCTAGTGTTGCCCTTGTTGTAATAAATAAAAAATAAAACTTATGTTCCTGGAACATACTCAGATACACTGTGCCTTCAGAATTTATTCAATAGGGATCAGGGGCCCTACTATCAAGGAAACACTTCTTACACCATCACAGTGCTTCCAATTGCCTATATTGTTGACACCAAACAAGATGGCTCCATGGGCTCATGTTGCTTGCAACAAAATCTGATCCTGCAAAAGGAACCTGGAATGATCCAACCAGGCAGCTTTTTTCCTTCCTTAGCAGTCCATTTTTGATTCTTTTGTGCCCACCAGAGACATGCTTTCTTGTCTTCTCTGACAGTTTCGACACCTGACATAGTCTTCAACTTTTGCTGCCCATTCAAGACAAAGTCCAATAAGTGGTGCATTCTGAGATTATATTGTGCACACCAGTGTTGAATTTGTATGTGATTTACGTGACTGTGCCCTGTCTGTTTGCTTTCATAGTTCTCACCATTTTCCTTTGGTCCTTCTGATCAACAAACTACATCAATGGTACTTCTTTGCTTTTTGCACCATTTCTGGTGAATCCTTGAAACGGTTGTGCAGGAAAAACCAGGGATAAAAGCCATATGGGAGATTTTAGTGCTGGCATGCATAGCATCAACTATCATGCCACTGGTCCTTCTGATTTATAACACACGCTGCAATCATGGGATGAATGACTTTTTAAAATGTACAAATTGTGTGCAGACAGGAGTGTTCCTATTAAACCAGAAACTCAGCATTAACAGCTGTGAATGAAGTGAAGAAACTGGGTTGTGCACTTGAGGGGGATGGGTGGCTGATAAAGGGGCAATATGGGGCCTTCCCTTGTAATTTAATACAGACAGGAATTACTACCTGCAGGACTGACAACAGTTTGTGTAGCACTTGACTAGATTTACTGGGCTGGATCATTGACTGATGTCCTGAAGGTACAAGATGGAAACCCCTGGGTGGTTTCAGAAGAGCCCAGGGGTGTAGAGGGCACCAGGATGAACTAATGTGCTGTCAGAACAGAATGACAGCTGGAATAAAACATTCAGACCCAGCTGTTAAGTGTTGTGGTTGGTTCTGGTGTTTTGTGTCTATTGCTGCAGTTTGTTGTGTGTTTCACAATATAATTAATGATACAGAGTTTAGCAAAGATGAAATTAGCCTTGAAAACTTGGTAAAAAGCATTTAAATTCAGTCATTATCTTTACAAAGAAAGTTTGTTAAACTGAAAATGCAAAATGGAAATAGCTTAGAATATGAGTTACTGTTGGCTCAACTGTTTGTAGAGAGCAGTTCCGGTGGGAGGCCATTTTCCCCAAGGGGTTTCAGCAAAAAGAATTTAGTTAAAGGAACTGAGAAAAGTAGATTATTATGCATGGACAGCACTTCCATTTACCACTGCTGCAGTATGTAAATTCCTCATTTGGGACTACATGTTATTTGCAACACATTAAAAGTGCAATGACCTGAAACGAATGCATTATTCTATATTAGAGTCCTCTTCAGCGCAGTTTGGAATAACCTCCCAATGTCAAGTACTAACAGTTCCCTCTAAATTAGCAATAAATGTGCGTGGTCACAAGTCTACAGTTGAGACAAGATGCCTCGTTGTGCGACGGCATTACATTAATCCATTTTAACTGCTGGTCAATAGACACCCCTCAAGAATAGCTGTCCTCTCAAGTCATGATTAGTGTTGAGTGGAGTAAGTATTGTGTAGAGTTACTGTAAATAACAGTAAAATCCTAACTATCAGTGACTAAAATTTAGCAGAAATCAACATTTCCATTTGCCGCTTGACCTTGTTAATATGGTGTCGTTTGTCACTTTCCAGTCAGACAGATTCATGGAAACACTCAAAACAGGGTGCAGGGAACTTTAGCTTTCCATTTCTTCTCATGTAAATGAAAGTGGGGTGTAAATGAAACTGGATGGGATGCGAATAGGTCAAACAGACTGAAAAACTAGAAGGGACAACATTTGAGCATTCTTGTGGACAATGGGGTCAAAAAGGTAAATGCTTTTTACAGTATTAGTTTGCTGCAAGTTCATAATTAACTCGGATACTTTTCATTTCTTCTTCCTGGAATTCCTTACCTGGTACCGTCCACCTGTGACCTTTAACACAGTCCATAACTGACCCCGAAACGCAATTATATTAGTGCCTGCCTTTGGTATATCTAATTAAAAATAAATGCTTCTCACCTCAGTTGACTGTAGACAACCTCCTTATTCACATTTCTCCTCTCCTGGGACTTACTGAGAACCATGGCAACAAGCCACTTAAAAACTAAATCATTAGTCTCTCCCAATTCTGACCTGCAACAGTAGGCTTTGGTTTTATGCCCTAACAATGCCTAATCCAGTCTAGCCTTCACATTGAGATGCTTTGTCTTTTATTCCCAACTCACCTGTGCTGTGGCCTACTGAAGTAAAGGCACAAAGTTAAGACACACCACTCCTTCCGGCCTTTCCACCTGGCGTGTGAAATTTATTGTGGAAATGATTTAAAATTCCAGATGGACATAGGGATAATCTGTCACAGATGTCTGGTTCAAACAATCTGAATAACCTGATCAGATGAAGAGCGGAGAGGGGATGGACTAGACCTCAAAAACTTTGTATTGCAGTCAGATGACGTTTTGAATCAAATAAAGACCAATGTGTGAAATGTACACATACATTTTTCAATGATAACTAGAACTCTGCAGGAGCACGAGTGGGTGGTTACTCCAGTCTACTGTGTTTTCACTGGTCACACAAATGACCAAAACTACTAACACGGTGCCAAGGACACCCTGCTGTGCCATGGTGTTGATCAAACAGACTGTCACCAGGGAAGACCCCACACGCCCTCCATCCAGCAGCAGGCAAATTAGACAGCATGACTGCCAACAGTGTAGTGGGTAACACAGTCACTAAAGCGAAACATGGTTAGCACAGTGCTGGCACCAGAGCTGTCAGCCAACTACTGCTTTATAGTCATAATGTATCTGCAGCCAAGGTTTCACTAGGGCAGCAGACAGCATAGGGAATAAAGACCTGGACTTGAAGCCAAAAAGCAGCATTTTCAAGCGCCGGGTGGGGCATTAGTGCTGGACGGTTAGGGAACATGCTTTCCTTATTTAGGGAAAATAGCTGTTTAAATGGGTAACACTGTGAGCTGTACCTATTACATTCGTGCATCTTGGATGATCACATGTATGGGTATCCTTAACATGCTAAAAAGGTTGGAAAAGGCTGCCAGCTACACCCACGTACAGATCACATTACCCGTTGCTGTTCGGAAGTGATGTGTGCAGCGCGATCTGTCGGCTGAGAGAGGGTTTATGAGTGTCTGCCCAAAGTGCATAGTAGTGCACCTGCCTTCGCCAGCAGAATCTCCACGGGAGTTCCAAGATTGCTCATTGAACAGATAAGGATTTCCTTCTTTTTCTGCTCATACTGCTGACTACAAAACAGTTTTAAAATAATCTTGACATTCTGCTTCTCCCACCCAATTCCAACAAGCTCCACTGCATATTCAATTGCCGTTAGCATTGTAAGATGACCTTGTACAGCAATGCAGGAGGTAAATATCACCTATTACTGCACAATACATACAGTGCATACATCCATAGGTCTCCAGGAATTTTGAGATATTTTGTGCCTTTTATATAGTTTATATTTGAAGTATCTCAGTCAAATGATTTACTTGAGTTAGAGAACATGCTGAGAATAAGGATCCGGTGAAGCCAGGCTGAAGGAGTAAAATGCTATCAACTTGCGCTCATAATGTATCTAGCGGTTAGCTATGTCTGTAGAGGTATATTTCTTGACTATGACTATAGCAGTGCAACATTTTACTGACATCTCTCCAGCTGAATGACTTTTGCAAACAGATCCACCATTAGGGTTGTAAGCTACAGACAAATTCTTAAAAAGCTGTATTGCAAGTTCAAATATTAACAGAGGATATGACAAAGATTTGTATTTCAAAGCCACATAAAGGTAACCCCCATTTGGCAAATAAGAAAAAAACAAGAAATCACACCATCCACTCCAGCATTACAAGCACCTGACGTAATGGGTCCTCTGCCGCAGCTGTCCCATTTATAGCACCTCAGTATCTTATTCTCTTGTTAGGGAGACGGCAGCCATCTGTACTTAATTGGGGAGAGGCTCTCATTCATCTGCTTATGAGCGTGACAGGCCACAGGGGACCTATGTGACCCTTCATCCTGCCACACCACCTCACTGTGACAAAAGACTCCCAAACCCAGTCGAAGGCTCAGAAGCACATTACGACATTCAGGCAGCTGTAGCTTTTCACTCATGCCATCATGGCATCTGCTTAGTCTCACTGAGTGACTCCACTTGCCCTTTTATCTGCTCCTGTGCCTTAATTAAGATTTTATCAAATTCAAAACCAACGTCTTATAACACACTAAACCAGCACTGTGTGTGTGCACATTGGGTCATAAAATATGCTGCATACACGGATTGCACTGGCACCTCATTTGTAAATGCATGGTTTAGGTTGTGATGTAAACCAGGTTTCAGTTATTGATCAGTTTTGGCTGCAGTGTTGTGTGTTTTGTTCTGGTGTCCCTGTGTCATTCTTACAGCTCACATTACATTCCTCTGTCCCCCTCCGTTGTTCACCCACCCTGTGTTCAACTCAAAGCAGGACAGCAATTCTTTCTGTTTTCAAATGATTTATAAAGGAATGTATGAAGTCTACCACATAGGCAGTTATTTTTATGTTTACGGCTGTTAACTGGTCTGTAAAGCCATTCTTTGGCTGCAATAAAAATGCACATGTTGTTCAGACCATTATTGCAAGTGTTCTGCTGTTTCCAGCTTCTTATTTTGTCATTGTGTAAGTTTCTCAGAAACAACCGCACTATACAAATATACTTAATTATTATCACTGTCATCACTGTGTTGACTGTCTGACTAGTTCATCTTGAAGTACCGGTCAATCCTAAAAATAAACAACTGTACAAATGTACTTGTTGTAATGGTTTGCCTAACCACTACATGATAATACATGCTAGAACAAGTCAAAAACAGTGAGAGACTGCATTTATGTCCTCAGATTTACATGACTGATGTGCTTATTTAAAGCCAGGGCTGTGCTCTGACTAAGCTTAAAAAAACAAAGGATAAGGTAACACTGCATAATGAAACTTTTGGACTTTTTGACTGATGTAGTTCCACATATATCAGCCACATGCTGTGTACCAAATCACAGTAAACTTGTACATCTCAGACCAACCACTATATAAAAAATTATGCCTTAATATATATAGAAAAGAGTGAAAAGGTTGCAATTGATTGGATTAGTTTTTTCCCAGAATATTTATATATTATTAATAGTGCATTTGTGGAGCAGTACTTACTGTAGGCCTGCACCTTGGATCAGAAAAGCATATAAATTGCCAATTAAAGCAAATATCCTCTGAAATAAAGATGAAAACAGAAAGGTCCTAAAATCTTTGAATTTCTTTCTCTACCAAAAAAGGTGATTTCCTTTCAGCAGAAATAAAGCCTATATTACAGTATTCAGACAGAGGATGATTTGGTTCACCTCAAGAGTTAAATGGCTTGTTTTGTGCTTGTGCAGGTTCTCACTGCTTATGAAGTATGTGAAGCACTGGAAATTGCCTTTTGTTTTTATCAGTGATGGCACAACAAGTCATCACTTTGGATTTATTTCTTGAAATGATATCCATGGAAAGAGGCCAGAGCAGTTAGAAGGAAAACTGAAATAGGTCGTTGTGTAAGCTGTAGCACATTGTATGAAGCAGAGAAAAAGATCACATGAACTGCAGCAGTATAATGGCAAGGCAGCGCTGGAGCTTATATTGATCCTGTGGAACTGCCTCAGGGCCACAGGCAGCAGCAACCCCCCTCCACACACACACACACACACACACACACACACACACACACACACACACACACACACACACAAAACCCAACATGGAAAGTTCAAACTCCATCCCTGGACGCCCGTCTCTGCGGAAAAGCCTACCTCCCAGCAGAGCTTGGCTGCCGATAACACATCTGATACCATTTACATTGTGCTTAAAAAAGCAACTATGAATGCGTGGGACCCTATCCACAAGGAGCTCAGGCTTCTTGCCTTGAACTGTGTATCCATCACAGTGGCTGTCCTCTTGGAACCCCCCCCAAATTTTCACCTGGCCTGCTCCTGGTAGGAGGGGTCTTTTCTGGGAGAAAAATTTTACATTTCCATTATCATCATTCTGCAGAATTTTCATCAATCAATTGGCTAAATGGTGGGATATTTGCATGGACCACCATGTGACTGAGGCTGTAAAAGAACAGAGGGTTTCCAGCACTTACAGAACCTCAAGGGAAAACTGTCCTTGGATTAAGAGATTAACATGCAAATCTTACTGCAGTAACTAGTGTAAGGATTCAATCCCTACAAAAAGGCAAAATAAGTCTTAACCTTCATCTGGGTTAAATGTTTGCAGCTGCCTCACTGCAGTTGTTTAACTGCAAGAACGGACTCAGTATTGCACCTCAGTGGCTATCAGCCTAAAATTCCACAGTATTACAAAGGAAAACATTTCTCCTTAAGGTCTCATTCAGGAGATTAGTTTATTTTTGATGATTATGTCATCAAGCCCATCACACAATGCCGAGAAGCATTTCTTCTAAGATTTTTATTTATCAGAATGGTTTGAGGATCATGTTTCTTTTATTCGTAATGTTTTATTTTATTTATTGTGTAAAAAATGGAATGTTATAAAGGTAGACCAAGCATTTTGATTAAGGCTGTTACCTGCTAGTCTTAAGATTTCCATATTCACATATTTTGATGCACCAGTAGTGCTACAGAATATTGTGGGATAAATTGCACATTTTTAGTTACTCAACTGAGCACAAATGGTTTAAAACTGCGTTTAATAATGACACTTCACATCAACACTAACTCAGTAAAAGTGGACATTCACATTTTTATCTTTGAGCCACTCTAATATTGCTTTGGACTAGTGCTTGGGTTCATTGTCTTGGTGAACTTTCTCACAAGCTTCAGATTCTACACAGAATGAAACAGGTTTCCTTGCAGTATTTCCCAGTTTTTTGCTCCATTCATTTTTGCTTCAATTTTTACATCCTTGCTGATAAAAAGCATCCCCACAGGATGACACTGCCACTAACCTACTTCACTGTAGGGATGGTGTTTCTGAAGCATGGACAGTGTTAGGTTTGTGCCACTCAAAGCACTTTGAATTTGGCCAAAAAGCTCTATTTAGACTCATCTGACCACAAAACATTAACTTGCTTTCTGGTAAGCTCCGGATGGGCATTAATACGATTATTTTTGAGTAATGGTTCTTTCTTACCACTCCCATACAGGCCAGTTTATGCAGTGCTCTTGATATCGTGTTCTGGTGCACCTTCCCTCCACTTTCAGCCACTGACCTCTTTTGCTCCTTCAAAGTGATGGTTGGCATCTCTGTGGCTTCCTTCTCAATGCTACATCTACTTGCTTGGATGTTCATTTTTGAGGGACGGCCTTGTCTAAGCTATGTCTAGGTGATGTGATACAGCTTCCACTTCATGATTATTGATTCAACAAGTCCTGACTGGGAGATTTACACACCTGGAATTATTTTGTACCCTTTTCCCAATGTAATGATGGCCATCCTGCTTTGCTGTATGTGTTTGTAAATAACTGTGGGAAATAAAGGGATATGTAATGTGTTCAGTACTCCTGTGGGAATGTCAAGGTGCTGTTCAACCTATTACACAAAAATAAAGTTCACGTTCCCACGACTTTGTCTCCTCTGACCTCCAATAGTAACACCACCAAGGCACGTGTTTACACTAATTTATTCATTTCTATGATTCTATCTTTAACGTCTGTAGTATGTTTTTTAATCCTCATTTTCACACCTTTCCTTCAGGCTCACAGCCTCACAAACGACCCTTAAAACAAGTATTTTTAATTCGAAAACATGGCTGTTACTATAATGGTTCACTTCAGTGGTAGAAACCAACTGCGTCCAAATACCTCAAATGTGTCCTTCTTCAGGAGTTTCCACAGCTCAGAGGTTTGAATACTTAAGCAAACAGCATAATTCAGTTTTTAATTTTCTTTAAACATATTATTTTGTCTCTGACAGTTTAGTGTTAGAGGATCTGGGTCCACAATAAAAAACAAAAACAAAATAAATATGTCTTTTTCAATCAAGCAATGTTGATAACTTTCAAGGGATTTGAATTTGAATACTTTTGCAAAGGAGATAGATAGATAGATAGATAGATAGATAGATAGATAGATAGATAGATAGATAGATATGACAGCATGAGTAGTAACTGTGCTGCCCCTGTACACTGGTGCAGTTTTCACTGCATTATACAGTAGAGAACAGTACAGCACAGCTCTTTGCTGCAAACCCGCCTGACTGGTGGTAGGCGGACTGTAGGACCCCGCGGACGCCGCTCTCCGAGGTGCTGGGAGTGGTGATCATCTCCCACAGTCCATCACACTGACAGCTCGGAGGGACTCGACCGCACACCCTCACCGTTTCCTTTTGGCGAACGGTGCTTCTGAAGCGGGACAGGTGCAGATCGCGTGTTTCAGCAGCAGCACCACCAGACCCCCTTACCCGTGTGGATGGAGTTTGCAGACGACACCCTATCATGGCTCGACATTAGATGCTGAGATCCTTCCTCTGCTGGATGAAGGAAACTATTTTTTAAGTAGTTGCTCGCGAGTAGTTGCCTGTATTTTTGGTTGCTTCTGTGCCGGCGGTGCTTTTTGGCATCTTTGTGCGTTAACCAAGCCGGAGCCTTTGTTTCGTACAGCGCTGACATTCTTTCCGTTGTGGTTTCTGGACCCATGAGTTCGGACCTGCATGTGTACCTGGGCAGGGAGAAGGCGGGCCTCATGCGCAGGAGGGCGCAGCTCCTCAGGAAGGGATGCAGTTTCGAAATCACCAGGTGGGTCCCCCGCTGTCCCTGTCACTGTCACTGCAGCGGGGCCACACGGCGCCTTCCCTGAGCTGCTCCCCTCCCGGCTGCGACGCCTCACTGTGTTCAGTGGGAATGTGGTGGGAGAAATGGGGGGAAACGGGGCTGTGAGGCTCTCAGGTGCGCGCGCGCGCGTGCTCACGCGGCGCCTCGCTCTGTTTTTGCGCATTTCACGCCGCCGACCGTTTTGCCGTTTCTCAAATCACAACTATATTTATATTACAGCTGTGTCTGCAGGGGTCCTCTTTTGGTCTCCTTCTTCTTTTTGTTCTTTCATTTCTTAATGTGTTGCATTTGACCTCGTCAGTTTACAGTCATTCTGCATTTAGACGATCAACTTGGAGACGAGTTTGCCGGAGTGGAGGTGCAGCGATCGCGGCTTTAAAGAATAAACATCGACTGAGATGTGACGAGCGATTAAGTGATTCACAGTTTATGAAGACTTAACCACCACACGGAACGGCTTTTTCTGGGCGTTTACGGACGTGCAGCCGGACAAGCAGCTGCTGGCGGCTGGAACTGGACATATTTCCCCGACCAGCATCAGTTTGTGCTTTGTTTTAATCCGTGCGGCGTCGCTACCGGCCAAAGGCTGCGGTCGGCTCGCTCAGTCCGCTGCCGACAAGGGACACCCTCGTCCATTTGACACCAGCGTTCTTACACAGCCGCCCCAAACCCCGCTTCTCAAATATTTCTCTCCATTTACAACGAAAGCATTCCGCACAAAGCAAAAGACCATACACTGCAAAAGAGGGCGGCTCGTGTGGTTTGCAAAAACACTCATCCACGGATACTCGTCAGCTGTTTGTTTAGTTTTACTTACTCAGATAATAAGTGCAGTTTTTATTTCCTTGCCGTTCCTGCTCGATATAAATGTCATTTTTATTGCTTCTCGTCTATTTTAAGTTGTTACACCTCGCCGGAACAATCATTTTTACTCACCACATTCAGCCACTAGATGGCAGCACAGCTGTACAGTAATTTGTTAATTTTTGCAACCAAAATCATACTTTACTGCTATGGACGATGAGATTAATAGATGTAGTATAACAGTGCAATGACAAAAATTTTGATGGGTTCCACTGTAAAAGTTTCTTGGAAAAATATGTAAAGTTTCACAGATAAGGTTTCAAACATTGTGCTAGTGAGTTCGTATTTTGAAACTATTTTTAATAAATTAATATTTGGGTTCATATTTGTGAACCCAGTGCCACACAGTCAAGTAAATCAGAGTAAGTCACATGTCTGACGGTGATACTACAACAAGAAGCTGCTACAATATTGTTAGAGATGTGTGACTTCTGTCTCAGAATAGCCTGAGGTTACATTTGTAGAAGAGATTATAGCAGTACTGGATTTAGGGGGCTGTGGTAATAATGCTTGCCAGATCACATAAACAGAAATTATAGTGGATAAACGTTATGTGAGTAAGTGCCATGAAGTGAAATCTGGCTCACAGGGAACCACCCGTGTGGTTTTTGAGGTAAGGAGGAATGGAAGTGGTTTGCATTGCCGCCTTCTGTGCATATTTAACAGGTAAACATATGGGGAGAACATGCAAACTCTACTTACCTTGAGCAGGTTTCAAACTCCACATCCTGTAGGCAGCCTAGAAGCTGTGAGAGACTAGCCTACACCACTGTGCCACCACATCCCATCGCAAGCAGTATGTGTGGCTTATTTTCCCACTGTAAAGAGGTTGCATGGAATCTTTACATGCATGTTGTTGTGCTGCATGTATGTGACAAACAGGCAAAGCAGAACTGCGTCTTACTGGTAACGGCAGAATTATTCATGTCTCACGGAACTGTGCCAGATAGCTGATCCATCCACCACTTTATTTTAACATCATCTATAAGAATATGGATTTGTGTGCTACATGCATTGGCTCGCAGAGGAGTTGACTGTGCATGTTTGCGATTGTGTTGGAGAGGAGGGTGTGATCACATCGGTGGGTTTTCTCCTCCCAGCTGGAGAAATCTGCCACAGCTCCTGGGCTTTGCAGATGGATGAGCTGTGGCGGTTTCTGTTGTGACAGTGGGAACAATAACGTTTGCCCTGCTGTGGTTTCATTTGTGATGTAGGTACCGCTTCAAACAACAAGGCCGTCACGATGTAGAACCCGGTTGCTCAGAGCAACAGGTAAGAGACTCTGTTTGCACCTAGTGCCTAATTTGCCATCTTACTTGGAGACTAACTAAATAAACTTCTCACTTACATAATTCTTCTCAGTCAAGATTTGAAACGCAAATATGAATAGTTAACAAACACCAGTCCTTGCAGTCCGTGACAAAGATCATTTAAAAGTTTTGTTACTTAGCTGAATTTACCATTTCTTTGCCCAGCAGATGTGTTTATGCAAAACAGCTTATGCTTTAACCCACTGAAAAAGCTGAATAGTCTTAGGGAAAAAATAATGTTATAAAACACTAAGAGAAAATAAAAGGTCAAAAATGCAGAACACTATTAGCTCTCTAAATGCAAAAAATCTGCTACTTCTGATTTTGTTAAATATCCTACTTTGTCTCTGGTGGACTGCTGTGCAGTCGAGGGTGTAGTTTTATATCCTGGTGCCCCGTGATTCTGGGATAGACTCCAGACCGCTGGGGTCCTGAGTAGGATAAGGGAGATAATGGTAACAGATGAATGGATCCTGCTTTATTTGTAAGGCCAAGTCTAAGTTTATGATGAAAATAACTGCTATACCTACAAATTAATAATATGTGATTAATTATGATTGTCTTAAAAGAATGTAGTGGTTAATTTTTTAACACTGGCTTCATCTGGGACAAAGTTTAGCTGATGCTTTGTGTTTTTATTCACTCGTGTTGTCATAGTTCACATTCACAAAAAAATGAAGGTGTAATCGTCTTGGAAACTCATTTTAGATATTTTTAATTCCACAAATAATATGCTGCAGCATTTCCACAAGTGGTCTGCTCACTGAGGTGCTAGTACCAAGAGGGTCCAAAATTCCTTTATAATTCATGATCAAATGCTTTGTTTCCATGGTTATGCTAGCTAACGCTAGCTGTCAAAATTAGTCTTTTATAATGATTAGCAACCACACTGGGTCCATGACCATCATTTAGTACACCTAGGTCCTGTCTGTGGTTCATTGTCACAAAGAGGTTTCTCAAAATTTATTAAAATGTCTTTTGCTTGTTACAAAGCTAAGTTTGTGTTTTAAGACCTTTTACCCCATCAAAAAAGTTTATCCAGACAGTGTTTGCGTAGTAATTTGATATGTCTTGACCTGGCTATGATGTAAAAAGAAATGGTGGATTTACTGGGTGCAAGAATTGATAACTTGGCATCAGGAAATGATGTCATCACTGGAGTTAAAGGCTCAGTTTTGTGTTTTACTACTAGGTGCTTCATGCAAACATGGCCACACTGACTAAGTATGGAGCAAGTCTAGGCCACAGACATTGTCTCTTGTGGGTCGTGGAAACTGAGCCAACAGAATTTGTATGTTTCACTGAGATCATCTAGGAAATAAGTGTACTGGAGGAGGACACACCCAACCTTTTGGTGCCCTCTCGGGGGGGCTGCTGATTGCGTAATGATGATTAGTTGCTTAGCTCTCGCTTTTATCGAAAGCAACTTAATATTATTTGAATTAATACATCTTGGTGTAATTTGGAGTAAGTGACTTGCCCAGGTGTACTATATCTGGAGTGCTGAGGGGAGCTTAAACTGGCCTACTGTGTAACTGTAGACTGTAGACTGTGGACTGTAGAACCAACACTGAAATCCTCACTGCCATGACAGTCAGTGCTAACTGATGTTGAATAGCTAAAAATGAGATTGTACATGAAGCCACTGCTATTGTAAATACAAAGGGTTGTTAATGTAGCCAGGAAACTCAACCTGAGAAAGAAATTTGATAGGTGACAGAAAGATAAGCAAAGCAATATTCTCCATGTTGTTTTTTTTGTTTTGCTTATTGGTTCGGTTTGAATTGCAGCCCCACATTCTGGATGTGCATCCCAAAAGTTTGGTCTGATCACTGTGTGTTGTCACACTTCAAGGCCAAAGGATGGCTAACTTATCTTACAGAAAACATATGCATTCATTTGTCCAAAACAATGGAAATGAATTATTCTTGAATAGAGTTTTCAAAGTACTTTCATTTACAACACATGAAGGAAATTAAAGTATCAAAATCTGTACAACATCTTTTTGCACCCATGTGCTTGGACATCATACTTTGCCATATTTGCATCCAGATTATAAAACAAATCCATCTATGTGTTCACCGGTTGGGCAGCACGGTGGCTCCTGCTGCCTCACAGCACCTGGGCTGGTTGGGGGAGAGTTTGAATCTGGCTCAGTCTGTGGATTCTGCATGATCTTCATTACTTCCAGGATAGGCTCTGGACTCCTGAGACCCTCCTCAGGATCAGCGGTTAATGAAAATGGATGAATGATCTCTGGTTTAAAGGGGCGAGTTTCTAAGCACCCATTTGCTTTCCACATGACTAACTAAGAGCAGACAGTACAGTTCTGGGAGAGTTGGGCATTACCAGACTTTGCAAACACTGTTTAAAGTCTTGAACTCTACTTGAGGCACATTCAGCCGCGCTGCTAATTGTAATGCATTTGCTGCCATGAACAAGAGAAAAACTGAAAAACTGTGTTTGACTATTGGCTTTGTTTCAGTGCATTTTTCTGTGTGCAGCTGTTTGTATCTGTTGCACCACCACACATCATATCTCATGTGTGCTGTGACAGTATGCTGCTGTCATTCTGTAAAGTCTATGAGCAATTCCAGGTGGTATGTTTCCGTCAACATATGTGCGCTTGTGTGTGCAGTGCTGTACACTCCATGCTAGCTGTGAACATTAGGGAGACAGTAATGCATGAAAAGCTAAATGGAGTGGGGTAGGAAGTATAGAGGTCAGAGCCATTGCTGTGAAATCAAAGAATATTGTTTGGACCTGGGCTCCTGCTGCTTTACCCTTGAGCAAGATTCTTACAAAGAATTGCTTTACTAAAAAAAAAAAATCATTCATCCATCTGTTAACTTGAACCAGTTTATCCTGTTCTGGGTTGCAGCAGTCAAGAACTTATCCAAGAATCACTGGGTGCTAGGTTATGAGACTACACCCTGGGAGGAGCACTAGTGCCTCACAGGGTAAAAAATTCAATATTGTATAGAATTGTAAGTTATGCGTCGGGAAAGCATAAGATTAATGAATAAATGATACTTGTATTTAGATATTTTCATGGCTCTTGTTACACCTGCTTCCTTTAACCAGTCAACCTGTGTGTTTCTGATCACATGAAATCAAAAATCTTGCTTTTTGGCTTGTGGGTTTCATAATTTGAATAGAAGATCCCATTTTATTACAGATGAATACAGATTATTATTATTATTATTATTATTGTTGTTATTATTATTATTATTATTATTATTATTATTATTATTACAGATGGGAAGTAGTAGCTATAATTCATTACCCAGGGTGCACTAAATTGTGTTGCGGGTGGACTTGCGTGCTCCTTTCCTACCATTCATTCAACAGACATATTCGAAATTCAAAATGTAATATTTAACAATTTGCTGAGACCACCTGTTGTACACACCAACGTGCCAATAAGGGGAAATTCTACTCTTTTTGCCACTTCAAACACTGTGTCACAGTGAAACTCACAATACACAGTAAGAGCTCTATGCCAGTCTCTCTGCCAGTTTGAGAGGCATTTCCTGAACTGCCCAACAATATGCGTGTGTCATGTGGCCCCGACGTTTTCCTTCTCCCTGTGGCCCTCGTTTCAGGATCTCAGATCAGACAAGCTGCTGGAGAAGTTAAGGCACAACAAAGTCTGCCCTCTGTGTCCCTACCTGCCAGCAGTTGTGTGTTTGTACGTGTGGCTAAACCACAGTGGCTTTCTCATTACTTTGTGTGTCCAACAGAGAGCACTGCTTTGTCTATATTTATACATGGCCAACGTTTTGGTCACTCTTAGCCACTCTCCTTAACCTTCAGCCCTCTCGTCTCATTCAGTCGGCCTGAGATACCCGAAACAGCATCAGAATCATCAAAACCTGTAAGCTCACAGTCTCCTACAAAGACGCAAGTCCTGGCAAAAATCCAAACTCTTCAGAACTATCTTGCCACCTTCTCTAATGCTCTCTGAACTGTGCTGAGGACACAAAAAGGTTTAGTGCCAAGTCCGGCACAGAAAACAAGAATCAGAAACCTGTCATATTTTCATTAATCAATCCTTTTATTATTAACAACCACCTGTCCTTTGCTGGGTCAAGTTGCTCCGGAGAGAATCCCAGGAGCATATGGTGTATGGCAGGGTGGATCATCGGTGGGGTACTAGTTAATCCCACATATGTCAAACAGAAACTCGCTCACAGAATACACCCACTACAGGCATTTTATAGTCACCAGTTAACATTAAACAGATGACTTTGTACTGTTGATGAACAGGAGGATCTGGAGGAGGCACACATGAACCCAGGAGAAAATGTGCAAACTCCACACAGTGATGCACGTGAACCCAGTCTGGACCCACATCCCAGCAGCTGTGACTGTGCTGCTGCACATTTTCTTCAGGCAGAAAATGTCAGAGGGTCTCATCAAAAATCTGAGATTCTGCAAACTAAACATGTCCTCAACAAAGGATGCTATGATTTTTTTGACACATATAGAGTAATGTGTTATTAAATGTTGACTTACCATGAATCCAATAAGTAAACAAACATTGATATTTGAGTAGACTTTCTAAAGTGAAGAAAAGTTATGGGAAATGAATATTTCTAATTGTGCATTTACTTTGGCTCTGCCAGGAACATTGCTGCTATTGCATAGTGCAAAATATTGTTCATTCCTAACATTGTGACACCCTGTATCATTTCTCAATAGGACTGGTGGAAGTTTTTTTGCATAATCATTCACAGCTGTATATTCCACACAATGAAGTGCTCACGGTTAATTTCCAGCGGGAGAAAAAAGACTACATAAAAACAAATAAGAGAAACCCCTGCTTGATTACAGGCATATATAAACATTATTCCGCTCTAACATCTGTTTCAATTTAAATCTCAGAGAACGCTTATGTATTATTGTGAGCTAGAAGCGGTGCCAGGAAAATAGGCCTGGGTACTTCTCTGGCTTAAGTGACCTGGACACTTCCCAGGGAGGAATGAGCCTGTATTTATCTGACCAGCAATTAAAATGCCGGCGGTTCAAGATGCACCGCGAGCCGGAGCCGAGCACCACTGCCCCCGCTGGGGCCTTTCTATTTAACATTTCTGAAAACATCCAACCCTGCTTGTTTTAAGTCACCGCGGGGCCCCGCTGGAGGGGAGCGGTGTACGAAAATAAGATGGACTTTCCAAACAGGATGGGGGGAACAACAGCACGAGAACCACTGAACCTGCCAGTTGATGCCACAATAAGTTCTAGCGTGGCCATGAACCATATGGCCTTCGACTGGGCCTTTGCCCTCATGCTGGCCAGGGCTATATTCACAATTTTCTTTGAAGTTATTTCAAATGCATGACATGTTCAGCTGCTTTGTACATCAGAGCATTTAATGGTTAGTTCAAACACTGTAGGTTTGACATTGTCATTCATCTGTGGTGTTGTTCTTGTTGTTTAATAAAATTCCTAAATCAGAATGCTATAGTTCCTGGCTTCATCTCAGCTGTCTGTTTAAAGCGACCCTGCAAACAGGGGACAAAGTTTTGATGAAACTTAACCTTAAAATTTATATTCTATATAATTATTATATGTTGGGATAAAAAAATTTCAGTATTCAATGGAATATCCACCTGGGGTAATTTGTCACACAGAGGAGCATATTACATTCATATATGTTTCATATTTTCTAAGGCAATATTCACTAATATAAAAGAATATATTGTTTTATGAAATTTCCACTGTTGGACTTTTTTATCCATCCCCCCCATTAACTTATCATTAACCACTTGTGATGGACAGTGTTGCGGTGGATCGAGACCATCTTGGTGATCCCAGAATCACTGGGCACCAGTCTAAGAGCCTATACCTTGGATGGAACACCAGTACATCACAGTATAGCCACACATATTCACACAGTAGGCACAAAACACATGTCTTTGGACTGTGGAGGGAAACCAGGTCCCCCAGTGACTTTTTAGTCTTTATGGCCCACTGTGTAAGTTGAAAACTGTAGAAACAGAAATTTGTTAAACGGAAATGGGTTGAAAGCCGCACATTTCCGGCTCACACATTAAAAAGCCTATACTATCTGTGAGCCCCTGTCCTCTTAATCCACCTTCAGCAAATCAAACTGCCTGTGAATATCAGCCTGTTACTTCCCTCTGTCACTCTAAGAAGGGAAGCAGACGCAATAATGGGATTATTTTGTTACTTTTGTCATGATACATTTTTTCCAAAGTAACATGCATTTATACATCAGTGTATTATTCTAAAGCCAATCCAAGATAAGTACCTTGCTGACGGGTGAGACATGACAGTTGAACAGGTAACCATTAGGTGTCTTAAAGACTTAAAGATTCCACCACCTTGCCAGGGTATATTGTAGAAAGTTGGGTAATAAAAGGAAAACATGACATTACCAGTGCAGGATGTCATGGCCTCAACATCAATCTGGCAGAACTGAACATACAGTAGGAACTCAGTTACCGCTCCCTTCTTTATGCACAAAGTGATGCAGTGGTGTTTTTTTTTATGTTCCATTAAACTATGTACATGCAGCAGTGATCATATAGTTAAGTAACAGTACAATTCAAAAACACACTATTGCTTAGTCTTCTGCCAGAATGCTGTACAATTGTATGACAACAGTTCAACTCTTGTGTCTGTTACTGGCCTGTGTATTGAGTACTATGCGTACCAGTATGTATGATTTTATTATCACAAGGAGGTCGAATGATAGCAGCGCATCAGGAAGGATGCAGCCAGATGTCATTGTTAGCACCATACTTAATTTTAACTATTACAGATTTTGATATATTTTACTGTACATCTTTCATCAGTGATAATCTGTGCTTCTTGTCAATTTTGAATTCATCTTAAAGCAGATGTAAAGGTTTCATGTTCAGTACTTTAATATTTGTAATCATTGTGATATTACTTCAGTGCATCTGGTAAACCATCATGTGATATACTTTTAGTTCCAGCCAATAGTTTATTTACTATCTAATTTATCTTATTATAATGATACAATCTATTCATATACACTTCTGTGTTAAAGATTAAATGCAAGTAAGAACCAAAGATTTAAAAGGCCCTAGTCACTCATAGGGTGAACTGCTCCATCTTTTGGACAGAAACAGAGTGACATGTTGCGAAAGCGTTATCCATACAAAACCACGTCTTCTGCTGCATCTCACCGGCCTTGTATATTCCTCAAGTAGCCCTCTAAATACTCTCTGTGTTAAATATTGGTTGGCAAGGGTCAGTGAAACGAAATGTAAAGGTTAGAAACAACTAGCAGGATAAAACTATAAAGGAAGTGCCCTGAAGTTGATCCTTGACTAGTGTACAACTTGTCCACATTGTTTGGCTCCTATTAGTTATCTAATAATCTGCCAGATGCATGTGTTCTGGGCAAGGTATGTTTGGTCTCAAGATAGTGCGTCCAGTTGTGGGGTGGAAGTGGCCACAGGGGTAGGACAAAGAACACTGGACAGCAGTTCTCCAACAAAAAGGAATTCAATAAAGCCAAATAACATAAATTCTAACATAAACAGAAATGGAGCATCCACACCAGTACTGCTGCCAAATTCCCAGCTCCCCTCAAACCTCAAACCAGGTATCCTAGGTTAGTCTCACTGGTCCTCTGTAAGCTCTTTTAGGGCTAGTCAGGGGCACATCACAGTGACCCTGCCCCTGCCAGGGTATTACCGCCCACAAGCTCATAATGCTATTTGCAAACTTCCTATGAGAGGAGCGTCTTCAATCATATTCGCTGTTAGGATTCCACAAGTTATGAATTCTTGTCCACTTTGGACTGGAATGTTCGTGTTCTGATTGCCTCTTGTGAAATTCGCTAAACACCCTGACATTCAGTATTCATTATAAATGCATGAACTCAGTTGCAGGCCGACATCTGCAGATTTCATTTTTCAGAAAGAAAACAGACCTCAGTTAACAGTTAATTTTGCACATAGTGCTTCTTTGTTGTACTTACTGGAGGCAGCTTTGAGCTCACAAGTTTTGCAGAATTAGCCGTGATAAATTGTTTCCTGTCTGATGACTGTAATTGTTGGAAACTAGGTGCGTCGTGATTACAAAACCACCTTCTCAAAAGGAGTGAAAGTAATTTCCATTAATCCATTCATTGACTACGAGGAACCGCTTATGCAGTGGGGGCTGGGCCGAGCCGACGGTCGATCCCGGGACGGGCAGTTTAGAGCCACTGATTAATTTCCATGCACAGCATGTCCTTCAGCTGTGCAAAGCTACCAAAACGTTTGCGCAACACACTGCTTTTCCAGATACGTAACTGTGCACATGTTTTTTTACCTGCACAGAAAACAGAAATACTGTCAGTGATGGATTTTTTTGTTTGTCTCACATGAATTAGTGAGGTGGCATCTGGTGTTCATTTGAAATATATTTTGTTTGGTAGAATGTGGTATATTCGCTATTTCATAGAAACATCAAATCAAACTGCGTTATGGCACAAAATTGGTACTGTATGTCACCAGGGCTCCTGACGTGCCGCAAAACTCACTTATGTCCAGCAGGTAGCAGTAGTGAGACAGACACACTTGGCAAGAATAACTGTTCTGTGTTGTAAGTGTGGTTTCCAGAAAGCGGGACCACAAATGTAGGAAAATCAAAGTACCATTACAGCCCTTGACAAGGTGCCCGGCCTGGAATGACAGCTGCTGTACAGGTGTCCCCTAATATGTAACCTAAGGACTCCAACTGATTCTTTCTCTGCAAGGTATCGAAGCTCCCCCGGCAATAACCCCTGGCCAGAGGCTGTGGGCCTCATTAAGATTCCGTTGTGAGCTCTGTGTCTGGCGCGGGCAAATGCCAGCTCGCTATCAAGTGGGTCGCTGAAAATGTCATTACGTCACTGGACACAACTGATGATGGTTTTTCATTAAACGCGATCAGCTGGGTTAACCTTTGTCTGCAGCAAAAGGCATCTTGTATTTTTGTTCAGAATTTAAGATAACATTCCACTACAGGTGAGTCCCAGTGACCGCACAGGAAAAGATGAGTTTTAGCGCCTCTACAGAAGATGTACAGATGTATCCTGTAAAAACCTTTGTTTACTATTGTTTCATTGGGCTCTTGGAACCCATTCATGTTGTACAGGTTAATGCTATTCAGTTTAAGCACTTTAAATAAATAGTATCACACTACTGGAACTGGTCACATATAAACCCAATTACCTTGTGTTTCCATTTGCTTTTGTAGCATTATTTATTCTGATGTGGATTGTTATTAGTCCAACAGCAGGTGACATAGTGGTTAGAGCCATTGTCCTGCAACCAGAAAACCCGAGTTTCGTTCCCACCTCCTATCGTACCCTTCAGCAAAGTGCTTAGCCTGAATTGACACAGTGAAAAATACACGCCTGTATAAATGTATAAATTGTCATTTGTAGCTTAGTGTACAAACCTAACCTTGTTAAGTAGCTTTGAGAAAAGCTAATTGAATAAATAATTTGTAATTCAGCTCCAGGAGCTCACGTTTCTTCACCTTTTGCCAGCATTAATCGTGCATAGTCATTGTGTCCTTTTCTGTTTCGCTGGCAAACCACAAAACGTTCATTGCTGTGTGGTGAGTAAAAGAGGTATGGAAAGATGGCAAGGTGTGCCTTAAAGCAGCCTCGTGTCAGGTTACCTTACACTCTCATATGTCTCTCAGTGACATGCGAACTGGCAAGGTGTTCCAGTTTTGAATTGTCAGTACTGTACTTGCTGTGCAGTATTTTTGAAGTGTTCTCATTCTGAACATTGTTGATCCTTTATTGGCAAGATCACCAGCTTCTGAAGGGACTTGTTAACTACAGGTGTAATATATGCTGATCTGTCCTTCATCATTATTATAACTAGCTTTATCCTAGACAGCTTTGTGGCAGCCTATCCTGGAATCATTCTCCAGATACGTTCCAAGCCACTGCAGGGTGGCCACACACACGCGCGCACGCACACACACACACACACACACACACACACACACACACACACACACACACACACGCACACACAGACACCTGCTATTTGCAATTTAGAGTGACCACCTATCCGGAAACACATGTGTTTGAACTGTGGGAGGAAATCCACATAGACAAATTAAATAAATTTTTCAGCATAGTAAAATTAATTCCACAAGACAGTTCACAGAAGGAATTTTCATTTGTTATTATCTTACAAGATATTGCTAAGTTTTTAAGACAGCATTTTGTGGAAGCAAGTAAGGGATCGTTTCAGATATTCATAAGAATTGGGGAATATTATGATTTGTTGGCAGTGAGTAAAGGCAGCCACAGTTTTCAGAAAGTGTGTTACGTTTAACTGAGAATTTTTCAGGTATTGATGGACTTAATTTCTGTTTTGTTTATTCTTAGCAACATGAACTTACTTTACCTGGCTTGAGTGAGGCACTTAAAAAGAGAATATAATGATATGATGTAGTTTTCAATAGTTTGCATGCATTTTGCCCAGTTTTGCTACAGTATTTTGCACGCATTTTATATAAAGGTATTTATATTAATGCATATTAATGGCAAGTTGTATTGTTTAACTGGTTACCTGTTCCCAGCTATTTATTCTGGTCACAGAATAAAGCTGAATGCATTAACCCTCCCAAGTCAATACTTGGCAGTAATTACAGATGTGAGTGCCAACCAACTTTGCACGCCAGAGAAGTGCAATTTTCACTCATTTTTCTTGAAAAAAATGCTCCAGCGCTGTTAAATTGGTTGTAGACCACTGATGAACAGTGATTTTCAAGATTTTCTAGCAGTAGGTCAAGGACATTGACTTTCTTGTTAAGGCACTTGAGTGCAGTGCTGACCCTGCGCGCTGCTCTGCAGAAAGGTTCGTTTTCATCTTCTTTTCAGGCATTTGTCAAACTAAGGCACCTTCTGCAGTTTCATCTCCATATGCATTCCTTCACCAAAAGTCTCTTCTACCTTCACATGATTTTACAGAAGCGATGCTGGCGATGCTCCCTTTAGTGTGCTTTGTTGTGTAGATGATGTTGCCTTTGAAGGCTTGCATGCATCATTGCTGTCCTCTGTTTCTTACCAGCAAGTTCTGGGGATATTTTGGGATATTTAGAAATAGATTTTAAGGCCGCAAAACAATACCACTAGGCAGTCAATAATTTAAAAAAATAGAATAATTATATTTATTTACAGTGTTGCTACTGTACTTAATAATTACTTATTGCTTAATGTATACTTAAACATGACTACAACTGCAATATGTTTGGAATTCCTTTCAGTTTCACTGATATACAGTACTGTGCAAAAGTTTTAGTCAGGTGTGGAAAAATGCTGCAAAGTAAGAATGCTTTCAAAAATAGAAGTGTTAATTTATTTTTATCAATTAACAAAATGCAAAGTGAATGAACACAAGAGAACTCTAAATCAAATCAATATTTGGTGTGACCACCCTTTGCCTTCAAAACAGCATCAATTCTTCTAGGTACACTTGCACAAAGTCAGGGATTTTGTAGGATTATAGTCAGGTGTATGATTAACCAATTATACCAAACAGGTGAGAATGATCATCGTTTTTATATGTAGGATGAAACACAGTGATTAACTGAAACAGAAACAGCTGGGTAGGAGGCTTAAAACTGGGTGAGGAACAGCCAAACTCTCCTACAAAGGTAAGGTTGTGTAAGACAGTTTCATGTCACATGTTACACTATGGCAAGACTGAGCACAGCAACAAGACACAAGGTAGTTATACTGCATCAGCAAGGTCTCTCCCAGGTGAAGATTTCAAAGCAGACTGGGGTTTCAAGATGTGCTCTTCAAGCTCTTTTGAAGACGTACAAAGAACCAGGCAATGTTGAGGACTGTAGACGCAGTGGTCGGCCAAGGAAACTTAGTGCACCAGATGAAAGACACATCATGCTTACTTCCCTTCGAAATTGGAAGATGTCCAGCAATGCCATCAGCTCAGAACTGGCAGAAACCAGTGCGAACCCAGATACACCCATCTACTGTTCGGAGAAGTCTGGCCAGAAGTGGCCTTCATGGAAGAATTGCGGCCAAAAAGCCATACCTTCGATGTGGAAACAAGGCCAAGTGACTCAACTATGCATGAAAACATAGGAACTGGGGTGCAGAAAAATGGCAGCAGGTGCTCTGGACTGATGAGTCAAAATTTGAAATATTTGGCTGTAACAGAAGGCAGTTTGTTTGCCGAAGGGCTGGAGAGTGGTACAAGAATGAGTGTCTGCAGGCAACAGTGAAGCATGGTGGAGGTTTCTTACAAGTTTGGGGCTGCATTTCAGCAAATGGGGTTAGGGATTTGGTCAGAATTAATGGTGTCCTCAATGCTGAGAAATACAGGCAGATTCTTATCCATCATGCAATACCATCAGGGAGGCATCTGATTGGGGTCGTTGTCCTGCTGCAGAATAAATTTGGAGTCAAACATACAGCCAATGTCATTAAGAACTATCTTCAGCATAAAGAAGAACAAGGAGTCCTGGAAGTGATGATATGGCCCCAACAGAGCCCTGATCTCAATATCATCAAGTCTGTCTGGGATTACATTGAGACAGAAGGATTTGAGCAAGCCTACACCCACAGAGGATCTGTGGCTAGTTTTCCAAGATGTTTGGAACAACCTCCCTGCCGAGTTCCTTCAAAAGCTGTGTGCAAGTATACCTAGAAGAATTGATGCTGTTTTGAAGGCAAAGGGTGGTCACACCAAATATTGATTTGATTTAGATTTCTCTTCTGTTCATTCACTTTGCATTTTGCTAATTGATAAAAACAAACTAACGCTTCTATTTTTGAAAGCATTCTTACTTTGCAGCATTTTTCCACACCTGACTAAAACTTTTGCACAGTACTGTATATGCTGTTCCACACAGTCCTTGTTCAGTTCCGTGAAATAGTATTTGCCCCCTTCCTGATTATTTCTATGATTACATATCGATCATACGGAAAGGTTTCAGGTCTTTAGACAGAATGTCATATAAGACATAGATACCCTGGGGAAACACGTAATACAGTTCTAAAATTATTAATTTATTTAAGGTTTATTTAAGTTATCCAACACCCGTATCACCCATGTGGAAAAAGTAATAGCCCCCTTAGTTACAATATAACTATGTAATTATTACAATTTTTTGCAAAATTATTCTTTGCCCCTTAAGGCAGCACATACTTGTTTTTACAGCACTGTAGTTAATGAAAGTGTGAACACAGTCATGGTTGTGAATGAGGGATATGTTGACACAAAGAGGCTTTCCATACACATGGCAGTTGTCTAAAAGCCAGTTATCACTAAGCCTTCATTCTATATGGCACAGAATGCTACCCGCTCCAGAATCTACACATATAACCCTTTCACGATTGAACACCTATTTACATTACCCAATAACCCATATGCCAAACGCAGCAGGGCCACCCCTGAAGGACATGGAACGCTGCGCTGTATTTTAGTGAAAATATGACATTTTTGGGTAGAGATGTGAAATGAATCTAAGGTATTCCTGAAGGTGCTCTTATGTGCAATTTAGACCAGAGTCTTCTGAGTCACTGAGTTCCTTTTGGGCATCTGGTAGTGATCTGTTTATGCAAATCATTACCAACTTGCTCCTATGAGTCACGTTTTTATAATTCGTATCCAGTAAAGCATTACGGGTTCACGTGCCTGTGTATTTGCATACACTGTTGGAAGTACTGTCCTGACCTGTATAACCCTTGCATTTTTTGCTGCCATTTCAACAATGTAATGTAATGCTTTAATCTGCATGTTTACCTTCAACAAATTCAATGTAAGACACATGAAAGTGAGTTTGGTCTTGTACTGACTAGTTTTAGTAGTGATAGCTGCACTTTTGTCTTTGGATTGTAATCATTCTGTATGGCAAGTAGCCCTGTAAGGGATCTTATTCAGCATGCAAAGCTACAACTTGCTTATGTTGTGCATGAGCGACAGGTGTCAGCATTGCTGTACATCATGGGACAGCATTCTGACCGTCTCCAAAATGAAGGTACTTTTACTGTGAGCTGCCGCACCAGGACCTGCATTCAAATCTGCACTTTTTATGTGATTGACTACTCCTGCCTGACAGCCTAATCATAAGTCATGCTTTCATTGCCAGGATGTGGTTTCAACTCCAGAATGTTCTATCTGCATTCTGATGTCAAATGGAGGTTTCTTTGCATCTGGGGAATGCAAACATCCAGGATAAATCTTGAAGAAGTACTAGAACAATACTTTCTTTTTTGCTGTAGATTTTTTTAAAAACATTGTCACATTTTATTGCATAAAATCTGTATAGGAGACTTGTCTTGTACAGTCCATAGGAACAATGTGTTTAATGGACAGAGAGGAGCAATGATGAAAAATAATGGACTGCAGTGTCAAAAACTGAGTCCTGATTCACCTGAACTAAACTGGTCTGTCAGACTGACTGAAAGTTTCAAAAATTTAAGTCTGAACAATCAAGAGTGGCACAGTAGCAAACTGTTTCTTCTATTATTTACTGCTACAGGGGATGGTTAATAGTAAACATGCACAGGTAAGAAGCAAGGGAAACCTTACTTAAATGATAATTGCTTTGCTTAGCTGAATTATTCAGTGAATTTCAGTTAGGTTTTGAATTTAGCTTAATCTGTTGAGCCAACATGTTCTCTCTGTGTTTGTGTTGGTTGCCTCCAGATGTTCTGGTTTCCTCCCACAGTCCAAAGACATGTTTTTCAGATGAATTGGCAACTCTCAATTACCTTTACTGTGTGTATGGTGAGTGAATGAATGTGCGTGTGTGATTGTCCTAACGTACTGATGTACCCTGCCTAGTGCACTATTCTTCTACAAAAACTCCAGACTACCACAACCCTGTACTGAACAAATGGTCACTGACAATGGAGTGATGGACTTTTAACTGTATCCTTTTGTACTGTTGGATGTTTTACAAAATGAGTGTCTTGCTTAAGTGTACAGCACTAGGGCCCTTTTGGACTGGGGAAGTTCTACATCTGGGTTCTTAGCCATTGTCATATCGATGTGTTATATTGTCCCCCAATTTATCAGCCTTGCTGTCACATCTGCATGGCCACCAAAAGATTCTGGCATTAAAGCTGTTAGAGTTACAGAAGTAGCAAATAAATCTTGGAAACCCTTACTGACATGTTTCGTACAGTCATCAACCTAATATTTAGTTGTTCCTCAAACTGTTTACAATTTGTACCCTAATGAAGCACAGCTGGATGTCCACCTTTGCAGTTGATGGTTCCCTCATTTGCATTAAAAGTAACCTTTAAAACAGCAAATAGCCCTGCAGTGTAAAGGACAAATAGATGAATGAGGACGTATTTCATTAAGCAAAGGAGGAAATGGCCTCAGCTCAGGCTGTTCCACTCTGTGCCCCTTCTAAAACAAGCCATATGAAGGTCACCTGGCATGAAATAATGCTTTGAAAAGACCTATGTTCAATCTTCGAGCTTCCCTGTGTACTTCAGCAAAACCCAGAAATCTACACACTGTAGGGTACTAGATGCAACCATGTAACATGTCTAGACGAGGGGTGTAATCCTGCAGTCTGCCTTTACAGTCCCTTTTGTAGCATGTCAACCTAATAAGAATTTTATTCATTTGATGATATGTACTTCATTGTCATTTATGTCTTACATTACTTTTAAAATGAGGATATTGTTTTATAAAAAGATAATATCTGTGAGTTGTTACCAACTTAAGGTAGTAGCATAAAATGGCAAACAAAATCAGTGTTTCAATGTTATGTCTATATCAGTCATATGCACTTGCAAAATGCAGCCTTTTCTTCAAAATCAACCTCAACATCCTTTACAAATGACTGGTACTTGAACAGGTTCCAGATGTTGGACCTAATGCACATTGCAAGGTGACGAGATTCTAACTCTGTAGAACATGCTTTATTCAGCCAAAGTTAACCATTCAGTAATGCAAATATGGTTTACTGCCTGTTTTGGTCAGGTTTGTTCAGCTCAGTGAGCTGTGTATCAAGTGCCTGTCGGCACCACTCCCAGCCCAGCTACTCCACACAATGGCTTGGGAAACACCTCTTTTCTCCTATTAAGTACAACCTGAAAAATGCCTAGTCATTATTTTGGTGGTGGCATCCTGCTTAAAACACACATCCCTGCCCCTAGTTTCTGACTGTGGAAAATACAGCAAGAAAAAAAGCACTTTGTAAAAGAGTTTCATGCACAGGACTCGAGATGTGAGAAGGGGGAAGGTGTATATAGAGTAAAACCTGCTGTACATCTAGCAAATTCTGTAAGCAATAACACAGACCTGTTAAAGTGTGCAGCTTAAGATGGTTTCTTATTTAATTTTTGGCCATCTTGGGAACTCTAACTTCTGCAGGTGAATCAGATGGCAAAGCTGAGGAAAGTTTTGATCCAACAGGAAACTTTTGTGGCAATAATGCTTCTCAAAGTGAACATCTCCCTAGAGGGCTAAATATGATTTAGTGTGGAGCACAGAGGAAGATGAATGAAGTGTGCTCCAGCAGTGCTCTGATAAATGGTGGTTTGGATTTTGTAAACCCAGATCATATTTTTTGCAACTTACAAAGTCTCTTGTGTCCCTTATAACATTAATCCATATCTGAAACAGTCAGATGTGTTTCTGTTTGAAATGAACACTTCAAGCACTACAGATACCACTTACTTATTACTTTTCTGTCTTGTAAGATTGACCACAACAGGACATCTGGCACTGTTTACAATGAGTTGGTACATGTATCTTGACTGTTGAACTGATTTTCAAATATCTTGAAATGTTCAACACATCTTCCCAGGTGAATACTTGTATTTAAATGTACATTGGGTTTGCATCTTTGAGATGTTAATGACTGGTGATATAGATAGTTATCTTCAATGTGCAATGAGTTACATATAAGTGATATTTGCAGTACCAGACACTTCAGCAGATGCTAACAAATAGCACTCCTGCCTCACAGCACCTGGGCTGGTTGGGTGTGAGTTTGAATCCAGCTCAGTCTGTATGGAATTTGCATTTTCTCCCCATGTGGGTTTCTTCCAGATGCTCCTGTTTTCTCCCACTATCTGAATACATGTGTTTTAGGTTAACTGGTCACTCTAAATTGCCCATTGTGTGTTTGGTCTTCCTGCGATACACTGGCATCCCATCCAAGGGGTGGTTTCATGGCCTTGCACCTATTGCTTCCAGGATAGGCTCCAGATTACCAAGACCCTGCTCAGGGTAAAACAGTTACATGAAGGAGATGCTAACAAATCAGGATTTTTCTATTACTTCTTGCATGAGTGAGATTAATGAAGTCAGTTGTACCACCTCTGCATCATCCCACAAGGAACCAGGAAGCAACAGTTAAAACCCAAGTCACTTAAGGTCTGCTCTCATATGGTCATATTAAGTGAAGTTACCATTTGTATTGTACACAACACAGTGCAATTGCAGGAAGCCATGAGAAAAAGCAAATGTGTTAGAAAATGCGCAGAATGTGCAGTTTAGAAAAGAAAACCACAAAGATCAGAGCATTTGTAACACCAAGGATTATCTTACAGAGTAAGGTATATGTGTTTGCAGACAGGTCCCAGGTCACTTTTTGTTTAATGTTTTTTGTAATGTATAATAGATGACCTAAGTGATTGCCTTGGGAGGATGCCGCTGCATTCTGCCGGCCTGCAGAACTGGATGTGATGTCATCAGCATGGCAAGTCGACCTCACTGAATTTCACCTGTTATCACACAGGAAGTGGGGGGGCAGGGGGTGCAGAAAGGGTGTTGCAATGTGGCCTTGCTTTAAACATGAAATAGGAACCAATACATTTTTGGGTGTCATTTTCACACTGAAAGAGTAAAATACCCTAACCCCTTCACTCCCTCCATACATAGAACTATTACACACAGGGCACTCTGTTGCATTTTAGCATCTGTTTATGTATAATTCAGTAGCTGGGATCTGGTCAGCCCAAGTGGCTTCCAGTAGTACAGGTTTGTACGTGTTTTATGGCATTTTTCATAAGATAAAAAGAAACACCCAAGGAATGTACAGGATTCCTTCAAAAGGATCCGAAAACTCGTACAGTCCCAAGAGAACTGGCTTAGTTGAATTACTGTACAGAGCAGCGCCTGTGTGAAACCATGTGCTGAACGAGACATGGATTAGCGGAGCATTTAACAACCTTTTAAAACAACAACCAGCAAAAGACAAGTTTGCTTATGCCTTAATGAAGTTATAAAAACAATGGGTCTGACCACTCTGCCAGGTGTATTGCTTAACAACACCAGTGCCATTTTTCATTGAAACTCTCATAGGTTGTATAAGTTCAAGTTTAAAGTTCAAGTATATTATCGTTTCACAATGCACAGGTATACAGCAGCAATATGGTTTGAGCACATTCAGATGTCAAATAATTTACCCCAGTGCCACTTCAGACAGAACAGAATTTAAATATATAATTCATAAAGTGTACAAATATAACAAGGTAAATGCAAATAAGAAAAGAGGGCACGAGGTACCTTGCTTGAAGGTTACCTTACATTCAGACGGTTAGGATATTTAATGTGAGGTCTAAAAGAAAAGGTGCAAATATAGTGGTTAATATGTATGTAGTATATATGTATAACTGTCAGTGTGACAATGTAAAGGTCACTTCTTTACATAAAACAGTGATGTAGTACAATTTTTTCCACTATGGCCAGAAAGAACCTTCATTTATTATTTAAAGGAACTTAATAGGGCTCGTGCAGTGTGAAACTATACATGTGTTGTGTAACCTGCATTGTCCTTCCACTGGTAAATAAGAAACCCACTGTGAAGATGATTGCTTTTGCCCTGTGGTGGTCTCCATCTTGTACACTCGCGCAGACCCTATGACCTCCTCACATTTGGAAAGAGCCCTTGAGAAGTGCAACTTTGTGTCTCGTGGAACATGTAACGGGTGGCATAGTGAGCTGGACTGTCGTCTTGAAACCCAAATATCCAGGGAACTGCAGTACCCTCAGCCAAGGTTGTTCCCATGATCTGTACCAGTAATACCCCACTGCCTTACAAAATAGTACAATATTGTAACGGTTGTAAGTTATACTGAACAAAGGCGTCAGGTAAAGGAGAAAGGTTTTTAAAAATCATTTTACGAGCAGGAGAACTTTTTGTTTTTAGTGTATTCGACATGTTTATATGCACCTGTTGTTTTTGTGTCAGATGTTAAACAGGTTGTTAGTATTTGCATGTGGTACAGACTGCTTAAAAGTCAAAGGTGTCAGTCTGTGATATTCATAAGCAATTAAATGCACCTCGCCTTGTGCACAGAAATATTGTAAACCATCTCACAAATCACGGGGATTTACGCCCCCAGTCTGCGCAAATGAATTCCACAGGCTTGTGAGTAGTTTTCTCAGGGGGGTTCTGTAGCTGTTACCTGTTCCCCGCTGGTGCTGCCAGACGTGGGTGTCATTTTCATGTCATGGAAGTCAGTTTATACTCTGTATAGAACCCCTTTAAGCAACAATTGTACAAACTCGGTGCCACAGTCGTATTCACTGCGCATGAAATGAGCGGTGAGAAGCGGCACGTTCACCGCAGACTGCGGAGACTGAGAGGAGCGGCGCTCCTCGGGGTCGAGCTCATACTCGCCTGTGGTGCGACTGGCGCAGTAGCGCATCCGGGCACGAAATATAACACTGTATCTTAGGTATATATTGGGCACTTTTTGTGCCTGAGCTTCCAAGGGGGCTATTGGGGACCCAGGGACCGCGTCGCGTTGAAGGGAGCTTTGAAACGTGGCCGCGCGTGCGAGAGACGCGCTGCGAAAGGAGCAGCAGCACCTGAACACGCTACCTGAGTGGCAGGAGCGGCAGGAGCAGCAGCAGCAGCAGCACCAGCAGGAGGAGGAGGAGGAGAAGGAGGAGGAGGAGGGTCGGGGCAGCAGCGGCAACAGCGGGAGGAGCGCATCGTGCCCGTGAGTCGCGCGCCTTCGGCAGCGACATAATGCGGTAGCGCAGTAAGGAGAACCGTTTCGGACCGGCGCTGAGGCGGCAATGCCCGTTTTCCCTCATTGAAGCATAAACAACAAGTGCTACCCCCCGCAGTGGAGGAGACAGACGCATGGGGATATGTGCAGCGCGGACCCGGCTGCCACCAAACTGCTGACTTTCAGCCAACGGTAAAGTAACGTGCTATACTCGTCTGTGCGCGTTGTCGCCCTGTAACTGCCGGAATGGAACCTGAGACGATGCTGTCATGCCTTTTGTCGAGCGAAAGCCTCCTCTCAGCCGTGCAGTTTTAAAGTGGCTTTTCATTTCTCATCGTTTGCATTACACTTATTTCATGCAAGGAATGTGCAGTGTGTTTTCTGTGTTAGGGTGAACTTGTGTGTGTGTATATATACGTACAGTAGGGTTTTGTGTCTCCCTACCGAAGTGGAAGTGTAGCACAGGACTGATATTATTATTGTTATTGTTATTATTATTATTATTGGTGCGGCTTTGCTCCGAATGCCCTAGAACATGGACTTACTAATGTATCAGGAGGTTTTGCGGTGTTCTACCAGCAAATTCCAGCTGCTCGAAGGTGCGAGGGGTTCGTCGCGGTCAGGGCCGTGCGGGAAACTCCCGCAGACTGCTGCCACTGTTTGTTGCCTAAAGCCGCTTCTGCAGTCGCCTCCGATCGTGGCCTTTATTTACACGATACAAACCCTCAGGCTGTTTGTTTAGGACCTGCTGCACTTTCTCTCAGTATTACCAAATGAGAAGTGAAACATCATCACTGAGAACCTGTTCGCTACTTTACTTTTGCAGCTGACTTGTTTTGCTTAGTTGGACAAGCTGGGAGAATGAGCACGGAAAACGCATTAATAATGTATAGTAATATTCTGTTCAAGGTAGACTGGCACTGCCTGGCCCCAACTCAAGTGTCACTCAACCTTTTGTGAAGCATTTTGCCTTTCAAATGGAAACCTGTTACTCACAGTAGTTGGTTACTGCACTGCAACGAGATGTTTCTAGGCAGATAAATAGATAACGTTCACATAGCGGCGAGTGAAACATTATCAGAAGAAATGTTCTGGTTCCAAAACGAAATTGTACAAGTATTAACTTAAATTACTAAGTCTGTTTGAGTCACAGGGGTTGCAGGTGGTGCTGAATGGACAGCTCTGGACATTTGGAGGCTCTGGGACAGCTTTGGACTGTCTTGGTCTTCCACCCCTGCTTTGCCATTGAGTATGTCCACCTTTCATGTGGGGTCTGTGTTTTTACATTCTCCTTTTTCAACATTTTACAAGTATTGTTGCTCACAGCTGATGTCCTTTTTATGGGTCCGACAAGCCATTTGATCTCCGAACCATGTGAGTTAAATATTACATTTTCCTGAAAAATAACTGTGTGGAAGAGGAGTGGTTGCCGTTAGCCTATGATGTCATCCTTGCTAGTCAGCAATGGAGGGATGAAGACTGACTTTAAACTGCAGTTGCTAGGCAAGCTGTTGAATCTTGAGGCTTGATTTCCTCTTTAATGTCACATACAAGTTGGACATGTGAAGAATAAACAATGCAGAGTGACACAGGGTATATTATACTGTTTATTATGATAATCGTTGGACTTTCTTTGCCCAGTCAATTAAACAATCATTTCGATTATGGTAGAACTGATCACCCCTGGGTAGCTACACTAAATTCTCAATGTGTGCTGTTTGTCAAGCGATACAAAGCATGAGTAAATATGAGAGAAGCAAAAGCAACAAGTAAAAACAAAATCGTTGTGCCCATCAGATGTTATTCCTCCATTTATCTTTAGGAAAACCTTTCCTCCACTGCACATGTGTTGTAAGGAAAGTAAGAGGGGAGGGTCTGCATGGCTTTCTCATCACCCGGCTCACATATTTAGCTTTGTGCCACAGCTGAAGGTGTGACCAAGGCTTCTGCCCTCTGATCCAGTGTGTTTACAGTATCAACACTATGGGTTGTTGCAGGAACATATAACGCAATGCTGGCTGCTGGGTGTGCGGCTCTGATACCACACAGGCTGACGACAGGGAGGGGGTTCACACTGCAATCGCAAATCTCCACTGCTGTGAGCAGTAATGGATCAATAATAATACCCTCCACTCTGACTGACGTGGAAACAGGCTCACACACACAGACACAAACTGACTTGTTTCCATTAGGCGACACTTTATATGGCTCTCAACAGCACACATTTGTCTTGTGTACTCCAAAGGCAATGAGAATTTGAAAAATGCAATGCATGCATTGCTACCAACCAGCATAATCTCATCTTACTCTATTCCTATATGAGAGATGCAAAAAATCTTGGAAGACCTGCATGTCAGCCATAACATTTGGTCTGTTAAATTTTTATTACAGGTTAACATTGAGTGCCAAGCAGATGTTTTTGTTCTATCTGTACAATATTTGAGGATAATGGAAATGCATATTTTCTGTGCTGCATTGTTCATTTCTATGTACCGAAAATACTTGATTGCAATGCATTGAGGATCTTTTCAGAGATATTCCAGAACTTTCCAGTATGTGCCAGACTTGAGTTAATTTAGTGTGTTTGGGGGGGGGGGTGTTTATCTTATCAGAGTAGATATGGTTGCAAGGTGGTGTGATCAGACAGGGGCTTACTGGCCACCGAGACATCACCAGAATAAGAACCTCAAAGACAATAACAAAGCTGGTTCTGGCTGGCAGACGCTGTCCATCACAAAATGACTTCATGCCTAATTCAATCAGGGCCTCTATCTCTGCTCTTCATTTGCCCAGGCTCGGCTGGACACAGCTCAGCACTGCTCTGTTACAAGAAGGGAAGTGTGTGTATATGTAGGAGTGCCGCCATACTTGAGTCAAATCTACTTCTGTTAGCGTTCATGGTCACCCCGCTTGCCTTCTCAAAACACTTAGGACCCCTGGAGTCCTCCATGAGATGAGTCATACTAATGATCCATTTGTCTTGCAGCTCCGCCTCCGAGGACCTGGGATGCAGGCGTGGCGAATTCAGTCGGAAACATTATGGGTCTGTGGAGTTGGTGAGTCTACCTCGTTTTTGCCCTTTGGCTCCCGACTTTGGTCTGTAGTAGACGTGTGTAGTAGAGGGGCACGATGTCCGCACTGGGTGTGGTTATCTGTTTGTCCTTCCCGCAGGAAGAACCCAACTCTGCTTTTTGCTCCACATTTTCAGTGGGAGACTGTAAAGGTGTAAAGAACACAGAATGAAATCATAAAGCAAGGTGTAAATTTCACACAGAAGTGTACTATCTTTGACAGACTGAGTCACCGCAATGAAAATAAATACAGTGCTGCACTATGTAGATATTTGCAGAAAAACTAGGTTTTGTCTTTACTAGGCTTTGCTGTAGTTTTTTTATAACCTGTGTTGTTAACTGTCATAGGATTTCTTTCTGCATGCCAGGAACAAATTCTGTACTTTTGTATTGTACTTTACTGTGCTGTACAGCCATTTTTCTTATAGTGGGCTGTACTAAGACAACAGACAGGTTTTGATTGTATGTTGTATACATGCAGAGCACAAATGCATATAAACAGGTCTCATATGGTTATTAATAGCTCATTCTTAATCTTTCAAGTAAAGTTATTGTAGATAAAATAAGCCACACTCACTTGTGACTTTGTATATGAGATGGAATGTGGCTTTGTTGACAAACTATAACCTGAAGAACGAATCAGATTACAGTTGAGAAAAACACATGGTATACTCTGGTATTTGCAGATATCAGATCTGCCGTAAGCCAGTTCAGGAGTCATTCCCTTAATGGAAAAATGCCTTTATGGATTGGTTAAGAACTAACTGACACAATATTTATAATTTTTGCATTTAGCACAAAACTAGCATCAAACACTTTAGGGTCTATGCCCCTAATGTATTTTAAAATAATACTAGCTGTCAGGCCCCCAACAGTTATCACGTCAGAGCTCACATCCTGTTTTCAGTATTGTGAACTGAACAGGTCTGGTACCATCTGCACTTGCAATTTATTGTACTTGTATTGCACATTTCATCTCATTTCCCAAACATGTGGTAGAGCAGCACGGCAGATCTGTGCAAGCCTTTCCCAGACTTACCTTGACTGTTTGCCCTGCAATTCCCTCCAAGATCAACAGTGAGGCATCCCCGCCACAAGTGTTTTTGCAGAGCTGATCCACTGAGCAGCGTCACTTTTGGGAAAGCGTAATCCACACTCCATCTGCATGAAGTTCCCGGACCTTTAATAGTCTCCATCCAGGAAGTGGATGGAGTGAAGCAATCTGTGACAAACTGTATGTATGTTAGAGTTTAGCCAAGAAGATCCAAGCCTGCCTGAATCACACGGTGAAGTTTTTTTGGGTGTAGTAATATTTCACATGACTTTCCAGTTTATGTTTCTGATAAAGCCACATCCTGGAGACCTGACTGTTGAAAGCAAAGTGGCTTTTAGTACAAGAGTCAAAGCATAGTAAGGCTGGCCAGTGGTTCCTTCTTGCATTCTTTTGGAGGACTGCCTTTTATTTCTTTTTTGTCCAGGGCCAGCTCAGTCTATGAATAGTGGTAGTGCATAATTGCTCTGTCTTTTGTCCCTTCTGTTTTCTTGCACTGCAAGTAGGTGTCCACAGATTAGAGAGTAAATTAAAAAGACCAAATCCCTGCATGTTGCAGGAGTTACCCAGCTGAACTCCCAATGTGAAAAATCTGTTTATTTAGATAGACATTAGACCAACAGTGAAAGAAAGATGTGGCCAAATAATGAAAGCGTAATTGGTCATGGTCAGATTCTTCTGTTTGGCATGAAATTTCCTTTAGAATGGAAAATGGGCACTTTATTAAAGTGTACATGTTTGGTGTTCTTGGATCAGTTCCAAACCTAAGATGATGACATTTGAAAAAAAGCTTCCAGTTTTATTGTAGTTCAGCATGCACTTTTCTGCACATTGCGGTAAGGTGCTTCTGTTTTAGCTTCTGTTTACAACGGAAATATGAACAACAGCAAGGCTGTAGATGAGATGCACATAACTGGGCTGTAATTTGAGACACTTCTGGTTATTTCTTCAACTGACGTTTCTACAGTTTTTTTCAGCACTCGAACAAACCAGGCCAAGGGAAGTTAGAGTTATATTTATCACTTTTGTGAAATCCAGAAATCCCCCAAAAAACAAAACCACCCTTAACATTCATAAGCACCGTGGGAATTCTTACTGGGCGCTCTCTGAAGGTTACTTCAGTCCAGCATTACATGGCTTCCTTCAACTGGCTTTGATATGAAACAGCTAGGTGAGCACCAGGAGGGCCACCAGGGGTGCTGTTAGCTGGATGCCTGCCACACATCACTGCTGTGAACCATAAAATACAGGCTTTGTAATATATATTGAATTTTATTGCAAATGGCAATAAAATATACTTACCGTGTGTTTTGCTCATCCATCCATCTATTGTTTTATTAGACTTTATGAGAAGGCTCATTACAGCATTATTTTTGTTTTGACTTTTTTTAGTGGTCCTTACGGTACAAATAACAAAAATCAACTTTAATTAGAGCATTAATTTTAGCTGGATTGTGATAATGTTCCATCTTGTCTTTACTACAGCTCAAACAATACTTTATAGTGTTATTATTATTGCTCTTAATGATGGTGGTAGTGATGTGTTACTGTTGTTGTGAACAAGGAAATAAAGTCCTTCTATTAATGCTTTGTATATTATAGGTTTGGCGTATGAGACAAATGGCATAACCGGTCTTTTTATTCATGCTGACTTGAATGGAGGTTTCCGTAATAAATAAGGAACTGAATCAGTTGTCATTCTGTAAGCCCAGGATGCCCGTACTGTACAGGCAAGGCCACAGACTGGGCAAAATGAGTTGTAAAGACCAAGCTGTACTATACAAAAGGACACAGGGCTCCCGTCAAATAAACAAATCATGCCTAAAGAGGAAGCTGAATTCACAAAATATACGTATGAATCAAAAAAATCAATATACATTGCAGTAGCTGCACTGTAGCGACAGCTCTGTGGACTTGAGGGCGTTAGAATGCGGTGGTGGACACCCAGGGAGATCACTCACTGCCCGGCTTCAGCAGGGCCCGTCTACCGTTTGCACCACTCGGCTTTTCGTTTCTCATCTCCCAGCAAGTCCCCGAAGTACAGATCTGAAGGAGATTTACTGAAGAGCAAATTGTTTTCAAGAGAGCAAGTCTCCTCTGTTTATCTTACATCAGCACTTGCATAGATTTGTTTGTTAGTCTCTATGGCCTGGCACCATGCACTGTGTTGTGGAGGATGCCATATTTCAGTCTGTTTATATATTTTTTTATTTTGCCTGCTACCCTTATGATTCTGCTCTCAGTAACATTCGAATTTGGACAAGGTGTGGAAAAGGCTACTTAAAATTCATTTTTAAGTAACGCCTCACCTGATCAAAAGATTTTGTTGCGTCAAATTTAATTACATTTAAACTGTACTGGCATTAAATGATTCGGTACCAGGAACTGAATAATACGATCATTAAAGCTGATCGCTGTGCATTGAATCTGCTTGTTTCTGCAATTCACATGTAAGAGCTGGCGGTTGTTTTCAGACTGGAAGTGAGTGGCGGAACCGGTTACTCTGATTGATTCACGGGGGCGGTTTTATTAAGAAACGCTTTCAGCCACTGCTTCATTTCCCACAGGGAGGGATTTTGCAGTTGTCGGATCAGAGTCTGGTGTGTAACATTGGTCTTGACGGAACCAAAGGCTGGTACTACAGCCAGTCATGTGTTTTTTTTAATTATTTATTTAACTCTGACAGTGGACTAACTCCTCTGTTCTGGCGACCTTCCTAGACTTAGCACATGAGCTCTGAAATGGGGAAGATTAAGCTGTACAGAACTGACTATATGCTGGGCTAGCAGATTCCCGGAATGCTGCACTTGGTCGACGGACATGGCTTTATTCTCAATATTTCAGCAATTATAAAACCTTCTGCACTATGGACATGTGCGTCATACATTTTTGGAGGAAATGCAGAAACGTCTACGGTGGCATTTGGGTTTGAAAGATTCCCTTTTTATAGAATTATGGAGGAACTTAAGAATAAATTCAACTTTCTTCTCTTCAGGAGTGGCTAAGCTGCTACAGCATTTTAAAGAAACATAATAAAATCCTTTTAGAAGTCGCAACAGCATTTAGCTCTTCTTGCTTTCTGTTATTATTGCTCCTAATGAAACACTAATGTGTGGAAACTGAGCAGTTTTGAGTCATTCTAAATTGGTGCAGTGAGGGAGCAATGCTGACTATTTATATCACTGCAACAATGTTACTATATGGGCTGTCTCACTTAAGCAGTTAGCATGAATTCATTTGCCGAATTAGCAGTAAATGGACACTAGATCTTGGAAACAGGAGTCTCTGTAGGTCGAAGCTAGTTATGTCTATTGAGATGAAAACCAGTGCATTCTGACCATTGTCCTTGTCATGAATGCTACATTTTGTTGATAGCCTTAGGTCTTATATCAGTGTTGGCCACACATTTTTTATAAACTTCTTTGTCCTGACCTGACAAAATAGAACAGCTTACTGTGTAAAGTTTGAGTTTGAGTTTTTTATTACATTTCATTTAGTTAAAAACGCTGCTGCTCTGTACTAAATTTATCCATTCATGTGATGCTTTTCTCTAAAGTGGCTTCCCGTATTGAGCAACGTACAATGATATACCGATTTATTAAATTTTTGGTATTTTGGTTCACGGGTGCTGCAAATGTGAGGCGGGATTTGGAACCATGTCCTTGAAAGGAAGACAGCAGTGCTAAACACTGCTCCCCCTGCCGCCCCCTGAGAGTTCCAGCTACTCTAAGTATAGTTAGCCAGGCTGTCACTTCTATCTGATTTCAAGATCTTGAATGGCTACAAGATGAGCTCTCTGAAACTGTGAACACAATAGAATTGGAAGGCACTTCAGTGACAGAGGCTGCTGAAATATTCACAGGGATATTTCAAAGAAAGCGAGGACTCCTGACTGATGCAGTGGGAAGTTCAGTGTGAGAACTTGCCAAATCTGGGTGCTACAAACCCCACGTATGCCCCCTGGTGATACCAAAAAGAAAGTTCTCACCCCCCCCAGCCTAATTCTCCAACTGCACAGTATCAAGGACTGAAATAATAGGAACAATAGAAACGTCTTTCCTGCTTGGTGAAAAGCATGGCAGCTGTCAAAGGCTTTATATTTGTTAGTTACTTTTTATCAAGAAATGGCTCCCAATGCACAGAAATTGTTAGCTAAACATAAACAAATTAAGCCAGTTTTAAAGACTGATATTCATATAGACAAATACATACGATAGTATTATATTGATTAAATACTTGCATAATTCTGTGTTTCTCACAGTAGCAGATAATATCTTTATTGCCGAGAGATCTGTATTTCTAAGAAATGTAAAATGGTAAAGCTTGTCATGTTTTGGAGGTGTTGTGTGTCACTAGGATGACAGTTTGGTCTAAACACTTAAAATATTAAAAACTGCCAAAATTGTGGGTTTTCATGTCCTTATCAGTAAATAATTGTCATTAATTATTTTACCAGTATCAGTAAATAAATCACCTTTTGGGCCAAAGTTGGTAAACTTACACCTGAAGCAGAATAAATACCAATTATTTTTTGTTTGTTTTGTTGAATTTTAGAATTAAAGTATGATTTTTAAACAATAGTTAAAAAAAAACAATGAAGTTACTCATCTTCGATCATACTCCCACTCTGGTCTTTATTCCCACAAAGCATCTGTGATAGTGGAGCACCAGTTATAGCTGAAATATTACATTACTAGAACTGGTTTTCAGTGTCTACCAGTATTACATTTCAATCATACTGTTGAGAATTATTTGCTATTTTTTGTTCACATCCTTCATTTATTACACAGTTTCTACCTGTTACGTGTTTTAAATTTTGGTAATATGCCCCTTTTAGGCAACGAAATTATGTGTGACTGTACAACAAGTATAAATGTCTTGGTATCAAATTTTCAGCACTATTTATACAGGGTATATTTGAACATATTTTTGGTATTGTCTCAACTGGAAAACAGTGAGTTGTATTGGAGAAACTATGTGCAAAGAATACAGCTATGCACTGTGCGGAGTGCCTTCTGAGTTATTTATATGTCTTGATGAACATGCAAAACCTGGAAGGATATTGGAGCTCTGAAATCTCAAAATCTTTGGTCATCCCACACAACACTGTGATGTTCTCAGCATGTATATAGGGTGTTCAGTGCTTAGTATACAGGAGCAGATAAAACAGAACACTACTTATTGTCCACTTTAAGTAAAACAGGAATTGAGCTTTTACAGCAGATATTGCTGGTTGATTTTTTTATGTGCATTTTATCCTACTGCTCTGTCTTCTTAAGGGCTTTGTGCTGACTTGCAGCAGAACCAGACAATTAATTGAAAAGTCTCTCATTCCGTTATTCTCAGGATACACTCATGACTATTTTGAGATTGGTTAAATTCTCATTTTATTTTATATCACAAAACTGTTTCTTGATTTTAACCTTATATTTCTCAGAAACCAATGCAGGGTAGTTAAGGCCTAATAATCCTCCATTTTACAGGTTAAACCTCAAATTACAAACTCAGGTTTAATAATTTATTAAATTTAACTAATTTATAATGTTAGGTCACCTAACAGTAAGCTTCTAAAATACCATGCAGGTCCATTATAAACAACAAGTCTGCAGAAACACATAGCACACCCAAAAAGATATGAATATTCGAGCTAGCTGCTTGTATAAAGGTTGAGTGGATTGTACTAATAAGGTGGATAGTAGCAGTGTGAAATACATAAACAATAAAATTAAAATTTTAATTTCAATATAATAATGGGATAAAGCAATGAAAATTAGTATTTTTCTGTTATCATTAACTGTTTATACAGTTTGCAGTGCCCAGAGAACTGCAGGGTATGGGGCAGGATATGCTGTGGAGAACAAGTCAGTTCATCACTGGTGAGTCACACACACTTATACACACTGCAGGCAGCTTAGGGTGTTAAATTCAGCTGAAACACATATCATTTGGACTGTGGGAGGAAACCAGAGCACTCTTTGGCAACCCACACAGAATGTACATGCAAAGTCTGCACAGACTGAATGGGGGATGGAACCTACACTCAGCCAGCCAGGCACTATAAGACTCTTGCACTACTGGTTTCACCACTGTGCTGCCTGTGCATCCTATTATATTTACGTAATAAAATTTGATCATGAAATAATGCTGCCCTGTGATGTTAACATTAGTCATAGTTTTTTCTTTAAAAACACTTTGCTCACCTACTGGTCCTAGTGGTAGAAGGGTCATGAAGAGCCCAAATCTCTGCCAGTTCAAACTGTAGGTTTCAAGTGAAAAGACCAGGCCACGGAGAGCTCTTGTGGCACCCAGGTTGAAGCTGCCAGGCAGCACAGTTACTGTCTAATTGCCTGGACTTTAGCCAGCTGGACATTCAGAATTAAAATAAACAACTGGACGCATGCGGTGGCTTGAGGAACACAACTCTCTCTGCCTTCATAGGAGGGAATTTGTCATTCTTAGAGAGGCCAAGGAGAACAGAGGACAAAAACTGGATGAATGAAAAAAGTAGCTAACAAGGAATCATGCAGTGAACATGCTCTTCTTTTTGGGAATGAAAAGGGCAGCACTGCCGACGATAATGGTGGTGAAGTTCACAATGGCGTGGATAATAATAGCAGCTCTCTCACAAGGCTCTTATTTGAGAGCTGGTACCATCTGCTTCTTACCCTGGGCTAGATGGGAGGCATTGCCAAAAGCGGGCTACCAGGCTGCTCCAGCCAGTGGCACCACAGAAAAGCTCTGAGACCACCGGTGGGGAGAATCCGGGGGAGTTCAATCTTCGATTAATAGGTCAGTGGAACAGACCCTGCAGCATGTGGGGACACGGAACCACTTTGGAGAATAACAGAACACATGCATAGACAGTACACTTGAATGGTCCACCAGGTAGCATAACATAAGATCGTACATGAAACACCAGCACTTCCACATGCTTACTATGCTGGTGACCACAGGACCCAGCTCTCCTCTTTTCTTTTCATTTGTTATAGATACCAGTTCTTTTCAGGGTATTTACACAGATTCACACACTACAGGCAGTCCACTTAAAACACAGGTCTGTGGACTGTGGAGGAAATCCGAGCGAACGCTGGAGAACATGTAAATTTTATACAGACAGAGCCAGATTTAAACTCACAAGCCGGAAACTGTGAAGCACCTGTGATACCTGCTGTGTCTACATGCCTCCTTCTGTTCAAAGCTGTAAACCAATACTGTAATAAGTCATTTAACTCACTGTTCTTGTCATGATTTCTGTGGCTTTTTCTTTTATTTCAACCAAAAAGTTAATGTTTCTCAGTGTCAACTTTCAAACCCAAGATTGCAACTTCACTCCTAACCCTTGAAACTCCAGCGCAACAGCAAGACAATCGATATGTCTGAACAATATGCCCAATTGACAAAACTAACACGGGACCAACCAAACTGCTACCAAAAGCATTCGTTTGATTTCACTTGCTGAGAGCATCTTAAAAAGAACAAAAGAAGTAAAACAGAAAGTATACACGTTTGCGACAAAGCATAAACAAAAATTCAGTGTATGCGAAAAGTCCTTGTTACTTGAAGGTGCACATGGCCTTTTTCCTTCCCAAAAAATTTTTATAAAAATATTTAACACACATATTGAATGTCCTTTGGGTTAAGTATTTTTCCTAAATTGGGACTGATGAGAAATGTTGTTCTTGCCAAAAGTACCTTCCCCTTCCGAGCTCCTCAGGGGTTTTGGTTTTAGTGCAGATCCACAGTGGTTTTTCCAGCTGTGGCAGAACCGGTTGTTACTGGGCCAGTAAGGTAGCAACACATCATATCACTCATACAAGTAGTCATGATGAACTGTAGCATTCTTATATGGATACCGGATGCTTTTGGCCATGGAATGCAAATCCTTAAGCTTAGTGTTTTCCTGTCTAGTGCCGTTGAGTCAATTTCAAGTTACTGGCTTTTGACATGGGCTATCTGTGTGTTTTCCTTCTGAGCACACAGGTGCTTGGTTGGCTCTAAATTACCTATAATGAAGTGTATGTTTAGCTACCCTGTGATAGGTTGGTATCCCATCCATGGTGTACCAGTGACACCCCGTGTTTCTGAGATAGATTCTGGACCTCTGCAAGCCCGTAATAGACAAGCAGATATAGTTAATGAGTGAAGAAATTAATAAAATACATTTGTTTTTTGCTGAAATACATGGTAATATAGGACTGCTTTATATACAGAAATTCCTTGGTATTGAAACTCTATATCCAAATTTTTGCTATAACTGCTCTTTAAAAAATTAAGTAAATAAATGAATACCTGTATATATCAGTATTCGAATGGAAACTTTTGCCATAACAAATTCTTATCTTAACCTTATCCATAATAAAAAACAAAATGCAAATAAAAATAAATGTAAAATCTACAAATAAATACTGTGCAGTACCGTGCAGCGTACGGTAATAAAGTCATACTGTATGTGTTGTAATAAACTCTATTGTGTACTGCTACAAATTTATCTGAAGCTAGGTGCGGGTATGCACAGCTGTTTCCGCTTGTTTTAGCTTTGTCTGAACATGCTGTGTCACCACATTTATTTAGCATTTCATTTTTAAAAAATAGAACTATTTATTTAAATGCCAGTTGTTGCATTAAACAAAGAGGCAGACATGGTGGGCTACTTTGATACGTGTCTTCCCTTTATTCAGCATTTCATAACACTGAATTCCTGCTGCAAACCCTGTCGCATGTGCCCTCTCATCTCCTGTGTGTAACGCATTGACACTGAAAGGGCCACTAACCTGTGAAATGCCCTGTGCTGTACATACTGTACCGTGTGGTATAAACATGCAACACACATGTGAAAACCCACAATTAAACCTGCTTATCAAATTGATCAAATTGAAGTTAGATCGTCATAATTCTAATACTGTTTAAGGGGCTTTGAGAAGCTTAGCTGAACAGATGGTGAACTTTGGAATCTCTTGTCCACCTCTAACATTGAAGTAGACATAAACATAACCTGTAATCTTCAATGTTATATACTTCATAAGTCTTTTTCTTCATAAAAAATAAAATCTACTGATTATTAAGAAGATAAATAAGAGACTATTTGGTAATTCAATGATATGTATTACACACTACCTAATTTTTCTCTAAGTAAAAGATGCATTACATCACCAAAGTATGTGTCAACAACAGTAAAATTAGAGACAGACTAGGGTAACAGAAAAGAATATACAGCTCTATGAATCCAGTTTCCCTTGTACTCATTTTCCTTGGTTCCTAATACTCAGAATCATTTGCTCCAGGCTTCAATGCATTTAGAAGTCACACAAAACCGAACAACAAAACATTTATTGACATGCTGATGGTCATTGAAATCGTGTTAATAAAAATGTTATGGTAGTTAGTATCAAAGCTTTCCATAAGCTAAATTCTTTTTATGCTTAAGCTTCTGGCCATGTTTTTCTTCTGTAATTCATACACCTCAGAAGAAGCCTATAAGGTCACACTGATTTGTATCAATTAAAAGAGGATTAATGATATTGTGGTATTGAATTCAATCTTGGTTATAGATTTGAAATACTCTGCATGTGGCATTTTCTGATAGGTGAATTGGAACAGTGGTTCCTGGGTAATACATCTACCTGTATCTTACAGCTCTTCTACAATTAAATTATAGAGCCGACTTAGGGATGCTTTGGATCTTAGTTCCAGGAAATGCAATTATTCTGTCGCAGCAATAAATCTCATGAAAAAGCCAAGGAGCTGTTGCAGGCAAAGGACAGCAGCAAGCCTTAATTTCTTTTACTCCTAGTTGACAATGTGGCAAAACCATCACAAAACTCCTTCACAGAATTACTTTGGAACAATTTTTCCTTGATATCATGAAACCATGTGACACCTGAGATTATACTAACCAATATTTTTAATTTATGCTTATCTGCATGTTGCAGCTTTGAATTAATGTCATTTCAAAAATATGGATGCAATATGAGAAAAGGAGGTGGCTTGCTCTGACTGTTGTACGATTAAGTTTTGTCACGCTTTATTTTTTCTGAAATCCACGTTGAGACTTTATTGACAGCATTATTGGATGTAATTAATGTTGTTTTACTGCCATGTGCATTATTCTAAAGCATGTTTCTGATAGTAAAACACAGTGCATAGTTTTTCAAGACTACACAAGGCAAATATCATACATTATCAAAAGCGGATGAATGATGTTTAAAATGCTTGATGTGCTTCAAGTCAAGTGAGAGTGTAGTTAATATTCAGCTGTTTGACAAAACATCTCAGACTGCCTACAGTCCCATGCTACTGTCTGTCTGCTGAGTTTCTTCATTCTCCCATCATAGTTAAACAGCTATTGACAAACTGCATTATTCATTTGCATTAAGTTGTCAGTATTGCTTTCAGCTGTTCACTGCAGTTGGTGACAAAGTGTAGGAGTTTTAAAAGTTGTGTACTGTAAAACACATTGTAAAACATTGTAAAAGGTGTATTGTAAGACTGATAAAGTTAAACACCATTTGAAAAGTGATTCAGAAGATATCAAAGCTAGTTTGAAGCAGTATTTGTTTTTGTCTCTTGTCAGTGGGCCTGTGGGAGGCATCGTCAAATTTGCCTACATAACCATACAGTCTGTCCTGGATTTTCGGCACTTCGATTTTCCAGGTTTCAAATTTGATGGATTGTCGCAAAATTGTAACAGAGAAAAAAGAAAAATGATAAACTTTAAAAAACTTTTTTAAGCATAAAGTGAACCATTTATACATGTAAATGTATATATATCCACACACATATACATATATGTATATATACGGACACATATACACACATATATATATAATAAGTATGTACGTATACTTATTCACTGCTTTCTGCATAAAATTCAGTGTGCTATATATATATTCAGATCCGGTACATTTTTATAGACATATTATATGTTCATTACATATCACTTTAGGTTACAAATGTTTTATAGAAGTGTTGCTGTAGCACATAGTGCAGCACTTTACAGTACTGTAGTAAAAAAAATACTACGCTAAAATTACACTTTGCATTTTCCAGTCTTTTGTCATATCCAGACACCCCCTCCATAACATAGCCAGGAAAACTGAGGATAGACTATACATGCAAAAAATAGCTGATGCCCTCAGCTGTTTGTTCTGAAACTGACATTTAATGAAAACCGTGATTAATTCATAACAAATTTAAGTTAAAAGCTTAAATAATATAAGTTGTTTACAATGTGTTTTACATTTTGGGTATTTAATGCATTGTTAAACAAATATTGTCTACAATATGTAGGTATGAAAAAGAGACAGAGCAAATATTATGATGAAAAATAGACTGGTTGTTGTTTTTTCCGTGCCTGCTTTTCTGTTCCACAAATAATTTTGTCAATAAGCACGGTTCCTAGCCACTTCCTTGGCACAAATAATGTCTGATTGTTGTATCTCCTCCATGCGCTTCACATAACAAGCTCATAACAACAGGAGCTCCTGATGTTTCTGCTGCCCGCGCTCCGAGACTCGTGACTTTGCATCAGCAGGCCTCTATTCCTTTTCGGTTTTCTGATGAGATCAATTATCTATCTGCAGACACAATAACATTGACTTATTCCTCCTTGTTCTCTCGGGCCACTCCCCACCATACACACTCGAGGCCCAAGGGAAATTACCGGTCCTTTTAGCTCAACATGAGGCTCATTTGTGATTTTGCTTGCATCTCTTTTAACTTCACAATATTAGATATTTTTTGCAGATCTTTCTCAGACACAACAAATCCATTTTTTTCAAATCTGTCTTGGGAACTGTGTGCCTGGTTAGCTGTCTCTGGGTTATTATTTCTAGACTTATTTTCTCCCACCATCTAGCCATGTTGTGCTCTAAATTGGTAACTCTAAATTGCTTCTATTGAAAGACTTCACAAGTAAATGTGTGTGTGTGTGTGTGTGTGTGTGTGTGTGTGTGTGTCTCTGAGTGTTGTTTGCTCTCTTACACCCTATGCTCCTTGGAATTGGAATTGGCTCCAGAATGCCACGACGATGAATAAGGGGTTAGTGAAAATGGATGGGCAGGTGTGCAGAGTGAGAGAAGGATTTGCTGACTTGTACACAGCAGGATGGAGAGCTTCAGTCAATAGTTTCATCCAGCACAGGATTGTGGGATCATGTACGAGCAACTGTCAGCATTCTTGAACGCAAATTAGTTTTTCAGTGTTCTTCTTTTCCTACTCTTAATCATCTTTATGTTTTATTGGCTAAATATTTCATCATAATTAACTTCAATCTTGCAAGACATATCCTTACTGGCCAGTCTCATTTAAACGTCTCCCAAACCAGCCCATCTCTTCAAATGACAGATACCCTCATGAGAGAATATTATTAATTGAACATCCTAAGGCATGATCACTGGTAAATGAATTATCCTGAAGCTCTCTGATTAAACTGACTGCCTTGTCTGACTTTTGCTACAGTATGTGCAGCCATAAAGGTCGGACGCTATATACGTTATATATAAAGGACCAAAATGTATTCGTCCACTGCCTGGTATTTTGGTCCGTCAGTGTAACTGACGGACCATCAGTCTAATGGAGTCAGAAACTATGGTGATAAAATAACAATGCTTCAGCTGTTTTCATTTTCTGATTTTTGGTGCATCCAACCACGTAACTGCTTGGGAAAGTCTGTTTTGGCAGTTCTTCACAGCATCCAAGGCTTTCCAAATCCTGTACGCGGAAGGCCAGAGATGGAAGTTGTCTAGCATTATACTTATTGTGACGGTTAGTGGTTAGGAAAGGGTGAGGGTGAGGGATAGGGATAGAGTGAGGGTTTGGGGTTAGGTTTATTGGTTAGGGTTAGGAGAAGAGGTATTGGATGAAGCTTTCTACTTACCAGTATGGGGAGGGAAAGTTGCATGGGTCATTCATGAAGTGCTCACTTGTGTCTTTTTCCTGGAGTCAGGAGTTACTATTGGTCAAGACAAAATGGGTGTTTCGTTTGAAGTCAGTTTATTTTTTTCCTCTTTTCTTCCTGGGTGAAATGTTGATTGGCGTCGATATTTCTAATCTCCAGGTGCTTCTAGGCCATGCATTAGGAAATGTGCCACTATGTGTATATTTGAGTGTTTGTAGTTTCTTATGTTTCTTACATGTTGTGCCACTTTGGTTCTGATGGGGTTACCTGTCCCTCCCATGTATGCGGCTTAGCACTTCTGGCACAATATAGCATACGCAGTTTGAGGTTGCCTTGACAAAAAAATCTCAAAACTGCTGGCAAATTGCAGAGAAATATATGTGTTAGTATGGCTTTCGTGATGCAGGGGGAAAATTAAACTGGGGAGAACGTGTCAATAAAAGTGAGTGCATCAGAGAATACAGTTTAGCTCAAAGCATGAAGCCACATGCAAAATTCAGTCTATAGGATGACAATGACAACTGGAGGCGGGTTTCTGGAGCGTCTATGTTTGCACATGGTTCCACAGGCATTATTTAGTAATCTGGGTAAGCAGCAAAGCAGCTGCAGACTTGCTCTTTGCTACCCTCCAAACAGCTGTAACAGGCAGTTCCATCCTTGAAGACAGAGTAATTACCACCGCTACTCTTATCAGAAGCATTTACCAGGGCGAAAGAGGAGGCGCACTTCCAGGTCCTGTGAAAGGTGGGTCCCGGTGGATTTGCCATTTAGCTCTTTATTGTCTGTTTGGGAAGTCATTCCCTGTTGCTCTGTTTCTGGTCCGGTCACTGCTTCTCTATACTTCGCAAACAAGAAGGAACTCGACGTTTGGGGGGGTGGGGTGTGGGGATGTTGCTTGAAAAGCCCATGGCTGTCGCAGAGCTTCAAGCCATTACAAGCAAGCCTCAATCCATAAGCACAGCAGTGCTGATTTTCTTCTACTTCTGTTACTGTTTGTCTAAAGAAAAGCATTAATGATATTGCACATTTAAGTAAAAGGTATTGGATCTTTTTGGAACAGGGTGTCTAGCATTTATTCACAGTCAGTTTTTTTATTCTAAGGCAAGTAATTTTTTAATGTAGTGGTTCAGAGAGATACCTGAGCTGACTACTAATCGACAGGAATGAAAAATGAGAATAGCTGGTACCAACAGATGAAAACCGCATGCAGTAATGAATGCGTCTGCCTTTGATGGCAGTGGTCCAAATGTCTCATCAAGTGTGGCCTCTAGTTTTAAAGACGTGTGTTTAACAAAATATCCTTCTAAAAATATTACACTTTATTTATGCCAACGCTGTGGCTATAGTGGCAAATACTGTAAGGTGGTAAAAGAACAGAACACTGATTTTATGGAAGATCACACTGGAGTAGGTGTAGATATTCAGGTCAAATGTTTTCTACTCATCATGAGTAATTTCTATAGTTGTGTCCGTTGACAGTGTCCTGAGCTCCAACTGTTAAACATATACACATAAATATACGAACAAAAACAGGCATAGCGTGACTGATATAATGAACTAGTTCGCTGTCTGTTTTGTATGTGAAACCAACTTTCCCCTTGGTTACTCTGCCATGTGAAAGTGAGTAAAAGAATTATTAATAAATTAAACTTCATTAGTCCTCGAGAAAAAGTGCTGCATCAGCACTAAATATACGTTAAGGTTAGACATGACACATTGCATTTACATACCATGCATGCAGTGAGAAAAACAAAGATAAATAAGCAAGTAAGGTACTAAACTGAATGGCTGAAGATATAAATGAATAAGCAACCATATTTATATATAGGACAGTGTGGGTTGAAGTGAAGTGATGCAAGGTGTAAAGTTTTCATTAAGAGGTCATGAAGAGGTTGTCAAGAGGACTCACTGTAGAGCCTGCTGGCTGCTGGTCGCTTTCCTGCTGTGAGCCCTGCAAGATAGATGGGAAGTAAAGGCACAGCGGTCCAATTGTTCAGGTACCATTTGAGTTTACAGAGCCGTTGCTGTACTATTACAACATGTAAACACTTTTAAAGAATCTTCCTATAGCCACAGACCTACATGGTCTTACAGTCATATAATGTCAAGTGTGTTTTGAAATGCACAAATCCATGCAGCACAAGGATCTGTGACTGATACGGAACCAAACGACATTCAGTTTAGGCATCTGCCGTGGTTGTGGGTCAGAGGTGACAAATTCAATTTCTGATGGCCCATTTGTATGCAGGTTATAGATATTCATCCTTGTTTAAATACTTAATTAGCTTCCATAATTTAAAAATCACTGTCATTTACATAAGTTAAAAAATACACTTGAATTGAGCTCTTTCCCCCTGGATTTCATTGCAACAAGTTTGAGGATGTATTTTAGTATAACCAATAGCTCAGTTATGCTACGGGAAAGTGTTCCCAAGACCAGCTGTCCAGAAGCTGTCCTATGAAGTGTCTCTGACTCCTCCGAAGGGGACAAAGGACTCCTTTTCCCTCCTCTTACTGCATGGACCACATATTGTGAGTAAAAATTCTAAATAGTCACATTCACATGTCCATGAAGTCAGACACACTTGTTACAACCACACAGAAACACACCTTTCGCACCTTTTCCTTTGACACACTGGTGTGTGATGTGCTTCCCGAAATGAAACTGAACTGCTTTCCTACCAGTTAAATGCAAATGGAAACTGAACCACAGCTTGGTTGTACGTGCTCCTTTCCTACAAAAGAGGTTGTCAAAAAAGAGGAAAAATGGTTCTGTCAAAATGAAGAGAGAGTCTCTTCTGAAATGTCCCCTCCAAACAAATCAGGTGTGAAGAATGAAACACAACAGCATCCAGACAGCTCTTAACTATGAAAGCTCTCCACTGTAATGCTTTTACCAGATTCTCTAATCGTTGGCGACGGCTCTTGTTCTTACCTCTCATACAGTGACCACTGGAAATGTACAGTTAAACGTGGCCTCTTAAGACCTCATGGAACCTGCCTGTTTTTCTTCAAACAGATGAAAGAGCCTTTCCTTCTGCCTTCTCGGTATTCCGTATCACACAGTGACAAAAAAAATTTTAAAAAGAACTGAAGAGGAATATTTTTATTAAGGAAATGTTTTTTTTATCAGCTTGAATTGAATAATCTTTTTCACTCTGTTACAGGATGAGTTTTCTCTCCCAGAATCCTCTGGGTCAAATTCTTTTCTCCTTATATGGCCTGTTGCAGTCTGTATCGTAAACCTGTCCTGTAACCCTTTAACCCCACATTCTTTGCCCTGATTCCCCGCTAGAAACGTGTGGAACGTGGGTGTATCTACGCTTTTCATATCTTTGTGGTTGCTCAGTTTAAAGGGTGCGTGATAGTCATCGGTATGGCGTGTCTCTAAAGGTGTTATACCCCACTACTGTATAAAATGGTCTTTCACAAAAAAATACTGTGAGAAACACCTTAATATTTCTCATGCTTGCATGTATATAACCTGTGTTAAACTCCTGGTTGTAGCTGTATAAGTAGAAACTAGAAAGGCTTTTTTGTTTCTTTTTAGGCTACAGCAATTCTTTGGTATCCAAACAGCTCTTGAAAATGAATACCTATATATTGGTATCCGAATGAAAGCTTTTGCTATTACGAATTTTTATCCAAAGCTTATTGATAATAAAAAATGCAAATAAAAAGCAAAATAAATTATAAAAATCTACGAATAAGTTCTTTACAGTACTGTGCGGGGTACTATCATAAAATAATACTGTACGTATTGTAATAAACTGTATTGTGTACTGTTACAAACTTATCCACAGCCATACATGTGCACCTGCATAGGGGTTGTCAACGTTTTCTACCCGTTCTGCTTTGTCTGACCACCACCAGAGGTGTCGCCAGATTTACTGCACATTTAATTTTTTAAAAATAAACCTATTTATTTAAATGTCAGTTACAATAACAAAGAGGCAGACATGTCTTTATACCCTTTATTCACCATCTCATAACACTGAACTCCGGCTGCAAACTCTGCACATGCGCCCTTTCATCTCCCGTGTTTATCACAGTAAAATGTCCTGTACTGTACATATTGTACTATGCATTATAAACATACAAATTAATGACAACATTAAGTGTTTTGTAATAAAGTTACTGGTGTGTAAAGTGCTTTATCACATTGAAATCATGCACTGATAGTTATATAGGTATTTTCCAATGGGCTGCGAGCACATTATTTATTGATTTTTCCCCATTCAAAATGATGGGAAATAGGCACTCGGTTTCTGAAAAATTTGGTATCGGACACATTTTAGGGACACATTAGATTCAGATACCAAGACATTACTGTAAATTCTTCCACAGAACACTAGGTTTTGAATCATCTATGCTTTGTCCTTCAGGGTGTTTCACCAAGCCATCCCAGTCACCTCTTATGTGCTGTGAATTCTTCAAAGATTCACCACTTAGGTGTAGCTGAGCAGAGTCAAACCACCCATCATGGGCCATGGATGTCACATTGCCTTGTGGTTTTATGATGACAGTCTTCAGCTCCATGTATCATATCTGGATTTTTGCAGTGTGTGCAGAAATGATCCAGGGAACTCTTCAGCCAGCAACATGCCCCAGGCATTGCTGACAGTCATACACCTGTCCAAGTAGCCAAATAAACACCAGTCTTCATGAAGTCTTGTTGAATGTGATTAATTTTCTGTTTTCTTTTTTGTGAAACATTTCACTCATCACATAGTGGTTCAGATTCACCAAATCTGAGCAAACAGTAATTACCATGATCAACAACTTTAATATTTTTCAGATTGTTTTTTTATATGCTACAGTTTAAAGAAGGTTTTAGAATTAAATTGCTTAATTATTTAACATATTAAATGGATGCCATGTCTATGGCAAATTGACATCATAATTTGTTCTGTTTTCATAGCTGTGATCTAGTCACAGTAATACTCCCTCACACAACTACAGTGTGTCCTGAGTGCAGAAACTCTTGCAAACCGAGTGGCATTTTATTGAAATATTTGTATAGTAATATTTATATGTCATTGTTTCAGGTTATAAGTGATGCTACTGCTAAGCACTGATTGAATGAAGAACAATAAAGCAAAAAAACTACAGGTTAGGCTGAAAGGTGCACAAATGTTAGGAGCAAAACGCATTTCTATATATTTCATAAACCAGCACTTCTATCATTTTCAGTGGGAATGTTTTTGAATTGATCTTGTTTGCAAAGGTTTTACTCAGTCATAATTTTTTAGCAGACTATTTTATGGGAAAAAAAATATATTTTATGCAAGCTGAATGTTTTTTTTATAAATGCTGAGATACAGCTGGATATTTTGTGGTAGCCTTGAGACAGAATCTCAGAGCAGAGATTCAGATCATTAAATAAATGAATCAGAGGGACACAAAAGCATGAGTGGAGTAGTTGTACATGATATCAACTATGAAGTTAAAATTTTAAAGAGGCTTTTATAAGAATACTTTCAGGCTCAGTTTTTAAATCCCACTCCTTTATTTGAAAAGCATCCACATATTTTCAGAGGAGCAACTCAGGTTAAGTACTTTGCTGAAGGGTGGTATAGCAAGGCCCATCCAGAGACTTGAACCAGTAACTGTGAGGTTATAAGGCTACGTGCTTAACCAGCAGGACGTCCTTCTTCAGCAGGACACCTTTTTCTAGCTTGAAAGTAATCGTGTACTGTTAGAGCAGCCATCTAGAGAATACTTTACCTTTAATTTGTGTTTGAAAAAGTTAACATCACTGAAATCACAAAGTGCACATTATAAATGTTAAAAATGTGTTTTATTATATTAAGGCTGTCCAAATTCAGTTAGCCTCTGCATTTCTGTGGGCAGATACAGATGCTCTAATTTTAGTAAGAAAATAAACAACAGCAACAAGACAGGCAAACTTTTAAGCACTGTCACTGTCAAAACAGTTATAAATGGTTACAGTTTCTCCTCTGCAGTATGCAAATGTTTGAACTCTGGTGAGTAATGCTTTATAACACTGTACCGGCAATGAAAAAACGAATAGGGTTCTCAATTTCACGTAATATGCAAAGAATTGATTACGCTTATAACAATATGAGAATGAATTTTTAAACAATTAACTGCACAAAAATTGAGGAGCCTCTTTCATACTGATGATATGATGATTTGATATGAAGAGAACATAATTTCATCATTTGGTACATTCAGATCATTCTACTTGTTAATGGGATTAACATTTCATTAAATCACCTTTAACGTGGAATTTGTCATTCAAATAAAATGCAACTGATTTATGTGCGCTTTAATGTCAACATATTTAAAAAAGTCTATTTTAAAAAGTCCTTATACTTTTAATTGCACAAAAGCATATGACATTTGTCACATTTGTAGAAAAAAATATGCATGCTTGTTGATCATAGCTGAATTTAACTGCCGGTTGGTTGCCGTGGCTAGATGATCAGGACAATACCATTTTAAGATATTTTGTATATTTTCTTAAGTAATCCTCCCCTGTTTTGTGACCTAAGTTGTAAGTATAAAAATGGAGACAGAGAGAATTTAACAAAGCACACCTATGAAATGAACATGTGTTAGGTCCAGACAAATTAATCTAAAATCCTCTTTTTAAATACATTTTTGTATTTAAAATGTAATCTTCTATTATGTAGATTATACAGGAGTGCCCAGTGGCACTAATAATTAAACACAACTATTTTGGGTGCTACTGAAGTTTACTACGCCCACTTTTATTAATTACAGCTAATATCTCTACTCAGGTTTAATCTTACTTTAAAATATGCACATTTTTGATCAAAAAAATAAAAGGTAACTTTTCAAAACACGATCTTGTTAATACTTACATGAATTGATACTAGTTTTTGTTTACAGGCTCAATTCATTTCCATAATTATCACTCCGACACTAAATATACACAAAGTAGATTAAAACCACACAAATCTATTTTGGTTGCTATTATTATTCTCTGTTTTTTTTTACATTTCCAGGAGGGGGTTCTAATCCCTATATTCAACAAGCTTGATGTTGAAAAAGAGCTGACTGAACGGTGATTTTTTTAACTATTCTATATTCCAGTTTCCATATTTGTAAATGCAAACTTTATTTTCATGTTTTGAAATGTACTGCTTTTGATTTTCTGATGCTTTTCATTAAACCAGCATCACAGCATGCAGTTTGTAGACTGAGCTACTGACAGTGATGTATACAACTTGGCAATTTTTACTGTATCAGTTTACAGTGAGACCAGTGAGTCAGAATGCTAGAGCAGGAGCATGGATTCAAACATATTCTTTTGGTTCCAGGGTGCTGCCTCTAGCCGCTGTGCTATCTGCTCCCCCTGTGATGTGCTAATCCAGATCTCTACTGCTGACCCATAATCTCAGCAGAGTGCAAAGGCACCTGATGAAACCATTTGTCATTTTAGGAAAATACTTTTCTTTTGTGGAACCCACGAGGTACACAGAAAAACACTTTGAATATTGAAGTGGTTTTATTTATGTGTTTAAAAAGTCCATGTGCACAATGGCTACCAGGTGGTGGCAAATAGACTCTTAGGACGAACAATGATCGAATGCCTTTTGAAAGAACAGTATTGCAGTCTTTCTTTGGCAGTCATTTTAAAAGTGATAAATACCAGGCACAGCACACACAGTTCTACCACAAAGTGGGATATGTGTGTGCTCCTTCTAGCCTCCTGCGACTCAGTAAATGACCTGGCAGCAGAAGACGAAATTATTGAATGTTGAGTGTTTAACATCTTTTTTGCTGAAGCTGGCCTTATGTTGCTGTGAAAGAGACCTCAAGCTGACAGGACACCAACTGGCTGGAAAATATAACCTTTATTTACAAGGCAGCCAGGGGGATCATAGATTTCCAGGGCACGAGAAAGGTGACAGCAAAGATGCCAGCCACAATGCACTGCTCCTGTCCATCTTCTTTGTTTACAGCCGTTTCTTTGTGATGTAGTACTTCATCACAGCTCTTATTGTGTGTTTCTGCAGATATATATGATGAATTTACAGTTCAGTCGTTTGTTTCTGCAGTTTGTACCCCAAATGGTTCCCCGCAAAATCTGAATCAAACTCATGTATTGGCTATTGTATCCCCTCCCTCCTGCAAAAACAAAAAATGACATCACTACCGAGGCGGCGCTCCAGTGATCTACTTGTAAAAGTGACAATAGCTGTCATTGTCCCCCTGCAAACCTAATATAATTATCTCAGTTCATCACAATTCATGACAAAGAGAACGTGCACGTGCTCAGTGAAAAACACACATTTTGGATTCCATTCTCCTTTTTTATCCAGATCTCTTGGTATTGTGCCATATGCCTTTCATTTGATTTTATTTTGCTTTTATATGTATTTGTCTGAATCATGTTTCTGGGAGAAAAACGATAATGTTCCTCTGGTCCTGCAAGAGCAGGATCATTTAATTCATTAGTGGTTATTTGGAGCTCAGAACTGATTACGTCATGCATTCAGAGATGTTTATTACGATTGCTGGAGGTTCTTATAACATCTTTCATAAATCTGCAGAGCGGGCAGGGGTTACAGTATGTTGACATATTAGCATACTCATGTTCATCAGTCCATTTCTTGCATCACCCAGCAGTGCCCAGTACTTTTCCTTTGTTCCCACTGCTCACCGAAAGCACTCCCAACATGGTCCCTTCTACTGGCTATTCGGAACTGAGCTGCTGCTCCCCATCTGCCATAATTTCTCCATTCACATCTAAACAGAACTACAGCTGCTCCGTTCAGTTTGCACTGTGACCTTTCCCAAAAATTTATAATACATTTATAATATATCTATATTATTTATATATCAATATAATTGCATAGCATTTTCTCATATGCAAATTAAAGTGAATATATGTATCTATTGTATATGAATTATACACTCTATATGTATATATATATACATATTATTGTATATATATTTATACACACACACACACACATATCCATGTAAATGCACAGAAGTGCAGAGGTATGCATATGTAAGTGGCACTTTTGTTGACATTTGGCTGTAGAGAGAAAACTGTTGAGAATAAGAGTAGAGGAGAAGTCTCAGTGTTGTTGCCTAGCAACCTGTGCCGTGTGCCAGCCGGGGGGTGGGACGTCACATTTCCACGGTGAATGTGCGCCATTGAAAGGAGATTACATCGCGTTACAGGCAGATGACTGTTGTGTTTACTGCCGAGGGAGCCACTTCAAAGGGAAAGCTTCATCTTCTCGTTTGTGAAGGAATTGCATCGCAGCTGCTCTTCCATTGTTCCTCAAGAGTCATCGTATAAACAAGCGCAGCATTATACAGTAGTACAGAAAGGCAGAAGCCATGTAAAGTAGCAAAGTAGACGAAGAAAAGCAAAATATCACGATTTTCCATGTTCTGCCTCACTATTCAAATAGGGGGGTCTGCTGCTGGGAAAGGATGGACTTTTTTTCTCATAAACTGTTAATTGAAATCAGTTGTGAACACTGGCAGGGCTGCTTATTTGAAAGAACCTCTATTTTCCACTTTGCTCGAATACAGGAATGACTGCTTAGTTCCCTGTACACAGTCAAAAAAATGCTCTTTCTAGAGTGTTGGCCCAAAATTGGAGTTTCCCTGCACTTGCCCTTGCCATTTCGTTTACTGCACTCATATTCTTAATTTTTAACATTTTTTGCAACTGTTTCAGTTTATTCCATAAATGTAACACGTGAGATCTGTGGTTTTAGGGAAATCGGTGAAGATGCACAGTAGAAAAGGGTAGAAGAGACAACAGTACAGACAATTTATTATAAATGGAGTGAAAGCAAATGAAGGAAAAGACACAGAGAGCTTTAGCAGAGAGATAGGAATCTATCTATCTATCTGTGTATCTATTTGTTATGCAAATGATTGATAACAATGATACAGGTTTACAACCCCTTGCAAAAAGAAGTACTGATGTGCATCCAGCTAATTACAAATGGTTTTCTTCTCTTCATTCATAGTTTTGAATAAAAACTACATATGTTTCCCTAATTTCAAATAAATCCTTTAAAGTAATTGATATTTTACCCTTGTTTAGTGATATGGCACACTTAACCCAGGTACAAAAAAAACGTGTGAACAGTAGCACCAAACTGTGCTTGTAGTAATTTACAAAGACTTTGTAGGGACCTTTGGAGATTATTATTTTTCTGACCATAGAACCAACTCTGAATCATTCAACACTAAGCTGTGAAACTACACCCTGGAAATGATCCTAGTATATCACAAAGTAGCCATTTGTCTGATATTTATTTCCATTTTATTGCAGTTGATTATTTTGGTCTGAATGTATGCTGACACAGATATCCAGGACATCTGACAGAATATACTGCAGACCCAATCTGTGCATGAATGACATAAGATAAGGGCCTTTTAAGCATTCTGAGTGCTAAGGATCATTGGCACCAGACAGTTTGCCTGACATTGCTGGTCTGTTGGCCATTTTCCCATGTCACACACCGGTGACGTGCTTCTAACTCACTCTTTCCTCTCTGCAGCTCATCTCAAGTGACGCAGATGGAGCCATACAGAGAGCGGGTCGATTTCGCGTCGAGAACGGGTCTTCTGATGAGGTCAGTGCAAGGGAAACCCTTTGAATTGCTACTCAGTTGTTTTGCTTTTTAGATGGCAATTTTACCCAAAGCACCTTAGAGTTATATGGGATATTGGCACTGGAGACCGACCAGTTCATTTCCTTGTTCAGGTGTACTCTATCCGGGCTCATACTGGGACTTCATCCAGTAGCTTAATCCAGCAGCGTCTATGGTAACAGTTAGCCAGGTGCTATATTACCTGATGCTTTGGTTCCACGAACACAGAAATGCCTGTGCTAATTCCTAAACCTGGAATGATGGGTAGCAATTTCAGTAGACAAAAAATGATTTCCCTTACCATGACCTGTTTCAATAGGAATGCAATATAACAGGCCCACTCCTCATTACTGCTACAGCACTTTGTACTTTCCCTGAATTCCTCCACAAACAATGCTCTCCTCTCTAAACCGGTCAACCACTGTAAGCTGTAAATTATTACATATTTCTCCATAGTGACTTACAATGTTCACTTTGTATACTAAGTTTCTAGTAACTATCCATCCATCATTCTCCACTTGGCCAGTGCATGGTCTCTGTGGTGCAGAGCTCATAAGAGAAAATTATTTTTTTTTATTATTATTATTATTATTTTTATTATTATTATTATTATTAGTCGTAGTAGTAGTAATAGTAGCAGTAGTAGTAGTAGTAGTAGAAGTAGTAGTATTGTTGTTGTTGTTGTTGTTGTTGTGGTGGTGGTGTAAATTTATCTTTAAGTAAATAGAAATAGCCACAAACAGTATTATTAGTACCACAAAACCAAATGAATCTTTGAAGTTCTTCAAAATCAGAACTGAAAAGTGACATAATGTCTGGCTTAAACAAAAGGAAGCCTTCATTCTCAAACTGCGAACTTCCCCATAAATCACAGCCTCAGTCTATGAATCCAAGTGTAATGCTACAACACTAAGGAGTTACATAAATGCAAGTTCAGGATCCAAGTGCACATTATCAGGCTAGTTCTAGATCTGATACAACACTGGAGTATAATAGAAAACTCTGCTCAGTCCCTGGTGGTGGGGCACAGGGAGGGGCATGGCAGCATCACACATAAACATTTTCTCACAAAATTCCCCTCAGTCTCTCCCTTTCTTCTTCCCGGCATTCACTTTTTAATGACCTGTTGGTGGTAAAAACTGGCGTGCATGGTGCTTGTTTATCCTTACCAAACCGCTTTCAGATCTTGTCAGTCATTGTGGGCAGGGAGTGTGTGCGGTCAGGCGCCCGCCTGGCACAATGACAGTGTTACAGTGTTAGGTTTACACAACAGAAAGCTGGTCACCATCATGTACTGGTTTATTCAGCAGAATATTTTAACTGGAGAAATACAGGGCTGGCAGTTTTCTCACAGTGCTGGGATTGCTAAACTGTCAGTCAGGCCAAGTCTACATTTGTGCCATGGCTCTACCTTCTCTCTGTTCTCAACTCATGGAGCTTTACTACCTGAAATCAAGATCATGTCCAATTTTGTCCTTCTCACCATTAAAATTGCTTCACAGAAACCAGCTGGAAGGAGCTGTCTGGCTTCCAAATGCCTAGATCACCTAAGCTTTGATCTCTGAGCAGCTCTTCTCTGGAAAAACAGTCAATAACATCAAAGAATAGTAGCAACAAGAGACTGTTAGAAGGTGCTGGGGTTAGCACATGTTGGAGACAAAGGATCCTTCTTGCTGTCAGGACCACTATTTACAGGTGCACCTGGCTGTGGCTCTACCCAAGACAACAGAATCAAAACAAACAGAACACTTTGTACTTATAAATATTTCAGATGCTGTCTATCCTTCAGAAATGTTCTGCAGTCTCCGTGCCTCTGCGAATGGCCTAGGGCTTGTTTCTAGGAATGACGGAAAACTACGAAGTGTTAGGCTTAATGTGTCCACTGTTGTATCATGGGGTTAAATGCCTTGTGCACTATTTTCTTCGATCTCCTGACAGTCACTATGACAACCCTGGACATCTTTTTTCACAACTGCAGCCGTGCTCCCCACTTGAAAACGGCTTTGTCATTTTCAGCCTCACTACCCTTTGGCTGTCAGCTTTCCTCGCATTATTTTTAAGAGACAGTTAGTCAAAAGACTGGTCACTTAACGCTTTCCAGGCCATAGGAACGCACACACTGGACAGTGCTGGATGACACAGAGTGGAGTTTGAGAACAAGTATCACACAGTCTCTCTTACTGACCCCTTGACCGCAGTCAGACTCCTGTACAGGAACGGTCTGGAGGCACAGGCAGTCAAGTGTATGTAGATGTGGATGAATTTAGATGGGGTCAACCGACACAGGACCCCTGGAGGCAGAACGTTCATCACTGAAATCTGCCCCTTGCATCAAACTGGGGCTGTTTGGTGACTGTGAAGCTCAGTGGAGTCGAGCCACTGGCACAGGGAACCACTGAGGTCGGTCTTCTCAAAACCACATTTGGGAGCCATTAGTAACGTGTTAATGTGCCGAAGATATTAGTAACAAGGACCATGTGCTGATGGACAAAAAAAACAAATTGCAAATACATGGTGCATACAACTTTTACAACTTTTATAACTTCCCTCAGGCACAAAGACCCCAAAAAAAACACTGATTCCATTTTGACCATATAGTGTCACAGCACTGTGAAAGTGGTTTCATGGCATCCGGCTCAAGCACTCCTGTTGTGACATTCTGCTCCAAAGGACGGCAATGCAGGGAAACAGTTACCCGAAGAAACAGAGCCTGAGCAGAATGCGGCAGCAGGCAGCCGGTCCAGTATTCTTGGTGGAAGGCTCCATTGAGACTGACAGCAAGCGCCACTTCAAAGCATCTCTGTCTGCCTGCGGGTGTGTGGAGCGGAGGGGGCATCACTGCAGTGCTACAGTGTGCCTCCCCAACTGCTGACTCACTCTAGCACTAGCACGCTCTTGCCCAGGCATCCATAGTGATACCCTGGAGTGCTGTGGCTCTCATCCTGCATGCTGATCAGCCCTTCTCCTCAGCTGCCCATCCCCCAGGGAGGGGGATCCACACTGAGCTTGGCTCTTCCTCTGCCCATGCTGTAAGTCACCGCATAATAGGGTGGCAGTCAGAGCATTGTCTCCACAGCTGATTTGTTCTTGTAGTTATTGATAAAGTATTAGACCTGTCCATCAACCCGACAGCATGATTTAACAGCAGTGAAAATTTACTAGCTTGACATAGAGGGAAGGGGAGTTGTGAGCTGTGCGTAGGGAGTGGTTATGTAAATGTTGTATTTAAAAACTGTATGTGAAGGACAACAACGGTGCCTGATGGGGGAGGTGATGGTTATGCAAATACTGCCGAAGTAAAAAGTCGCCACGAACCTGTCAAAAGAGAAGTAAAACCTACAGATTAAAACCTACAGATAGAACCAGGGAAAGAGAGGAAAAAATCAGTTCAAATTGAAAATCATGTCCTGTAGATAACAATCATCATGATCCACTTAATCGGCACGATTCAACCTCACACTGAAACAATAGTGTTTTTATTGTCTACATAGAAAAGTAAAGGTATTCATCAGGTGCCCAATATAAAAGTGTTGGAAAGTAGGAGATTTTGAGTAATTGTTTGAAATAGTCATTACAGTGGCTGTGTCGGTAAAGGCAGTCATAGGATATTTGATGAAGAACTACAGCTCAGACCACAGTTTCAATCTGAACCTGTAAACCAAGACTCTAAAGCTGAAATCTTGTATTATATTCTACTGATTTTTTTCTGATAACCAAATCATAAAAAGATCAAAATAAAAGCTAAAACCCTACAACAGTGAGTCCAAAGCAACAGGCCTGTCGAAGCTTTTGTATCTGTACCTGTGTCTGTGCAAAATACATTAAAACAAATAATGAATAAAAAATGTCTGATTCTGCAAAACATTAACAGTTGGCAGTTTTGTCTTGACATGTGTTTGCATCCATCCGTTGTGACCAACTGTTCTGAAGCTGTAGATTGACGTGGCTCCATGAGGGAGGGGGGTGGTGGCGAGGACAGTACCACGGCCATGTTGGATGGCTGTTGCATGACGGGCCGCCTACGCTAAAAGCTGTGCTGCTCCATGAAATTAGCCATTGGCTGACAGGAGAGGAGGATCATGGGCGCAAGAAAGCTTCTGCCACATATGGGGAGACATAATGTTTTCTGGAACATATTTGGGAGGTGCAAAAGCCTTGAAGGAAAGGGGAATAAATGAAAGTGGTTCACAGTACCAGGACCCTGGGAGGAAACTGAGTCGCAGAGATTTAGAACACACCATTTTGCACAGTATAATGCATCGATCGTGGCACTTCTAAAGAAGAAGTTAAGGCCCTGGCTAATTCTAAATTTTATAATGGGACTGCCTGTTAGCCTGCTGTTCCCTAGAGTATAGTACTTTGTCTGAATTGTGTCCCTATTCAGCTGTATAAAACAATAAACTACATTCTAGGTGTAACATATCGGTGCTGTAGGTTGTGTTGGCATTTCCTAACTTTATGCTTTCAGGTTCAAATTTGGTTCAGTCTAGGAAACACCTGAAAGAGAAGTCCTATATAGCTATTGAACAGGAAATGATATAAAGAGGTAACCTGCACAGTGGCACCAACTCATGACCACACTACAATGAGAGAGTGGATTTGAGCAACCTGTCCATAGGTAAGCAGGGCTAGTGCGTCAAAACCAACTGTTCATCACCACTCACATTGTTTTTACCATGGGGTAATGGAAGAAGCCTCCAATTCCTTCTTTCACAGATGCGTTTGCATTGTGGGAGGAAACCGGTGTGAACAAAGAAGAAACGTTCAAACTCTGGGTTCGGCCGGGTTCAGATCAAAATGTGAAATTAAAGCCCAGAAGGTGTCAGACAACAGCATTGCTTGGTGCACCACCAAAATGCTCAGCCAGAAAGAGGCAAGACAAGTAATCAAACACAGTGACACGTCCAGTGCAAGGCAAAATATGTATAGACCCACCACCAGATCACCGTATGTATTCTTGCTGGAGAATAACTGTGAAACACCAGTCCTACAGCTCTGAGTAAACTTGACTTCCATATTACCGCTGTTCCTTTCAACAGACCATAATGCCTTGTTTCCAGGAGACCATGCAGGTTCAGAAACAGCCCACAAGCTCAGGCAGCAGCAAGGCTGCCAGTAGTCTCTAGTGCTCACAAAGTGCAGTGTTGCAAACAAGCGATAAATACTCATCTTAATAGGACTTGCAGGTGCGCCTTCCTTTTTGGCTGATAGACCCACGTATTTCAACGGCACCCTGTAATCAGCAGTAATACACAGTCATACACAACATTTCCCTTCTCTCTGCTAAGATAACATCCACATCTGGAGAAAATGGGTTTTTGATAACTAGTTTTTCATAATAGGCTTTGCAGTATATGCAGTTGCAATCCTTTTCTTAGAAGAAACTCTGCAACTGTGCCTTGGTCCACATCTCTTACGCTCAGTTTTTCTCTAGCCAGCTCTTCAAACTACAACACAGGAAATTCCTGCCGACCCCTGTATCTCCTCAATTTTGAACTACACTACCTTTCTTTATGAAATTGTGTTACTATCTCTGTATCTGTAAAGCTCAATCTCTGTTTGTTTTACTGTCTGTCTGTCTATTTGTTTGTTTGTTCTTCATGCACAGCTTTGTTTTTCAAGCCACAGTCTTGAAATCTGGCATGTGGGTACTTTGCACCCTAACTGAAGTTTTGCATAATCAAATTCATTAAACTTCAAAAAGGCTACTTACTGTTTTGAAAATTTTTAGTTCCGTCTGTAACAGGGCTTGCAGAAGTGGAAGTTGTAACATCACATAGGTAGATTTTCAGATGAATAGATACAGTCCCTTCCAAAATTATTCAAGCCCTTGAAAGTTATCAGTATTACCTGGATTACAAACTACACATATGTTTGCAATCAATATTTTTATGTTGAATTCGTATGCGCTACACTAAATTGTGAAATAATTATTTTGCCTGCAGACATTTTAGAGAAAATGAAAACCTGAATTATGCAGCTTGCATTAGTATTCGAACCCCACACAAGAATATTTGGTAGAGCCATCTTTTGCTGCAATAGCAACTTTTGGTCTGTTGGAGTAAGTATGCCTTACCTTTGCACACCATTCTGGAGCTGTTTTGGGAACATTCATCTCAGCAATTCTACAGAAGGTGATTGAGGTTGGTTGGATGATGCCTATAGACTGCAGTTTTCAAATAGTGCCACAGATTCTCAATGGGATTGAGGTCAAAACTTTGGCGGGGCCTCTGTAGGACAGTCACCTTTGTGAGCCACTGGATCTCCCAGTCAGGACTGTTGGATCAATAATCAGGAAGTGGAAACTATATCACACCACACAGACACAGTCTAGTCACAGTCCCTTAGAGATCAGCATCCAAGCAAGACATAGACTTGAGAAGGAAGCCACAGAGAGGCCAACGATCACTTTTAAGGGGCTACAGAGGTCAGTAGCTGAAAGTGGAAGAAAGGTGCACTGGTGTAAAGAGCACTGCTTAAAACTGGCCTATATGGGAGGATGGCAAGAAAGAAACCATTACTCAGAAAGAATTATACCAAAAATGCCACACGAGTGTGGGCAAATGTCTTCTGCCAAATAAAGCCTCCAGTTTGGCCACAACAGAATCACAAATGTGCTCCATAGTCATTCTGCATTCAATGTGGACAGAATAAACAAAAGTCCACTACTGCAGTTGCGTGAATAGTACAGAAAGACATAGAAAACAAAACATGAAACAAAGGCAAACTTTAAAAAAAAAACAAAGAAAACAGAGGTGGAGCAAAATGTGGTAAGGCAGTCGTCCCATATAGTATCTAAAGAGTGTATCCACTGCTGTTTCTAAACCCGCTTCTTCCAGGATATCACAGTATAGAAACATAACTGTCATGCATGAAGACTCTTGCAAAAAGTCCACATCACAGTAAAATGCCTTTACACGCAATTTTATCTGCATTTCTTAAAAATATAATTCACAAATGACTCTACTTATATAAATTAACTTGTTCAAGACCATGATAAAGGTCACAGTGTCATAATATTTTGATTTCTGTTTTCATTTCCTTCCTCATTTTCCATTTTGATTATTCATGCTGCAAAAAGAATAAAGTTATTTATCCATAAAAATCAAGAGAGCAAAGCAGTGTAAGGCTCAGGTTCACTTTGTGATTTTGGACAAGCTCAAACTTCAAACTATTGTATTTTAATATGAACATTAAAATTGATGTGTAAAGAATAATGTATTAAATTCATGTAACAATGTTTTAGATGACTTGATTGAAAATAAATTACCTGTGGTAATTTAAGATGGACTGTGATTAGAATGATCGGGAGAATGTCTGTTACGGAAAATGAAAAATCACATTTCTTATTGTGTTCTTCTGGTACCTGTAAAATACTCCTTATCTGCATTCAGATCCTTAAGGACACTTGTAGTTTGGAAAATCGCAAAGACAGCGTAATGCACAAAAACATTCGAACAGCTGGACAAGCTCTCTCGTTTTTTCAACCATAAACCGAGGCCTTTTTCTCTGAGATTTAATACATTATAAATAGGAAGCCACTTAAAGCAACCATGAGAGCTGAATTTGGATCAAAGGTACAAAATGCAACACAAAACAAGTGAACAACGTTTAATTTTTCTTCTGTTAAGCAGTTATAGCTGTTATTTGTTGATTTTCTGCCACCATTAAATCTATGTGGTATTTTTATCTGGTGCATGTGTTGACCACATTTAACATCTCAAGTATTTTAGTTTTTTGGAATTCTGGAAGGTATTTGTTTCATATCCGTTCCCATTTAATTTAATTTCTTTTTACTTTAAGGGCTGCTGGCCTCCCCAGGGAGCAGTGTGTCCAGCCCTGTTCTCCAAGATCTATGTATGTTAGTCAACTAAGGATCCACATATAAATATGTGTACCTTGAGTCACCACATTACAGTAGTGACTAGTATGACGTGGCCTAGACTGAGTTGGAGTCAAGAACTTCACATGGCAGTTTACCAGTGTGGTGCTGGGGGTGACCTGGAAAAATCGTTATTGATTCAACTTTAAAATCACGAATCAGATTCAAACAGAAACTGTTTTAACGGCGGTTGAGAAATGGGAGAATGTTTCTCCTCCATTAAAATAAAAAGCCAATAACATGTTGTAATAATATTTTCTTTTGTCTTTGTAGACCACAGATTATACCCCAGGAAGCTGGAGAAGAACAGATGTTCATCTGGAAAACCCAGAGTATCATACCAGATGGTTCTTCAAGTACTTTTTAGGAAAAGGTGTGTTCATCCTGTCTCCTCTAATATTCATGTTCTTTGGTCTTTAAGTAAGGCACGTTGTGATGAAGGATCGATAGCAGTTTCTTGGCATCAGTTGAACTCACCAGTTACGCACCCTCAGGCTTGGACCTATAAGACCACTGTACTGTTCTTGGTGAACAACTGTATATAGTAAAATAAAATGTACAAGTCAACTGACACACATACATTATATCTCTGTATGAACTCTTCTCTATGGATTTGAAATCTGTGATTCTGCAATCCTGACTTAGATCCGCTGTGCTGTGCCTTTGTACGGCCTTATAAAATTCAGTCAACCTCAGGGGTTCTTTCATGTAGCTCTTCCCTAAGTGTGCACACGTTTTTGACATCAGTGTGCCAGAACATAGTCAAATCAACAATACCCTATATTGTTTAAATTCAGTACTGTCCCCACAAAAACCAGGGGAAAAAAACCACAACGTAGCTCAGGCTTAGCCTGAAACTGCTAGCCTTGTAAAGGACTTTATTTTTAGCACTTAGTTTTTGGTAGTTTTTCCATGAACTCTCATAATGAGAAAAAAAAAAAACTAATTTACTTCAAAAAAGTGAATATCTTTCCATAATATCATCACTCTTCAAAACACTCACAACCCTGCAGCTATTGCTCACTCTGGGATTTTACTCTAGAATTACATTAATTGGCTGCTCAAACAAAATGGAGAAAACTAGACTTGAGACCTCGCCATGCTGGACGATGACAGTCAGACGATGACACTATCAGATGCTCCTGACTGAGAGCACAAGAGGGTTACATTGATTAAATTTCTCATCAAAGTTGTTAATTTCTTTAATCCTCCTTGAGGCCTTCTACAGCAGCAGAGTAGTATTGTTATGTTCTGTGCCAGTGAACATCCCCCCTTTGCCTTATTTTTTTCAGCCAGTTGGCAAGGAATAGTAGAGACCAGAACTTGAGTTTTCTTAGTTGTAAGGTCACCATTTATCAAAAAACATTAACAGCCGGCGCTTTTCGAGAGTTTCCAAAGACAGTTCTTAAAAACACTTAGCTGAGCATTACAGGATGACCACCTTACTTAAGGCAGCAACAGCAGAGCCCCTCATGGGACTTGAACTGACAACCTAGAGGTTACAAGGCCCCACAGCTATTCTACCAGTTTTCCAAAGATGCAGCTAGAAAGGAACCGTATACTGTATGTATATAATTGTGTTCCAGTGAGCTGATGATGAACTGAGGCAGCTTTAAGTGGTGATTACTTTTAAAACAAAGATATAATGAGAAGAATACATTAGAAGACAAATTCCCATAATGAAGCCCAGAATTGGGCTTTGTCCAGCAGTTCTAAAATGTGCTTCAAACTCTTGCCTATGAGGAATCTAACAGCTTCACTCGCCACTGCACTTCTAACTTGAATCAGCAAAGGGTTATAACGGTCATGCCAAAGCACACCAGCCAAAAGGAGCACCATTTACTGTGGGTTTTTATTGGGGCTGTCTAAGGTTTTCAAATAATTCTTTGCTGTCGAATTACATTCAGACTCAATATCCACAGCTGAGCATGAGATTCTACAGATCCTACCTCTCTGAGATAACAGTATTAAAATTTGGCTGGCTCTTCTAACAATAATCTTGTCAACATGGCAATAGATCAGCTGACATGGAATTTAATGATGAAGGTCATTAAAAATACATTATCCTCCTCCTATCCCCCAGCTGCACGGTCTACTCCAGGAGCACTGAAACTGAGGCTGGGTGGGATAGCAGAGGCACATTAAGTCAAGTTAATTTACAAAAGCAGGATGTATACCTCTTATTCAGAGAGCATGGGTACAAAGTCTTGGTCTTAACTGAATTCAAGACTTTGTGGTTGAATGTGTTTTCCTGTCAGCTGAACTGAGGGTTGGCTGAATTATACCGCTAATTCTTTTGAGAGTTCAGAAAGGCTCTCTAAATCAGTGCTTGAGAAAAACATGCTTGATGTTGGACTTGAAAACAGTGACACACGAAGGATTATTGTACATATTGGTTGTACCATCCAGAGACATGTCTGTAACATTTTTTAAGTGTCCTTACAGAAACAGTTGTTCTCTCATATCTGTGCCATACATTTTAAGTGGAATTCTTAATTTCTAAGATTATTTCATTATATACTTGGTTCCTCATGTTACAAATGGCTGTTTTTTTTAATTTTTTGGATGTGCAAGTTTATTTTTAACTGCAGTTTCTTAACTTTCTATTTTCTAAAATTTATGTTGGATGTGGAGCCAACGTGACCTTTGCTTGCATGGGCAGCCAGCAGAGGCCACTAAAACACACCCAAACTCTGCAGCATAAGAGTGGGAGACTACCTAATTTTAGTTTATTTTTATACTGTTTCTGGCTTTTGTCAGCACATGTGAACGGTAACAAGCTGACAAACATTGTTTATAGGATGAATCAGCTCTGATGTTGAATAGCAGCTTGGAGAGAAACATATTGGTAGTTTCAATTATCCATCCATCCATCCCTCCATTTTCCTTAACCACTTATCCGGGAGCAGGATCATGGCGGTCTGGAGCCTATCCAGGTGCTAGGACATGAAACTGCCCCTGGATAAGATGCCAGTCTAGTTTCAATCATTTGTAAAGCTTTATAGTTTCAATTCTAATGTAGGTTGAAGACAATGTGTTTTTTTGTTTTATTCCTGTATCCGAAATGTTTACAGAAGCTACAGTATGTTGTTATTACATTGATTGTGACTTATTTGTAAAAGTGACTATGGAAAAGTCACTTTGTATTTACAAACAAACTAAGTTGTCATCAGTCTTGTGGTATGAGCTGTATGAAGTAGGAGGAGCCACGGTAGGAGTCTGGTCTTCCAGAACAACAGTCTTCTATACACAAATCATTATTATAGTTTCACTGTTTTATTTATACTTTATTTTCCACAGTACATCAGAACTATGTGGGAACAGATGCAGAGAAGAACCCCTTCTACCTGTCTGTGGTTCTCTCAGATCAGAACAACCAGCGGGTGCCCCAGTACCGAGCCATATTGTGGAGGAAGACGGTGAGTCACACTTACTTCTTCAAGAATAAATATAGTGTCTGTGTGCATCTGCCAAATGCATAAATAACAAATGCAAATGTGTGTTTGCATCTGAGTGTGTGGGTGTGTGAGTATGAATGCCCAAGACCAAAATCTTACATCCTCTAGCACAAGCCCTGAAAAGCCAGAATTATCCCTAAATAACCAAAATAGCCTAATATAAAACTAATCAAAGCATAACAGACAAATAATAGTTGCTCTCTTTAAAAATGTGTGCTATTTTGTCAGTTCCCACCTTGAAATGCAGAAAATAATTTGCCTATCAGGAAACAACATTCCAAATACTGAGATTTTATATTTTGATTATCGCTTGGGCTGGGAAATCATTTTAAATAGTTAAGCTATTTCCAGTCTCTTTATTTTTTAGTTTATAGCTAAAATCCTATATCAGAATAATATTAGGGCTTAAAAATATTGGCAAATTTAAATATAAAAATTTAACATGTCCTTAAGTTTATGAACCATTATTTCAAAAATACTCAGCTTAACCAAACTCAGCTTAACTAAAGTGATCCCTTAAAGAGTGAGATAAATATGTCTGATATATCATCTGAAAATTTTGATATTTTAGTTGTTATTTGGTGTCACCCCCCCCCCCCCCCCCCC